>JARQZK010005140.1:22500-25000 GCA_030704885.1 Cynegetis impunctata | reverse complement strand
TTATGATTACATTTCAGAACGAAATGACAAATCGATGTCACTCATTTTTTATTTTTTTTATTTTCAAACTGAAGTTCGACATTATTTCGGAAGACCTATCAATTTCAGTGTAAGTTTAATCAATACGTTAAATTAATTTGATTTAGTGTTATTTTATGTCAAGTGAAGGTAAAAAAGAATAAATTTCACTCAAATGGCTCATATCTGTTTTTATTATTGATTGAGTTATTCTCTTGATAAATAAAGGCCATTTCTAAGAAAAAACTTTTTGAAATATGTGATTCTCTTACAAGAAGAGTTATTGAAAGGTAGTTCATCTGGTGGTCACAATCATTGACATGTTTAGTTAAAAAACATATCTCAGGGTGTAATCTACTATCACTCTTATGAGAAGTTATTCTGTCTTTTAATAGTATTTTTGTTTGGCCAATATAATTCTTATCGCAATCATGACAAGGGATATTAAAAACAACATTTGTAAGTGATAAAATAGGAATTTTATCTTTTACTATCGAATATATTTGTCTCATTGAAATAACTGTTTTATTTGCAATTTTGATGTTTTCAAAAAACTCTGGTCAGTTTAGGGGTTATTTCTTTTATATGAGGTAATGAGGCATAAAAAATTGAAACAAGATTCATATGTGTAACAATTATTACATTAAGAGAATTGTTATTTTGTCTTATAATGTTATCTTCTGTTAAGGATGTGCTAAATAAAATTTTCTTGACTAAAACTGGTGGGTAGGAATTTTGTATGAAAAGTTCTTGAAGTTTATTCAAATTTTTGTTATGCAAAGATATATCAGAAATTTTGAGTACTCTGTTTTTCATTTGTTTCAACAAATTCACTTCCATCGAGAATTTGTGATAAGAAATGAAATTAAAATACCTTTCTGAACTGCATGGTTTTCTATACCAATCAAATAATATTTGCCTTAGGGCAATATATAAAAATTGGGACCGTATCAGCATTGAAAAAAAATTATTTTTCCACCTTGATAAAATTTCTCTTTAAAATAACTATTTTTCATTCAATGGAAAATATTTCAGACAAACTTTTGAAACTCCACTGGGATCTTCAATCTCACCTATTCTTGCATCTTATGTTATGGATGTATTGCTAGACACAGTGATTCCCGTACTCTCTTTTAACTTATTTTTCATCAAAAAATATGTGGATGTTATAATATTATCTTTACCTAATAATGGTATAACAGAAATTTTAGATACTTTTAATTGTTACGACTCATTCATACAATTCACAATCGAAACAGAAGACTCAGATCTTTCAGCAGGTACCTTTTCTAGATACAAAACTTATACGATCGGTTGATAACATAATATTGATTGATTGGTATAGAAAACCATGCAGTTCAGGAAGGTATGTGAATTTCTTTTCTTATCACAACTTTTCGATGAAAGTGAATTTGTTAAAACAAATGAAAAACAGAGTACTCAAAATTTCTGATATTTCTTTGCATAACAAAAATTTGAATAAACTTCAAGAACTTTTCATACAAAATGCCTACCCACCAGTTTTAGTTAAGAAAATTTTATTTAGCACATCCTTAACAGAAGATAATATTATAAGACAAAAAAACAAATCTCATAATGTAATAATTGTTACAGATATGAATCAAGTTTCAATTTTTTATGCCTCATTACCTTATATAAAAGAAATAACACCTCAACTGACCAGAATTTTTCAATTTTTTGAAAACTTTAAAATTGCAAATAGAACAGTTATTTCAATGAGACAAATACATTCGAAAGTAAAAGACAAAATTCCTATTTTATCACTTACAAATGTTGTTTATAATATCCCTTGTCATGATTGCGATAAGAATTATATTGACCAAACAAAGAGACTATTAAAAGACAGAATCACTTCTCATCAGAGTGATAGTAGATTACACCCTGAGATATATGCTTTAACTAAACATGTCAATGATTGTGACCACCACCTTTCAACAACTGTTCTTGCAAGAGAATCACATCTTTCAAAAAGATCTTTCTTAGAAATGACCTTTATCTATCAAGAGAATAAGTTCATCAATAAAAAAACAGATATACTTAAGCCATTTGAGTGAAGTTGATTCTTTTTTACTTTTACTTGACATAAAATAACACTAAATCAAATTAATTTAACGTAGTGATTGAACCTACACTGATTTGTCTTCCGAAATAATGTCAAACTTCAGTTTGAAAATAAAAAAAAAATAAAAAATGAGTGACATCGATTTGTCATTTCGTTCAGAAATGTAATCATAGTAACTTCAAATATGTATCAACATTTATGATTATTTAGCAAATAGTATCATTTTCTATTTTACAATGCTTCTTGTAACCTATTATGAACATATATGTAAACATCCTCAAGATAGATTCTCCCTAATGATGGAGTAAACGATTCCGAAAGCTTGGAAAAACTCCAAAGAGTTTCCTTTTACATTGCATAGTTTCTCTCCCTCTCTCTCTATATATATATATGTATTTA
>JARQZK010005140.1:0-20000 GCA_030704885.1 Cynegetis impunctata | reverse complement strand
AAAGAAAAGAAAAATGAACAACTGAAACGGAGAAGGAAATGAGAGCTGAAAAATCGTACCAAAATGCTTTAAAAAAAAATGTTAAACTTACTTTCATACTAATATCTGGATGTTCAGTATATACAATAAAAACAACGATGCAATTCTTCCGGGAGTAGTCCTGGAAATATGTACTTCCTGGACCTGAACAAACGAATGCTAAATCTCTACCCTGAAGAACACTATCATAGAAAACTATCGGTTGCTCAGACCTTTATACGGCGATATATTCCGAAATAACTGAACGAAATCGAAAGAAAATATAAGTAATGGATATAACAAGAACTCAGCAATGAAAATTGAGTGCCTCTAAATCATCAGTGGGCAAGACATCTAGCAAAAAAGAAAGCAAACGGATGGATAACAGATTCACATATTGGTACTGTGGAGATATAAATGTTATAGAGAGATCAACAGCATTTTCTGAAAAAGACCTGAGATGAGATAATGATAACAGAAAACATGCAGGCTTTGTTTGGCCGAGATAAAATCAACAACAGATCAAAAAGTGCTTGAATATATAAGGTAAGCTACAAGAAATAGTTCAACAATCTGCCGATGTCCAAAGATAATGAAAACATGAATTTCATGCGCCAAAAATACTCCCAATAGATGTCAATAATTATTAGTGAAATAAAGTGAAAAGCACTTAGCTTGATTTCACTAAAATGTTATAATTACTCAGCTAGATAACTTTTATTAATGGTTTAATACCCCCTAATATATATTTCGAGTGAATAAAACAACTTAAGTGTTTTACCCTAGTTGTTATGTACGATATTTAATTCAGAAACATGTTGCACCAAGTGTTAAGCAAGATGTAAATTGACGCTATTTGGTGTCAATAATTTCGAATATGATTTTACAAGTGAAATATATTATTCCGATCTTTGAATATTATGTTCTGAAGATGAATCAGTTTTGGCTTTCCTTCTGTTTAATTATTTCAGGTTATAAAATCAATAGATCAGAAGTACTACAAAAATTCTTCATAATATATATTCCAATAATCGTCGTCAATATAGACTACCTCCAGATAGATATGAACTACATACGTATAAATTTGGTTGAAACGAAGTTCAGTCAGTTTCAACAGAGATTCCCATCACTAGTGCAATACCCGCTAGTTAGCACGTCTGACCTTCAATTTGTTATTGGATTTTTAAAAGAGAATTTGAAATTATGCTTCAAACAAGTTTTTATCTCATTTATTCATGGACTCTTTAACGATTCATTTGAAAATACTCGAAGATATTTCGGAATTATAATGAAGATATGCTGCACTGATAGTCAATATTAATAAAGACGAATTAGGTAACCTTCCTTTTGACCATGAAAGAATATGTATTATCTTCAGACTCTTATTATCCTTCAAGATAATGTGAAGTCTCTGCAATATATCATTCCTTGTTGTTCAAATTATCCATAGAATAAAATTATTAAACATGACAAGCTGCTCCCTGATGTAAATCAAGTTTGATGATCAAGAATTAGATATCAAATCAAGTTGAAAGAAAATATTTCATGTTGAAAAATACTTCATTGCACGTGGCGGATAAGTTATCTAGCATCTAATAAGTAATTCAACGATTTTTATTATTCTCTTCTTGACCATTATACAACTACTGCTTGCTACTTACTCAAAATCACTCACCGGCCTATATTAGCGTTTTTTTACCTTTACACACCACTGTCACTTACAATATGGACAATATTAGCCATTAGAATGAGTCTAGGTGAATTGTTCTCAAGGTAATCATATTATGCAGAAGTGCGATATTTCTTGGTGATTGGAAATAACATTCGACTTGAAGGATTAAATACAGGGAGCCCATATGTAACACAGTGAGTTCTAAAACGAAATCATTTTTATATAAAAATCTCAAAAAGACAAAGTTTATTGAAAAAAGCAGTGGAATGTTACTGAATTGGAGAGACAACATTTTTGCTGGTTTTGTTTTTTTGGAAAATAATGAAATTTGTCGTGAACCGAAATATTCATTTTTCATTAGCTATCTATTCTTACTATGGAGCATATTAATTGGATCATTTGTTTCAACAAAAACAACTATTTAATACAATATATATATATATATATATATATATATATATATATATATATATATATATATATATATATATATATATATATATACAGACTTTTAAGTATGAAACAACTCAAATATTACAGAAATAACCCTCACGATTTTTATAAATTTTAGATTGTGAGTGTTATGTGAAATGGCCAATCCTACAGTAGTATTTACATTGTTGCCAGATCTTTTGTTTTTCTGTAAAAATAATAATCATAGATATTTCAAATAGAAAATTCTCAATATTTTTCATATTATATTCCTATACCTAAATGTCACAATTTCCGAGTTATTGGTTAAAATACGCTACTGCCTCCTATGCAAAACAAACAGAGTCAACCATCGAATATTATGCAGTCAATAAATGACACCTTAACGTCAAAAGTCAAAGTTGACAACTCGACAAAAGTAAACACGCCCGTCACCGATGTAAACACAGGAGATACTAAGGATGATGTCGGAGAATGGAGTATGGTAGTGAAAAAGAAATCCAAAGCGAATAATTCCTCTCGATGTGGAACGAAGGCAACTGATAAAAACACACTGATTCAAGGCGCCATTCGGAGACAATGGATATATGTTGGGCGAATCGCTGGAAAAGAAGTAACCGAGGACGATGTACGGACATATATGAATAATGTCAAGGAACACGAACAAATTATTGTTAAGAAACTGAACACACTGGGTGGAAATTCCTCTTTCAGCATAGGAATGCCGTCTAAAGAAGCATATGACACGGTGTTTTCTGAATCCTTCTGGCCACAGGGAGTTATTTTGAGGGAATTCTCCTTTAATAAACAGTTTTTTCAGGGGTAACAAAGAGAATTGAACACAGGACTGCAAACACGAAACCGGGAAAGAACCAACACGATAAGACAGGAGAAGTAAAAATTTTACATCTAAATGTCCAGCGTATCACTAATAAGATGAACCACATTGAAACCCTCTTGAAAAATTACAATCCGATATTATTCTGTGTTACAGAGCACTGGCTTAAATATGAAGCATTAAGTAATATAATAGTACCAAGCTACTCATTGCTTCCAAACTACTGTAGGGTGGAAAATATTCATGGTGGAGTGGGAATTTATTGCATGAAAGATAATCTGGACAAGTGCTCAGACATAAAATATCCAATAGCGATCTCCTGCCAGTTTGACTTTGAATGTGCTGCTGTAAGCATGTCTTGTTATTCTCTATGCGTACTAACAATCTACAGATCAAATAGAGGGGATTTAAGTGTGTTTTTTGCTCGATTATGCAAAGTCTTAGATAAACTCTTTCCTCGCTTTTCCAATATAATCGTCTGCGGCGATCTCAACATAGACTACTTGACTGAATTTCAGAACAAGATAACACTGTATGATATCTTTGATAGCTATGGATTAAGATCGCTCAATAGAGAGACAACTAGAATGCAAGGCGAGAGTAAAACCGGACTGGACTATGTAGCAACGAACATGAAAGAAACAATAAACATACGTAACTTCGACGCTGGTTTCCCAGATCATTATGTACAACTTATCTCAATAAACATGACAACACATGAACTAGAGGTGAACTCAAATGCTGATGAACTTGTTCGAATTCGTGATTTCACTGCAATGAATATAGCTCAGTTTAGATTTCACTCAATCAAACTCAAAGATAGTCTCAAATATACTGCCACCAATGACTTTTTTACAAATTTCTGGGAAAGTTTTCTGTGGTTTTTTGAAGCATCTTTCCCGAAAATAGAAAGAAAAATACGTAAGAAAACAAAATCCTGGTGTACTGAAAAACTAAGAGAAGAGGCAATTATTTTGAAAAATCTGAATTAGGAACGCAAACAGAATCCTGGCGATGAAGACGTAAATGCAACTTATGAATCAATTAGAAAAGCTCATAATCGAAACATTATTCAGGCAAAAAAATCGTTCCACAATTCTCAAATTTCACAGTCTAGCAATAAGGTAAGAACGTTATGGCAAATAATAAAAGAAAGACTAAACAAAACCACTAGTAAAGGAAAACCAATCACAGACAGTACACAAGTAGCCAATGAATTCGGAATTTTTTTTTCAACAGTTGTCCAAGTCCAGCTAAATGCACAATTCAATGCACAACTTTCTGGAGAATGTACTACAGGGCTTATTGTGAGTGAGACCTTTTATTTTTTCCTACGTGTAGTGCTGAAGTGGAAGATATCATTACAGGATTACCTAATAAGAAATCAACAGGCTCTGACGAGGTTCCAACATATTTAATAAAAAAATGTAAAACTGAGATTGCACCACTTATCGCACAGATATTTAACATATCAATTGAGAAAGCCGAATTCCCTAATTTTCTGAAGACGTCACTAATAATACCCATATATAAGAAGGGTGACCCACTTTCTCCAGGAAATTACCGACCTACCTCACTGCAGTATACTTTCCAAGATTCTAGAAAAGATCGCCGTCGTGCGAGTCAACAAATTCCTGACAAAACATGAAATACTAAAAAGGAAACAGCATGGATTCAGAACAGGTTATTCTACAGAGACAGCTACTACAGAATTCGTGCAACACGTCGGTGATTTGTTGGATTGCGGAGAACATGAACTGTCTCTTTTCTTTGACTTGTCACGTGCTTTCGATTGCTTGGACTTTAATTTCATTATGGATAAAGTTGAAGCGCTGGGATTAAGAGGAAAGATCAGGGACTGGATAGAATCATATCTGCAGGGACGTAAATTTATCGTGAGAGTTGATAGTAACAATTCATCTAAATACGACATTGGTTCAGGAGTAATCCAGGGTAGTAGTGCTGGCCCACTACTTTTTTTGTTATATGTCAACGATCTTCCAAGGCACATTCCAGTAGGAAGAGTATTTCAGTATGCAGATGATGTCTCAATTGTGATTTCCGCTACGACGCAAGAAGAACTGAATCACAAGACCGCTCTTATTGTGGAAGAGTTCAGTCAGTGGTGCTCTAAAATAGACTTATACTGAATCACGCGAAAACTGTGTGTCTGAATTTCCACAAGAGTTCCATTCCCCAAGACGAAGATATAATAATAACGATAAGTGATGATCACATATTAAAACCAGAAAGAACCGTTAAATTCTTGGGTGTTCGCCTAAATGACACTCTCAGTTGGGTGGACCATGTGGAAGAAGTATGCAAGAAATTGAATAGCGGCTACTATGCTCTATTGAACCTAAAAAATGCTGTCAACCAAGAGGGCCTCCTTAGCGCATACTACGCGTTAATATATTCAACAATGAGCTACAATATCATCGCTCACGGCAGAGCTACAGAAAGTAAAAGAATATTTATCGCACAAAAAAGAATAATCCGTCTAATGTTCATCTTGGATCCCCTGGAGTCTTGCAGACCAACTTTCAGAAAGCAAAAAAATTATGACTTTCACCTGTATATATATCCTGAAAGTTCTCTGTTATATATATAACCGCAGAGACCATATTGAGAAGGTTGGAGAAGTACATAGCTATGATACAAGAAACCGGAATCAGTTAAAATTGAGCAGATTCGCATACCAATCGTATAAGAAAACACCAGAGTATGCAGGATGTTACTATTTTAATTTATTACCTTTGGAAATACGTTCTGAAATTACCTTAACGAAGTTTAAAAGAAGGCTCAAACAAACTCTTATTAAGGAAGCATTTTATGATTTAGTAGAATTTCAAAATTATTTTTAAGAATCTTTTATGTTCTATTCTTGGTTATAATTTATGTCAACCTTGACTTGTCCTATACATATCTTGTGATTTGAGTATCAATAAAGAATATTATTATTATTATTATTATTATGATTGCAACAATGTCAACCTTAACATTTCAGTCATTTATTATTGTTGGTGTTTATCGAAAACGATAATGGATCTTTTTGAAATATCAAGTTCCCTAGGAATTTTTCTACTACTCATTGACGGATCTTCTTTCAACATTGCACATACATCTAAAGATTTGACTGCAGTTTTTGTACGTCCTGATCTGGGTAAATCGTTCACTACACCAGTTTTGTCAAACTTTTCATCAATTTAGTCACAGTAGACCTTGTAATGACATTTCGGTTAGGATATACATCATTGAAGATTTTCTTGCGACTCCTTCGTTTATCGTCATATCCTAATATCATTATTGAGAGTATGCACATCTTTGGTTAGATTTTCAGCGGAATTAAGGATCTATTTGGCTCAGAGCCCACTTCACTGATGAATAGAGCAAGGTAACTTAAATGGTTGTAATCATAGTATGTTTTGGATTTCTTTTTGTATTTCTTTTTAGTATCGGGTTGTAAGAATATTCAATGAGTAAATTTTTTCTTCTGATTTTAAGTTTTGTGACGTGTGTTAGATCAGTTTCAACTGAATACGATCCTAATTGTGAATAAAATAGTTTTCTCCTGTAGTACTGAATACGATCCTAATTGTGAATAAAATAGTTTTCTACTGTAGTGTTTGTTTCTAAAATGAATTTTTGAAGTTTTCCTTAACAATGAAATTTATTATTATTATTATTCAAATATTGATTCGCTATTCTTGAAATAAACGATCCATTATCGCTTTTGATCAATAATAAATGATTGAAATGTCAAAGTTGACATTGTTGCAAATATAGATACCCTAATGTAGCTATCACAACTTGAGAGGTGGTAACGCATTTTTAACTATAACTTTGAAATTATGACATTTGAGTGGAGGTAATTTAATATGAAAAATATTGAGAATTTTCCAAGAATTTCATATGTTTGTTTGTTTCTGACGCTATTTTTATGTTCTTGTATTCTTGCCGATATTTTTCTGTTCGTTTGTCCTATGTATGTTTGGCCGCAGCCTGCACACGGTATGCTGTAGATGCCGTGGTTTTCTAATCCGATTTTATCTTTCGGGTTTCCAAGTATATTGGCTATTGTTTTCTGGGGTTTAAATATTGGTGTTATGTTATTTTTTCTCAAGACTCTTCGAATTTTGTCTGTAATCCCTTTTACGTATGGAAGTACTGCTTTTTGTCTGGATTCTTCGGCGTTGTTTTTTGATGTTTTTATTGGATTTTCTTGTTTTTTGATGGCCTTTTTGATGTCGGTGTATGTATATCCATTTTGTCGTAAGGCGGTTGTGATCTGTTCGATTTCTTGTCCTCTTGTTTCTGGTTCTGTTAGTCGAAAAGATCGAGAAACTAATGAGTTCACTACTGACTGTTTTTGTGAAGGATGGTGATGGGATTGTGCGTTCAGGTATCTGTTAATGTGTGTTGGTTTGCGATATACACTGAAGCCAAAAGTACCGTTTAGATTTCTTGTGAGGAGTAAGTCCAGAAAAGGCAGTTTTCTATTTTGTTCAATTTCTAAAGTAAACTGTATTTTTGGTGTATACTGTAGAATAGTGTAGAAAATTCTCTAGATCTTTCCGAGAGTGTGGCCAGATTAGGAAAATATCATCAACATAGCGTTTCCACAATTTGGGTTTCAGGGGGGAATTTTGTAGAACCTCTTTTTCGAAATATATCATAAAAAGGTTAGCTATAACTGGTGAAAGCGAGGATCCCATGGTTGCGCCGTCTGTTTGCTTGTAAATTTTATCGTTGAACATGAAATAAGTGTTTTTCAGACAGTGTTCAGCGAGGCCGATGACGTAATCTGGAAAACGCTCATTACTGGAAATTTTGTTTAGGGCTTCGTCAACGGGTATTCTCGGGTAAAGTGATTTTATGTCAAAGCTTGCTAAGATGTCATTTTCTTGGAGGTGAATATCATTTTAGTAAGATGTTCAGAGTTTTTCACGAAAGATTGGGCGAGTTCAACTGTAGGTTGCATAATACCGGCTAGGAATTTTTCAAGTTTTTGTGTTGGTGATCGGAATGCGCTGACTATCGGTCGGAGAGGGGCCTCAGGTTTATGAATTTTTGGCAGTCCGTATAGATTCGGGCATCTGCTTGACTTTTCCCTCGGTATTATCCATTTTTCGATTTCTGTTTTTTCTAGTTTAGCGGCTTTTATTTTTGTTTTAGTCGTTTTCTCTAGGTAGATTGTTGGGTCTCTATTTTTCAGTTTGTAAGAATCATCTTTGAGGATATCTAACATTTTATTTATGTAGTCCTTGGTGCCAAATTAGATTTTGGCGAAACGTCGTGAAAGAAACGGTGCTTCTCAGCGCCGACAAAACTTCCGAAATCGGATTGAACCCCGGAATCTTTCTCTGATTCATTCCACCATCCGAGAAAACATACGATTTAACATATATATATATATATATCCTTCCCCTTATGCATGTCTATATATATATATATATATATATATATATATATATATATATATATATATATATATATATATATATATATATATATACAGTGGCGTAGATAGCTTTTTGCGATGGGGGGGGATATGACTTTGTGTAAAAAGTTTCATTTGTTGATAAAAATAATCATTCATGTAAGTAGTACAAAATAAGCAGAAAAAAAAATTTTTGGGTTAAAATTGCCTTGACGAATTAAACATTTCTTCCACACTTTCAACTAAAGAGAACAGCGGTGTGGCAGTAAAAAAAAAATTTGAAAAATTTGAAAAATTTTTGATGAAACTCGTCAGTTTTGATGAATTATATATCAGCTGCTTTGTCAACTTCATATAATTCATGCTTGAAAAACACCGAAAATCTTTTCAATAAATTTAGTCTAGTCAAGGAGGCCTCGGTAGCCCAGCGGTGCGATGTATCGCTTGTAAATAGAGGATTGTGGGTTCGCGTCCCACCTTGCTCTTGAGTGTAGTGTATGTCCGGAATTTAGTGGTTCAATAATTAATCTATTGGGTAATGACTTAGATTCAAGCCCATTGGCCGTTCGGAACCGGCGTTAAACTGTAGGTCCCTGGAGTTAATAAAAATAGTCAACAAGTGCTTTTTTGATCAACTTTTTCCAGCAGTTTCGGAAAAATAAAAGCAGAGTGTTATTCGATTTGGAGTAGCATGTAGATGTTTTTTGAGAAAATTAAAAATTCGCAAGCGAAAATTGTGAAAGTTATAAACAATACACCTACTGAAAAAAGGGGGATTGGTTTTTTGCCAATATGTCAAAAAATAATTGAGATTTTTGAAATCTGAAGAAAGATTCAAAAAGAAGAAGAAATTTCCCAAAAGAAAAACTCAACTTCCGGAACTGTAGAATCAATATTCATAATTTTCTCAGAGAGGTAAAAATACGGCTGAAAAGGGGTAACTTCGTTTGGGCAAGTCACACCCATTTAGGACACTTTAACAATAAACATTATTTAACCATATAAAATATGAAAAGTTACTGAATCGGTGAATGAACAATAATCCGGTGATGATAGATATTTTTTATTAGTTATGCAATAGTTAATTAACAATTGTTCGGTGCTTGAACATGAAAATTGTGGTTAGATAGATCTGAGATTTTTTAATTCTTGGAGCTATTAAAGTAAATCCCTGTTGAAAAGATAAAAAATTCCAATTTTTCAGTTTCTTATTAACAGTTTACGTAGTTTTGCATAATCAAAATGAATTTTTTTTATGAATTTAATGGTCCGTTTTTTATTATCGGAAGCCACATGGAAATGGTTGTTTTTAATGTTCATCTCCTATTCTTTAAAAAATTGTTATAAATAAATGCGTTGTTTATATGAGAATCAGGAAAAAAAGTTATGATTAGAGTGTTTAATTTTGCAACCAAGTAAATTGTTAGTAAAAAACTAAAATTAAAATTTTTTATCGAGCATCCTTTTTGAGGTCTTTCGAAATTATCTCCAAAAAAAAAAAATATCAGATTTATAGTTTAACAGTTATCACACTTGCAATGTTCTTGTTCAAGCAGCAAAAAACTATTGCATAACTAATGCGCGAAAAATAGCGATAAAAATTTGTTGTTGCTGGATTATTGTTCATTCACCTATCCAGTGAGAACCTGAAATTTTTCATTCCTTAATTTCCATATTTAATATTGTTAAATAATGTTTATTGTTGAAGTGTCCCAAATGGGCGTGATGGGAAATTTTCTCCTTTTTTTGTATCTTTATTTAGATATCTATTAGTTTTTGAGATATTTGAAGAAACAAACTGTTTTCTTTTTCTTTCAGTAAATTGTTTATCACTTTTACAATTTTCCCGAACGGAACTTAATTTATTTCAAAAACTATCTACATGCTATTTGCTCATATTCTTCCGAAACTGATGAAAAAAGTTGAACACAAAAGCACTTGTGAACTAGACTGTATTCTCATGATTAGTAAATCTATCTCCAAGATTCATGATGTAGAAGTCCAGACATCGCAAAAAAATTTACTAACTTTTACTGACTCGACAATTTTTATTAACTCCAAAATATTATGGAGTAATTAAATTGACAATCAAATAGAAAATTCAGTCCTATTTTTCAGAGCTCATATTTTGATATCTACTCTACATTAAAACATATTCAAAATATTAAATATTGATTGAAAATCATCTATGAGTAGAAGTCACGCTCCTCGAATGTAAACAGGAATTTAATCGTTCACTAGGACCAAAAAACGTGTTTGAAAGAAATTAAATGGCTGAAATGGAAAATTTTATGTATCTACGAAGGAAGAAGTCAACCAAATCCTCATCGCACTTCTTCTCTTTCTAAATTTTATATTACCTATACTATTGAACAAAACTGCTTTAAATATAATACTACACCATTAAACAAAAGCTCCAGCACTATTGTTTAATAGTAAGTATAGTATACAATTTAGAAAGAGAAGTGCGTGTAGATTTTGGTTGACTTCTTTCTTTCGAGATGAAAAATTTCCATTAGAGCCATTTGAACTTTTTAAACACTCTTTTGCTCATAGTGACCGATTAAACTTACTAATTCAACATTGAATAAAATATGCTCAAAACTACCAGTTACTTTATAATGGTAAAATTATGTCCATTCCTGATTGGCCGGCCTGTTCGAAGCACGGAAATTATACAATACTCAGTTGCACAGCCGTCACAAAAACATATCTAGGTGATTTCTTAGTGCTTAGAAAATTTCATGTGAAGGTACTCAAATACGTACATAGATACGAAGACTTTTATTCAGTTCTATTATAATTATCGAAGGCTCATGGGGGGGGTTTGATCCCCTTGAACCTCCCCCTATCTACGCCACTGTATATATATATATATATATATATATATATATATATATATATATATATATATATATATATTTATATATATATATATATATAATATATATATATATATATATATATATATAATATATATATATATATATATATATATATATATATATATATATATATATATATGTATATATATATATATATATATATATATATATACATATATATATATATATATATATATATATATATATATATATATATATATATATATATATATATATATATATATATATATATATATATATATATATATATAAATATACGTGCCCCTCCCACGTCAAACAATTACCCAAATCAGTGCAAATAGAAACACAGCCCATAATTTTTAAGCCGCGTACAAACTCCGTAGAGAAACAGAGAGAGACTGAATTAAGGGAAGAGGAAAATAGTCCGAAAATAGAAACAGCTCAGAAATCGAATAGACAAATTGCAGTCCCATTGGATAAGGAACCAGTGAGGGGAAGACTCAGATCCAATAAGTAGATAAGTACGATAAAATTGATACAAAACTTTTTCTTTTCTCTTATGGAACTTATGAATTGATCACTGTTTTTTATACCTACTACATTTATTTTTCTTATTTATTAATCTTAAATGAATTTTCACTAACTTATATATGAAGAGATTCACATTTGAAAGAATTTTTCTGCACGCTGAGAGTTTTCAATTAGCCTACAATGGATCCTTATATTCGAGACTTAGAACTGATAAATACAGATACTTTTACTTTAGAAACAATATCACAAACAAATTAAGTTCTGAAAATCAATCAACAAACATGCAACTTAAAACTGGTACATAATAATATCAGAGGTATCGGAAAAAACTCAGACGAATTCAAAATTTTGCTCTCACAGTTTGACTTTGAATTCGATTGCATTGTCCTCACGGAAACAAGAAGGATTCCAGACCACGGTATATTCAATTTGCCAGGGTATAAGATGCTATATAATGAGGGAAATTTGCATCAGAACGATGGCACTGTCGTATATGTGAGAGCAGATATTTACAGAAATCACGAACTGATACTATTTAATCAATCGGTCTCATTGAAACTAGAGGTAGAGTTTTTTGGTAACCCCATTGTTATCCATGCCTTTTACAGTTCTCCCTCCACTTGCATTGACCAGTTTAACCAGAATCTACAGAATTACTTAGAAACACAGGCAAAAGATAAACATAAATATACTTTTATTGTTAGGGATATCAACGTCAATATTCTCAACGAAAATGACAGTAAAGTCAGTGATTACTTAACAATCATGGCGGAATATGGGTACAGATCTCTTATAAATGCACCGACACGACTTGAGGCTTGTCTTGGATGGGGTGTTGAGTACTCGATCCCAATAGGAACTCTTACAGACATAACAGATCACTCAACCACCATTGTCCAGATGGTAATTGATGAAAATACTAGAACAAAGCAAAACGAGAAAAAAATTTAATGAACAAAAATTTATTGAAAATATCAACTACACAAATTGGCAAAACATCATCTCAGATATATCATATCTAACAAATAGGAAACAAATTGTGAAAATTCAGAATGTTAGGAGTACTGAGAGAGAAATTGAATGTGGAGTGCCGCAGGGAACAGTTCTAGGTCCGATACTATTTTGTATATATGTGAACCAGTTGTTTTCTGTAAGATCATCCGGTAGAATAACTAGTTTCGCAGATGACACTGTTTCATTCTATTCTGGGGAAACATGGCTTGAGGTCAAGGAACGGGCTGAGCAGGATCTGGAAATGATTAAAGATTGGTTTGATTACAAACAACTTTCTTTGAACTTCAACAAAACCTTTTTCCTGCCTTTATGTAACTATAAATCTTTTTTGCCACACTATCAATTAATATCGATTCAAAATAAATTCAGAATAACCTCAGCAACAAATATAAGATACTTATAGTTTTAATAGACTCTCATCTGAGATGGGACTTTCATATAGATTATTTGGTGAAGAAACTAAGGAGTATTCTTTATAGGTTCCGTCAACTCAAAGATATACTTGCACTGAAACAAACAAAGATAATTTATTACAGTCTCGTACAAAGCCACTTAACATACTGCATTTTAGGTTGGGGTGGGGCGTTTAAAACTTACCTGCGTCCATTAGAGGTTATACAGAGAAGATTTTTAAAACTAATGTTGCATAAGTCTTCTCGCTGTAGTAGTGATAGGTTGTATGAGGAATCTGGCATATTCGACCTGAGACAGTTATTTTATAGGATACTTGCACTGAATCAATATAAGCAAAGAGGAAAGTTTAGTCGGCCAAGCCATGCGTATATTACACGCCATAAAAATAAGTATATCATAATTATATAATGCATTCAAGAATGTAGGAATTAAATTCCACTTATGCATCACATCTCCTGACACATAATCATATATTTGATAGAGAATTTGAAATATTACATAAATATAAGAAAGGCTATAAATCTAATTTATAAGAAGCTCTTGAAATCAGAAGTATGAAACAATCAAATAATTTGTTAAATGACCAATTAGATATGAATAATTGACCGTTGTTAAATCTTTTCTAGATGTACTTTTGAATACCTGTGCTTGTTGTGTTTTTTCCAAGTCATGAACAGTTTGTACTTTCTATCTGCTGAGTGATTAAGTTAAGGTTTTTCCCATTCTTATAATATATTCCCTTCCTTCATCTTTCAATATTCTCGTTGTAAGAGTTAGTATGAAATTTACATCTGAAGAAGCCACTGTGTTTGGCGAAACAATTGTCATGTTAACAAAGTATAGTGAAAATCGAAAACTGTGCAGTTTTATTAACAATATTATAATGGATTTTCATCAAGTGTCGGCCCAATCAATTAGTTATGTATATATCTAATATATAAAATTCTCGTGTCACGGTGTTAGAAGTTGAACTCCTCCGAAATGGCTCGACCGATTCTCATGAAATTTTGTGTGCATATCGGATAGGTCTGAGAATCGGCCAACATCTATTTTTCATCCCCCTAAATGTTGAGGGTGATCCACTCCTTAATTTTTATTTTATGTTTTTCAGACGAAATTTTCTGTTCTATTTTTTTTTATGATACAGCATTCAAAAATACATACAACCCTAAATTTTCACCCTCATACGATCAACCCCAATTTTTCATTTGTTAAACTCCACCGAAATGGCTCGACCGATTCTAATGAAATTTTGTGTGCATATCGGATAGGTCTGCGAATGGGACAAAATCTATTTTTCATTCCCCTAAATGTTAAACCCATATTTTTCATTAGTCATTTTAATAATTTAAACAACATTTGCCGCTTCAAATAGATTTTTAAAGAGAGATAGATAGATAGTTATATAGATAAAAATACATTGGCAGATAGATGAATAGATAGAAAGATAGATAGATAAATATAATTTATATGGCAGAACAACGTTTGCCGGGTCAGGGGTCAGATAGATTGATAGATATGTAGATGGATAGATAGATAACTATCTAGATAGATAGATGGATAGATAGTTAAATAGATAGAGATACATCGGCAGATAGATGAATAAATAGAAGGAGGATAGATAGATAAAAATAATTTATACGGCAGAACAACGTTTGCTGGGTCAGCTAGTATATATATAAATATATATATATATATATATATATATATATATATATATATATATTCATATATCTATATATTTATAAATATATATATTTATTTATATA
The DNA here is from genome assembly GCA_030704885.1 of Cynegetis impunctata. Taxonomy (NCBI): domain Eukaryota; kingdom Metazoa; phylum Arthropoda; class Insecta; order Coleoptera; family Coccinellidae; genus Cynegetis; species Cynegetis impunctata. The sequence continues at coordinate 5,005 of JARQZK010005140.1, read as the reverse complement.
TATATATATATATATATATATATATATATATATATATATGTATATATATATATATATATATATATATATATATTATATATATATATATATATATATATATATATATATATATATATATATGTATATATATATATATATATATATATATATATATATATATATATATATATATATATATATATATATATATATTTATATATATATATTATATATATATATATATATATATATATATATATATATATATATATATATATGTAAATATGCTTCGAATTAAATACTAAACATTTATTAGAAAACTCCTCTAGTGGAGCTGTCTACGTATGTATTGAGGTTAACGTCATACCAATTCTTCAAGTGGTTGATGTTAGAAACATTAAATTAACACAATAGGCAGCTGCTTTGTTTGGACTTACTGGGGCGACATGAATATTTCCCATCTAAGTATGTCGTTAGCGTCGGCACTCATGCGCTATGGCAATTATTTGATTCATGTTGATTTTATGGTCATAGAGTCATAGTCGGTATTTCAGGTATTTCATATTTGTCTTCTCGGTCCCTTGTGTGAATCAAAATATAACAAGATATTAATATATATATATATATATATATATATATATATATATATATATATATATATATATATATATATTTATATTTATTTATATATATATATATATATATATATATATATATATATATATATATATATATATATATATATATATATATATATATATATATATATATATATATATATATATATATATATATATATATATATATATACATATAGAGCCATACCTAAGTGTTCTTCTGAGTTTATCAACATCAGAACAGTGTACTCGAAAAAATATTTCCGGTAAAACTAATTCCTTTCGTTTCTAGGCAGAGTATAGATGATCTCGAAACAACTCCCTTCAACTATCATTCAATTTCATGAATTATGTTAGTTGATACATTACATTGATAGTAGTACAAAATTGCATGATAACTTCATATGAAGATGCCTATATCAAATTCAATCAACTTTAGTTTTTAATAAGATATAGTAAATGAATAATCAATAATTGATTATGGTGAAGGCAACGTTCCAATCGTTGGAATTGAAAGCATACAATCAGGTTATTCTAATATTTCACCATCCAATTTTAGTTCATATTGCATATTGAGATATTAATTCATTTCATTTCTATGAACAAGTGAATGTTATTTCAAAATCTTCGCTGCATATTATAAGTGTTTCTCAATATTATGAAATGCAAGCTTGTATATGAAAAGGATATAGTAATATTCTCTATTGATAGGAGATTGATCCAGGAAATATCTGATTATAGAAGAAAATATTTTGAGAAAAAGCAAAACATATTCTTGAAGTCAAAATTTTTTGATTTTGGTTGAATAAATTTGGATAAGAATATCAAATTTCGAATATCTCGAATTTATAGATATAACTACACACAATGTGAAATATTCAAAAGATAATTAAATATTTCAAGTCATTTTGTTACAATTGTAATACTCTTATTCAGGATATTGATTAGAATATATCTAGAAATAGAATAATGATTGAAAGTATTTGTTTTACATAACTCATTATATTCAGAATTTAGCACTATGAATCGAAAATATAAAATTTTCTGTATGACAAAAATTGTGAAATTAGTATAAGTACCGACTATTTTAAATCGAACTCTGATTGATATTTTATTGGAATCGCAAGACAAATTCAAATGCTAAAAGATGTTATGGCTATATAAATTAAAGCCGAAAAGTATAAATCAAATCTTATCTAAAATTATATCTATGAGTGTGAACTGATTATGTTTACTATGTAAAATATTATTTAAACACTGAAACATTTTCGAATTATCATAGACGCTGGGGTGAATGGAACAGTATAAAGATATATGAGATTTTTTACTGTGGATAATAAACCAACTTCTCAATCATTTAATTTGCCAGAAGCTCGCCGAGATAATATCAGTATTATGTTTGACGCATACTCTATTTCTTTATTATATCCAGGAGTAAAATTAAAAATCTCATCAGTTGTTTACTACGTGATATTATGGTGAATTCAGAGCATTCGTTAATTATTTACAAGGCATACCTGATAAGAGAGCTTATGAATTATTACTATTTACTATATATTAATATATATATATATATATATATATATATATATATATATATATATATATATATATATATATATATATATATATATATATATATATATATATATATATATATATATATATATATATATATATATATATATATATGTATGCATGTATGTATGTATATATAAAACTCATTCTTTTTCTATAAAACTTTCAGGTAATAATAAATATTTCATATGTTTCGTCACCAAAAATTGTGATTGTTCAAAATATTCAAATGGAGTAAATTATTTTTATATTCCTATTCTTGTTTGACTATATGAGAGAATACACATGTCAAAATTCGTGAATTTCTCAATCGTTCTGAGAAAGTCAGGAAACGTGACAAAACGTTAACTATTTAATTATGTCGGTTTTCTAACTCACATTGCCTATTATTGCTAATAAAAGACAAATGAATAACAATAAAACACAGGCAAGAATGATTCTAAAACATATATATTCATATCTATATATGTATATATGTATATATATATATATATATATATATTTATATATATATATATTTATATATATATATATATATTTATATATATATATATATATATATATATATATATATATATTAGTATATATATATATATATATATATATTTATAAGTATACATATATATATATATATATATATATATATATCAGGGGCGGCTAGTCAAAGGAGGCTAAGAAGGCTAAGCCTCCTCAATAATATTCCGTGTATCACTAAAGTATTATATTGAATAGTCAGCATTCAGCATATTCATATTAATCAAAATCATATTATTTTATGCACCTACCTTCTTTTCAACCTACATTATATAATATAATTTATTAATTACGATAGAAGGTATTTACATTTACTGCATTTCATTCATTTCAAGATTTGTGGCAACGCTGCGGAGGCTTAGAAATGTATACTCTCAACGTTCATTATGCCTGACACAGAAAAGCAAACAACGGTGCAAATACTCCGAATGAATACTTCATTGCAATAGAAAAGCAAAACACATGTAAATGGCAACACCGATCGCGACCCAGTCTTATACAATGTCGACCAATCACAACTATAGAATTTCGCGTGACATCGAGCGAACTCGTTGGAAATCGTATTGTATAATGGCCGGCGTGTTTACTTATTTTTTTTTGGTTACTGAAGTTAATTTCAAAAATTTCAATGGTGACTTAGTGGAATATTTGTTATCCCATAACTTTAGTGTAATAAGTTATGAGGATAAAGTTTTGATAAAAACATTGCGACCTACCCCTGAATTAAACAATTTGGTGCAGCGTAACAGAAAACAAAACCGCGGTTTTAATTCACGGAATTATGAGTGACATCCTTGCCTAACCGGATCACAGTTAAAAAATAAATTATTTGTTGGCAGTGTTTACTTTTTACTAGTGAAAATGTCTCTGTTTGGGGCTGCTTAGGATTTAAGGATTTAATTCTATACCTAGTTGAAAGTGAGGAATTTTTCACCGATAAAGTAACTTTAAATACAGCACGCGGATTAATATCTTACTTACAAGATAAGGAATTTAATACATTTTTTAAACATCTTTAAATTAATTTTTGAACAAACAGAAATAGTTTTTCAAATCTTAGAGCACAAGTTTTCAGATGTAATTTACTCACGAAATCGGCTCAAGTTTCTTTTGGAAAAAATTTCAGAATTTCGTGCAGAAGTTTATTTTAAAAAACTATTTTCTGTATTTCAAACTACTGATGATACGACTCAATTTAGCCCAAAACGAAAAAAATTCAGTTACGCAGATATGGAGCTTCACTATAAGCAAATATTTTATGAAATTTTGGATACTATTAGGGGTCAAATAGAAATAAGGTTCTCTGATTTGAAAGAACTGCATTTTTTTTGAAATCACCTTTATTCATTAAATCATAATAATTTCTTTACATAATTAAATGTTACTTCTAAACAATGCCTGAGAGCACTGGTATCGATGTATTTAAACATACAGAAGTGTTTGAAAAATATTGAATTAAATTTAGATATAATTGTAATAAAATAACTGCATTTCTTCGACTTACTCAATAAAAATTTGTTAACCGGATTTTCGGCTAATTTTCCAGATAACCTTTTGAAAAATTTATGTCAACTTCTTTTGATAAGGTGGCCATAAAAAGTGAACTGTGTGTTGTTTTTAGTGACAATGAAATTTTGGGGCAAAATGAAAATCATGTGAGGACTATTGAATACCTTTTTGATAATGATTTGAATCAAGATTTACCTCAAGTTTATAAACTCTTATGTCTAATTGTTTCTATCCCGGTGACATCGGCTTCCGTAGAGCGCTCGTTTTCCACTCTTAAGAGAATTAAAACTTAATCACGAAATTCAATGAGCCAGGATCGTTTGAAAAATATTAGTTTGTTGTCTATTGAAAAGGAATTGGTAAAACTTTTGGCGAAAGACAAAAAATTTCATGAGGATATTATAGATCATTTTGCTAACGTTAAAGATCGCAGAATCCCGCTAATCTTCAAAAATATATAATAACTTTTCATTTACTCTCACCAGCTGTTAACAAATTCGTTAAGTAGGTAGGTAGGTACCTATTTTGTGAAAGAAAAAAAAATTGATGAATAGATGAATTGGCTGAGAAGAGTTTTTGTGAATATTGTAGATAGGAGTTGTAGGTCTCAAGTTAGACACTCGAAGGTAAAAACAAATTAATAGCTTAGGGTGCTTGTTTCACTTTGATTTTCTTTAAATTATAAGGCGGTTGACCTTGAAATCCTAAAAATTTTCCGCCCTATGGTGTATTTTTTAACACCTCTTGTAGCCTCCTCAAACCAAAACCTCAACGAGCCGCCACTGATA
>JARQZK010005139.1:342500-370773 GCA_030704885.1 Cynegetis impunctata | reverse complement strand
TTATAGAAAACCAACCTTCACAGATACTTTAATTCACAGCGACAGTAACCAACACATTAAAATAAAACTCAGTGCTTTTCATTCGTTCATACATAGGTTGTTCACTATTCAATTATCGGAAACAAATTATCAAACCGAAGTTAATACAATTAAATTATTAGCCACCAGTAACGCTTACAATGAAAGTCTCATCTATAAACTTATTGGGAAAAAACGATTAAAGAAGCTGTTGTATTCAATATACCTCACACAAACTATTAATGAAGAACAAAAAAACTTCCCAATAAATTATGTGCCGAATTTGAGTAGCAAAATTTGTAACAGACTATCGAAAAATAACGTTAAAACAATTTGTACAAATGAAAGAAACTTGAAGTCATTCTTGGTCAATAATAAAGAAAAATATGACATCGGAGAAAACAGTGGTGTTTACAAAATATTTTGCGAGGAATGTCCTGGTTTCTATATTGGAAAAACAGGAAGGAATATAAACATTCGTGTTAAAGAACATAAAAAGTCATTTTTACTAAATAAAAATACAACTGGTTTCTCCGAACATTGTATAAAATTTAATCAATTCCTGGATTGCAACTCGAAATAAGTTCCGCCCATATTAGTAAATTACCCCTTGTAAACAAACAAATTAATTTTCAGGTATCACCTTTGCTTTTGTCTGTTTTATAAAATAACGTTACGTACGTGTTAAAAAATATTTTCAACACTATATCTTACAAACATACACTTTTAAAACTCAAATTAGGCATTAAAAACGTCAATTTTAATGGCTGGCGTACAAAAAAGATCTAAGTGGGCAGACAGCATAAGCGACTTCATTTTATACTATGTAAAGATTCTCTTGTCTTTTAACATCATTTCAGGAAAACTTCCAAATATATTTTCCAGAAATTCATTTCACTTCTAGAAATAACATTTTCCAAGAAGCACTTATTTCACATGGAATAAATTCAGTGAACGCATATGAGTATGAAATTGGAATAAGATCTATAAAGTTCGCCCATTTCGCATTCATACTTTACTGAATTCTTCATGCTCAAATTTCTCCAGATGTTATATACATCATCCGTAACTTCTTCAAGTGAAAACCTCGTTTATAACAATCTGCAATTACTTTTGAATTAGTTTCAATTCAATAAGGATTCACTGACGATGAACTTTACGAGTAAGCTAAGGGAGCTTCATAGTTTTCTACTCTTACTTCAGTTTAATATCCACCAAAGTTTTCTACTCCTACTTCAATTTAATCTCCAAACAACGTCGACAAAACACACCTAATTTCAATAGTTATGAAACTTTCATTTTATTAAATAATTTTCATATTAAAAGCATCTGTTGCAGAATTGTTACTTTCTCTCAAGGTTGTTTTTTCTGCTTTTAGTCTCCTACAATTTATATAACATTTAAGGGATTTATAATTGTGGTAGAGGAAAGGAAACGAATATAGAATGTCATTTTTTTTCTATTATTTATTTACTATTATTTAATTTAGGGTTATGTTGAACTGCGTCCTTATGGTCTATTATCCCCCCCCCCATCAGAGCTGTTTTCTGTACTACGCCATCTACCTACAGCTCTCCTTCTAGTTTCACAGTATCAATAAACTCCAATATCAGGTGAGGCTTCAAGGAGGTTATGTCCTCACTCCTACAAGTTTCTTTATCAAATCATTTCTTTCGTTGGCTTGCAGTGGTGAGGCATTCTGTAGCCAGAGTTTCCTCTTCCTCCCCACAGAATCTACACTCGTCAGTTTCTGATAAACCTCATCAGATGCTTCCTTAGGCGACAGTGTCCTGCAAGGAAGCCAGTGAGGAGGTGCAATTCGTTCTAAATGATATAATAACAATAATAATAAATTTATTTTTCTGCAGTATACAATTTTCTCAAACAAAACAAAATACTGAAAATTAACTCAAACTGTAGTTGCCTGCAAAAAGGAGCTTAAGGCAGTAAAACTGATACTGGTATTATATTAAGCCCCAAATACATGACTCTTTTTTTCATACTACATATTCCGTACAAAATATTTCAGTTAAAACATTTCAGTCAAAATCACTCACTCAAGTTAAATTTCTCAATAAAAATTCCTTCAGTTTTTTTTTAAATTTGAGGAGACCAAAATCTTTCAGAGAAGATGGTACCCTGTTATAAACAAAGCATATATGTTGTGCGAAAATGATCGAGTAAATGCGGAAGTGTAATGATGTGGTGGAGATAATAGTCCTTTGAATCTCAGATTCAATGTGTGAACATCAGATCGAAAACGAATTTTCTCAAACAGATAGGTTGGACTCTTATATATTATAATAGTGTAATATGACACGGCCGAATGAAATGTACGTTTCTTCTCCATATCTAGCCAATTACATGCCTTCAACTTGTGAATCACCGGATCATATTTTCTATTTCCGTAAATATATCTGAGACAGGATCTCTGTACTCGATGGATTCTAATCTTATCAGCCTCCATCAGACATGGTCCGTACACAACGTCACAATAATTAAAATGACTTAATACTAAAGTTTCAGTCAACAGTCTCTTTAATTTTGTATTTAGAGAGTGCCTGTGAGGGTAAAGCATTTTCAAATTTGCAAAAGCTTTACGGATGCAAGAAGAAACATGATCAGTAAATCTGAGATTTGTATCTATTATAAGTCCAAGATTACTAGCTAATTTTTCATGTACGAATTTCTCACCATTCAATTCAACTTGCAACCCAGCCTCCACCCTCTCTCGATGTTTTCCAAATACTAGTAGTTTGGTTTTGCAGGGATTAAGTGACAGTTGATGTTTTTCAGAATTTTCAGATAAGACTCTCGTCCTCGTTGATCCTAATCGATGCCTCATCTACATTCGAAGATCGAAATGAATGATGAATCTGAGTGTCATCGGCATATCCAGAAATCCTTTGGATCTTGCAATTTTAAAGCTCCGAAGGAACTATTCGGAGTGATCCATCCCTGGAAGATTACGCCAGAGTGGTTCTCTTCCGTTTTCCTCCTTCTCCCGAAACTCTTTCTTATAGGTGTATTTTCCTATACCACAGAAAGGTTCTGGGCCAGTAAATAGCGTTTGTGCTCCTTTCCTGGGCAGTAAATCGTCCTCTTTATTTCATTCCAAGACAAGTATTGTTTTTATAGAATGAGTGTTATACAATTTTAGCACACCAAACATATCATTAACTTTTGGATTGATTTCATTCACAATGGTATTCTCTTCTAATTTGACCGGTCTATATATCCATTTGCGTTCTAAGCCAAAAACGCTAGTAAGTAGCAAACAGCATGTTCCAATACAAATATAAGATATTCGAAATTGGAATAGATTATTTCAATGGTAGTACAACAGTCTTCTTCTTCTAGTGCCTTACCCGGTTGCGGGCGTAGGCGACTTCTCTACAACTATTCGTGTTGTGCGTGATACACGAATAGAAGGGACCTACAGTTTAACGATGGTTCCGAACGTCTTTATAGGAAGACTCTACAATAAAGTAAAAGAACGATCTACAATTTGTCTGAATATCAGAACAAATGAAGTACATTGATGTTTTAAATAATAATCTATATTTGGAAATATAATGTTTTTCCGCAAACGTCAAAAAATGACGACTCTTTCAACCTCAGTTCTCAATGTTGAAGTTTGATTTCACAGACGTCCTTTTTTTTTTTTTATTTAAGCATATTCGCATCAACCTATTGGTTATTAGCAAGTTCTAATTTTGTTATAATATCGATACATTTCAAAAAGTTCAGGATATTTGGAATATTACAGTTTCTGCCAATAATGCTGTGGATATCTGGAGGGAAGTCAGAGTTGTTTCGCTGCACCAAGTATTTTGGGCATTCGGTGAAAATGTGTTCAACACTCAGTTTTGTTTCACATATGTCACACATTGGCTCTTCGGTGTGATTTAACAGATAACTGTGAGTGAGATTAGTGTGACCTAAGCGTAGCCGATTGATGAGCACTTGATGTTTTCGGTTCTTTGTTTCGTCAGGCCACGGTTTCACATCATATTTTATTGACCTTAGTTTCGCACCGGACACTTGCCACTGATTTTGCCATTTCTGGGTTATTGCTATTTTCACCATTGATTTAATGTCTGTTGATACTACTTTTGTCACTGTTTTGGATTCGTCAGAGGTTATCGCGCTACGAGCACATTGGTCGGCTTTTTCATTTCCCTGAATTCCTATATGTGATGGAATCCATATAAAACAAATATTTTTTCCATGCTGCTGGGTCATATGGAGTTCTTTTTTTATTTTTTGTGCTATCGGATTTTTGGGATATAAACACTTCAGCTTGTGTATGGAGCTAAGTGAATCCGTTAAAATAATATAATTCTCCCCATCTGTGGTATTGATATAAACCAGCGCACGGTAAATGGCATAAAGCTCTGCACTGAATATGCTCGTTGTTGTAGGAAACTTATAGGAGAGCGATTCGGATGTTGTAACTATTGCAGCTCCTACTCCATCATTGGTTTTTGAGGCGTCCGTGTAGATTTCTTTGTAGTTATAGTAGTCGAGAAGGATTCGGTTGAGTTCATTTTTGATGATTTGGCTGTTGGTATTGAGTTTATCAAAGTGAGTTAGGCTGGTGTCACAGTTCGGCAGTTTGACAGTCCAAGGAAAAGGTGGGTTGAATTTGGCGAGAAACGTTTGAGGTAGTGATAGATCGAGTGTAGAAAGATGTTCGCGGATTCTTTGGTAGAAAGGTCTACAGATTCTTGTTCAATTCGTGAAGAAATTCCTATACTTGTCGCTGAATGTGTTACTGTGAGTAGGATTTGAGAAGGTTGAACTTATAGTTGCTGCGTACGCAGACGTCCTTTTGTTTTTACTTTTTGTCCGGCCTAGAGTGTACAAAAAAGTAGTAGTACACTTTTTTGTACTCTCACGGCAATATCAAGAACGTCGGGCGGCGTATAGTTGGGTTCCGAATCCGACATAATGTAATATCTAAGAAAAATTGTATATATTTCAAAACAAGTCATTTCTTAATACTCGGGTACTTACCAAAAACTCAATGATCCTATAATGCGTAGATAAGTGACTTTAAATGTTTCTGACAATTATTTTGTTGAATTGTCAAATTTGTGTTGCCTTGACATCTACAAAACCAATAAGAAAAGCAATCTGGTTTTATGTTTTTTCAGATCTAAACCTTCTTAAAGATATCATCTTAATTCTATCGTTTGAACACCGTTTGCTGAAAAAATCGCATGTTTTATTCGGAGAAAAGCACTTTTTGTGGCTCGACTAAAATTTAGTCTCGCCACAAAAAGTATCACTTTTACTCCTAATAAAACAATATAATATTATTTTGTGACTGTCAAGTCTCTATGTTCCAGATCGAACCACCACCTGACGCAGGACCACAGAGCTCAGATGACACCGGTCATGGAAGAGGAAGACATCTGGGCGTGGTGGAAGGAGAAGGAAGTTCTGACGATGCCAACACTCCTCTGCAATCGCCAAGATCGCAGAATACAAGCAGGGAAGAGGACGACAGTTCGAACGCCAACGAATCGGATAAAAGTCCGAATAAAGGATCGATGTAAGTTCATTCAAAATCTACAAGAAGGTCAGTGAGATATATTTTCTTTAAATTGAGATAAAATATCATTTTTCTTGGAGGGATTAGGATGGAGTTCCAATTGCTTTTGTATGTTGGGACTATCCGGAAGCGAAATCCTAATCAATCACATAATTTGTTGGGATTGACGGGTTCTCAACCTCCAGTGAAAAATCCTTTTTCTCGTGGATAAGTCTATAAATCAATCGGCAGTTACGAAATTGTCGCTTCACAGAACGCGGCTAAGTGACTTTTAGCTACGTAATAAACAGGTTACTTGAAATATATCGTTTCATGGCGTGAAATCGTACAGTTAAGAATTCTAACCTCAAATTATATCAAATTTCACTTTGCCGGAAAAATCATTGATCAGTTTCTTATCCAATGATATTATAATTCGATAAGAGATTCTACAATAATTATTGACACCATTCGATATAGTTACTAAGGTATCAAGGGTATTATCAGGATAATAACACTTGAGGCCGATGGTATTCACCGAGGCGTTATCCTTATTACCTTTAGCGGTTGAATAAGAATGTTTTCTAAATTATTTTCAATTTGAGAAAAATCTGATTCAAATCAAATTGAGTAGGTACTAGCATTTCCTGAAGAAAAAGTCGTGACGTAATGACAGTAACTATGGTTGTGAGTTGTCATTTGTCAATAAGACAGCGCATTACAATAATTTTGCGATTCACGCATTGAAATGTCCGAAGTAGGGGGAAATACCAATCTCCCGCAAGATATTTTAGTGAAAGCTGCTAAAACTGTACATATGCTGTTGCCAGAAAAAAATTAGGCGGATTTACTAGAAATAATATGTTCATTCTGAGGCCCGGCTGATGAAATACCATATCGACGAAACTGTTTTGATGGCTTTCAAGATTAGTAAGAGCCATACTCTCCAAATTAGCTTTGGACAAAGTTTGCCATGTTACGTAAAGAACTGATAGTTCATAAGAATATAAGAAGCAATGAAAAGTTGATTTCTCTGCAACAGTTCCTAAAGCATATTAGGAGAAATTATCCGCCTAGTTTTTTCTAGCACAAGCGCACCAACAGTTCTGGCAGATTTCACTAAAATATCTTCGAAGAGATTTTTATTTCCTTCTTCTTCGGACATTTTTATGCTTGAATCGCAAAATTATTTTTATCGGATGGCATGTTATAACGAAAACGTTATGTCACTCAATTTCATTTTGGCACTAATTACCATTATGAAGTTCTATATAAAAAACATGTGATGGTGAGATCAAAAAAATTTATTCAAACGCATAACTATGCACAATAGTATATTATTCAACGAGCACAAAATGATTGCTATTTTTCACGAGGGTGAAGTTTGCGACACGAGCTGCAAGCGAGTGTCGCAATTCACCCGAGTGAAAAATTGTAATTTTGTGCGAGTAGAATACTATACTTTGTCCACGACTTTCTCGGAAAACTTAGTAATAATCTGCATTTTCAACAATAAAAATAGTTATCAAAAGCGTTGACATAATATTTTCTGTGTTCACTGAAAATTGCATACTCACGTAAACGTCAACTATTTCATACTTGACATCGATTCCATTCCTTTCTTTCACTCTGATAAAAATGAAATAGATAATTTATTAGGGTAAATATTCAATAAGTTGGACATTATATTAAATATTAGCTTAATAATTTGCCTAAAAGTTATCATAGTTACATAAAACCTAAAAATCTAATAACAATACTATCCTAACAATGTGAATGATAGTCTCAAGTTTGGACATACGTTTTGAGTGTGACGTCATGCAGTGTATAATAAACCATTATTCAATAGTAGTGAATAATAGGTATCATTGTACTTCAGGAAGCACACGTATAATGAATGATTTATAGTACAGTCGTGGACAAAACTATTTATTATAAATGGTAAAGAGCAATTACTACAATTTTCAATATTAATTCCAATGGATTCTAGAGTTTGTACATCAGAAGTTGATGATTTTTGGAAAACTTGTAATCCTGTTTGGTTGTAGGTACTTACTAATATCGACTTTTTTTTGTTAATAAAATACTTCTTATCGTCGAATAATATGACCAGAGAGAAGATGGTTTTCTTTCCTTAGATAAGCATTCAAAGTAAGCCAACAATACCTTTTCATGAGTGATATTCTTGATTTTCTTAGTAGAACACCATTTTTCGTACCGATTAAACGCTATTTCATGTACTCTCCGTGATTTTTCCTGCAAAAGGGAGTCCGCGATATTTCGCGTCATTTCTTCCAAGTCAGAAGGTAAACTACCAGTTTCAGAAACACTCATTATTATTTGAATTATATTCAATTCTACGTGACAATTGTGTTTGACAGCAGATAAATAAATATTGCCGTCAAGGAAATGACAAATCACAGCTCAGTATTTAAAAATAGTTGTCATTGTGATATGTCGAATATGCGTTTTTTAGTTTTTCGAAAATCTATCAGTATAAATGCCATCAGATAAAATTTTGTATGTAATACGAATCATAAACAATCATTGTGTCACACATATTGTACCATAATGATCGTCTTTATGATCCTTATTAAATAAATAACTATTATGTGCCTTAGGCCTAGGACGTTATAGTTATTAACGTAACAAGGCCGATATGTAGCAAATAACGGATGAGGTTGGATATTGTAATCCTCGGCTGCGCCTCGGATTATAACTAACCGAATCCGTTATTTGAGTATCGGCCGTGTGTCGTTAAAAATTTTTCGTAATCCCGTTGAAAGATTATATTTTGATTACGAAGAAAGAAAAAACCCCGTACCTCGCAATTCTACAGAAAAATCCCAACATCGTGCACTCTGTTGTCATGGAACAGTTTGATAAACAACGTCAGTTTTTTTTGTTCTCAAGTTCGCTTTAACGGCGACCATGGATGAAATTGATGAAATTGAGGAACAAAATCAAATTCCTTTAGAAATATTGGGAGAATCATGTGCAGTGCAGCGAGTGTTGATTAACTGCCGAAAATAACTCAAGAGCGATATCAAAAAGAATATGAAAATTTTGAAATGTGGCGTAAAAGCAAGAATGTAAAGGTGGTTAATGAAGATGTTTTATTAGCCTATGCGAAATGAAAATCATAGGTTTATTCTCCCAACTCGCTGTGGACCAAGAGTTCAATGTTGTTATTGTAAGCAGAATGGTGTTTTGAAATAAATATTTGAACAAGTGATTTCTTAACGGCCGCCGGTCGTTATGAAATTATAACGGCCGGCGGCCGTTAACACTGACTTTTCAATTGTCATCTGAATACCGTTAAACCAAAATAACAGTATGGCTTTACGAAAAATCAAAATAACAGTATGGGATTACGAAAAATTAAAATAACAGTATGGGATTACGAAAAATTTATAAAATAACGCCCTAGCGTAATATTTCGTATTTTACTAACTCAGACATAATTTCATTATTTGTCAAATAATATATCAGTCGGACATTAAATATAACAAGTCTATTAAATGGGTATATCTTACATACAATGTGCACTTTAATTTCCACTTTTAATCTTAATAATGTAAGTAATTTTCGTCATAAACATAACTCGTATTTAACCTCCACATCATGTCTTATCAAATACAGTTGAACAAATTCACACAAATTTCTTTCGAAGCACGTAGTGAACTTAAGTATCTAACGCCATCTATCACGTCTTTTGCATACAAGCTTCCTTCACAAGAGCGAAACTTTCGGGTGACGGATTGCTCGCAATAAATCGAGGGTGAGATAGCGCTTTGGGATAAGAATGCGAACGGTAATAATGTGAAAAATGAGTTATAGTTTGTTATATTTAGGGACTTTATGTTTTGCACAGCTTTGGAGTACGCGATAACGTGTTTCGAGGAGTTGGCACGACTGCCAGTTTCTTAAAGCGTGTTCAACTGAACGAAAACGAGTCGTTATAGTTTTGATTTATAAACGTAGTTATATCAGCTCGTTTACACCCGGAAAATTTTCATACGGATGAATTTCCACGTTACACTAACACTCCCGGAACTTACGTTCAAAATGATTTTGGTAATAGATTTAGTGTAGTACATATTTGCAGAAACTACGATGATTCGTCGAGAAGGTCGTCTAGGAATCCCAAAATGGCGACTCAGAGTTGGAAAAACATCAGAGCGGTCATGGCATACTATCACACGCTCCGAAAAATAAAGAGGTCAACAATTTTTATAGGAAATGGTTATTCAGTGTTGACTGTTCTTCTGATTCTTAATCTTGTCTACGATATTTCAACTATTTTAGATGAATTAGAAGTTCTATCTACATCTATCGTCTATCGAGTGGTTGTTTCAAGCGATTTATATGAATTCAGAATTATACTTTCAAAATGAAAAGAATTTTTAACTTTATAAAGAAACAAAAAACTAACACACACACACAGGTTGAAGTAAAATCTATTTTGTAAACGCGTTTCGTCATAACATTGAATTCTAAATTACTACGTACTAAATTATGGTATCACAAAACAATCTTTTCATACACCTAATATGATTGACATTCTCATTCAGAGGAAAAAATACAAAATGATAATTTCAGAAATTTACCCACTTATATCCTAGAAAAGTACAGTATTTAACAGTTTAACATACTTGGGCAAACCTTCCGAAAACCTGAAATTGTTCATTTCTAAAAAAAATTTCAAAGTTTATATATAACCAACAACAGCATTGGAATATTGATAAAAAAACAAATCAAAAATGCATAGAAATAGAGGTACTGGTTGTTATAGACTCAACTGTAACGATTGTGAAAAATTCTATATAGGACGTACAATTAGAAATTTCAAAATTCGAATACACGAACACCAACGTAGCTATATTAAGCAGAAAACTGACCCTAATTATGCGTGCCATCTTATTCAAGAAAACCATACCTTTAATCAGAATTATAATATTTTACAGTTACAAAATAGTCTCCACAAAACCAACTGTTGGGAATCCCTTTACATCAATAAATATAAAATTTCCGGAAACCTAGTTAACGACCAGATTGAAGTAAACCATTCTCCTCTCCTTAATCTGTTCAATTTACCAACCAATAATTCTGAATGAATTGCTTATTTTTATTTAGTTTCTCTAGGAAACCCGCTGTTATGTTAAATTTTTCGTATAAATAGGTTGTTTTGTAATACCATAATTTACTACGAGACGAAGTCAATGTTATGATGAAACGCGTTTACTCAATAGATTTTATATCAACCTGTGAAAAGTTAGTTTTTTGTTTTTTTATAATGTTATGAATATGAACTTTCACCAAGTAAATGCCAATTCAGTTCAATGTTTGAAAAGAATTTTGTTCCTCACTCTACTCTTTGCATACTGCAATTTGCAATTAACTTTTTCACTTCATAATCAATATTTTGAAAGCATTCCGATTCACCGTCAACAATTATGTTACAAATTCAAGTTAATCAGATATTATTATGTATTTACTAATTTATAATATTGAAGAAAAACTTAGTAAGTTTTACTGATTACTCACTCAGTTATCAAAACAAATTTTTTGAGACAGGAAAACAATAAATTGAATTAAAGTATGTACAGTATACTTGCTGGGCTAATCCGTACATTCAAAGTTAACTTGAACAAGAAGAGTCATTTAAAAATGAATAAATAAATCTCTGAAATTATCGCATGCCCTCACACAATGCTGGTGAATAAAAGAAGCACGGCAATTCATCCAACCGAAGAACAGTAGACTGCTATCTCGACCTCATATGATCCTTTCAGTTCTGCACACTAACGATGGAGTTCATCAACAAATCTCCTCTTTTTGCTACTTATATTCTGCGACAGCTGCGCAGAGGACTATTAAGACTGCCATCACTGAACGAGCGCAGGAAATATTACCCATCTCAATGATTTGCAATAAAAAATCTATACTTTTATGGATGGCGAGACAGACATATAGTAAGATGTTTGGAAAGTTGTTTGATGGTTTCGAATTGCCGTTCCTTGTTTAAATGCGTTTTTAATGAATGGCTCAGACAACAAGTATGTTATACAAACCTTTATTGAACTTCGCGAATTATCGCTGCATGTATTCGTGCAGCGCTGTCTCCCGTAGTTGCGGCTAGAATTAGCACTATAATAGTGCATCTATGCATAGATCTACTAGATGGGTTGCTGGTAATGCTTCATGTAGTTCAGTGATCGTGCTGCGATCTATATGGACCACAGTGCAGCTGTCATTATTTATAAGTAGCGAACATGACAAGATTTGATGATTTCTTCCATCACCAGCGTGTAGTATAGATGATATCACATCAGTTGCCTATTGTTCTTGGAATAAAAGAATTGGAATTTGTTCAAAATTTGAATTGAGAAGACAGATCCTTAGTGGAAATTAAAATAAATATCGCAATAAATGAAATATATAATGAATTCTCACTGATTCAATCAAACAAGTATACATTATACCATCTTCACATACAAATAGTAAGTACTAGTATCTGAAGATGGTGCAAAGTACCGAAAAGCTTCATATTCCTTCAATTAAATTAACGAAAATTTGATATATGATATATTTATGACAAAAAATTCATCAACTAGAATAAATATAGGAAAAAAAGATGAGTTTTTTTATAGTAATTTACATATTGAAATTAACATATCATTTTCACTATGAATTATTTGTTCATGTAGAAGATACTCAAATTTCCATGGGATATGAAAAAAACCCAAGTATAAGGAGAGATTCGAACCCACGATCCTTGAATTACTAACGATTAATTTTGTCGCTGAGCTACCGAGGCTTTCTTATATTTTCATATTATTCAAACAAATAACCATTAATTAAATGGTTTATGAGATGAGACTGCCCTAAATACACGGATTAACTCATCTAGTGTCAATTTTGAAAGTTAATCGTGGGTTTCAATCTGACCCTTATTACCCTCTTCATTTGATAATACGATTTACATATAAATAGAGAAGAGTGAAAACCCAATTTCAGACTCATTGACTCACAAATCTCATTAAATTAAATCACCTCCTAAATGAAAGAAATTAGCGTATTGTGTATCAGATTAGCTATTATGGAAATTTGCTTTAGAGGTAATTGGAAAATCATAAATTATATAAAATAAATTGCTTGAAACATCTCTAAGAAGTTGTATTTTGCATGATGCTAGATAGTACCGGCGTTAGATGCCTTTATGAATAAATGTTAGTACTTTTCTGATAGAGGAAAATTTTAATGTTAGTTTCGATCACAGAGAAAAAGTTATTATATTACTATTTTCCATAAAATAACATCGATTCCATACGGGCAACTTTATGTACATATGAGTAGTGAGATGTTCTGGGAGAAGATGTTATATTATGGTAACTAGGTCTCAAGGGGCTTAGCGAATATTTTTCAATTCGTAAGTTCGTTCGAACAGGTCGAGAAAATAATGTTGCCACAATATTTCATTTGGAATGAATGTATAATTACTCACAGTGGATGGAAAAATGATTAAATATTTTTTTGAGTAATCCTATATGAAAAAGTTAGCTCATTCAATTTTCTAAGTAACGTATTCACTTAAAAAAAAAAATTTAAGCGCGAGCACCTTAAAGGGTGGTAGGGCAAACGTTCTGAATGGGGGAGCGTCCTAAAGGGGGAGGCGTTTTGAAGGGGGAAGCGACTTAAAGGGAAGGGGGACGGGCATATCCTATTATCACTAGTATTTAAAAAAATTCATTGATTCAAAAATTAAATTGTTTTTGTTTTTGGTTATTCGAGGTATCAGCATATCCAAGAAAAACTACTATTAAAAAAGATTGAACAACTGAGAAACTAAAGTACAAATATACAAAAAAAAATTCATTTATTTTTGTCCAACAAAACAAAGATAAAGTGTCAATGGAACGTACGTCATGCGTTCTTGTTTTTAATATACGTGTGAAACGTAATTTAATCGTTGTTTCAATATAATTTATAGATAACTGAGGTTGAATTCTCGCAATGAAATCACTTGGTGAAACATCATTAAGAATAAAGTATAAACTTTGAAATAAAACACACTTGGCTTAAGTTTCACAATATAAAAAAAAATATTTAGATACTGTATGTAGCAGTATATATATAGATAGTCGACATGTTTCGAGTTATGAACTCATCAACAAGACTGACTATAGGAGAGAATTACATCTTATTTTATAAAATAGACAAAAGCAAAGGTGATACCTGAAAATAAATTTGTTCGTTTACAAGGGGTAATTTACTATTATGGGCGGAACTCATTTGGAGAATTTCAAGAAGGTCAAGGCGCTTTCCTTTGTTACTTGAATGCAACAATTGGGTATTGTTGAAATCCAGGAAATAATTAGTTTTTACAATGTTCTGAGATGCCAGTGGTATTTTTATTCTGTAAAATTGACTTTTTATGTTTTTCAACACGAATGTTTATATTCCTTCCTGTTTGTCCAATATACAAAGCAGGACGTTCGTCGCAAAATATTTTGTAAACACCACTGTTTTCTCTGATGTCAGATTTTTCTTTATTATTGACCAGGAATGACTTCAAGTTTCTTTAATTTGTACAAATTGTTTTAGCGGTAAGTCATTCTTGGTCAATAATAAAGAAAAATCTGACATCGGAGAAAACAGTGGTGTTTACAAAATATTTTGTGACGAATGTCCTGCTCTCTATATTGGACAAACAGGAAGGAATATAAACATTCATGTTGAAGAACATAAAAAGTCAATTTTACAGAATAAAAATACCACTGGCTTCTCCGAACATTGTATAAAATTTAATAATTTCCTGGATTTCAACAAAACCCAATTGTTGCATTCAGGTAGGGTTGCCATCCGTCCGGGTTTCCTCGGATTTGTCCTAGTTTAGGGGGCGTCCGGGGGTCGTCCGGGCGGGGCTTTCAAAATATGTCCGGGTAAAACCCGGACAAATTTTGTGTCCGGGTGTGTGAAGCTTGAGTGTCTGTGACGAAGATGAACTATTAAATGCAAACCAGTTGTGGCCGAATTTTTTCGAAACATCCATATTCTAAACTGCTCAAAATTGCATAGTAACATTTTTGTATAGCAGCTCACATTGCGAATATAGAGTGAGTTTTTTCGCTAGGGTCGCAGTAATGGAGGAAGGAGAGAAACTTGCTAAATACACATACGCTTTCTTCTCTGATCAAAATAAAGTCTAATTTTAAAAACTTGAGTTGCTCCGACTTTTACAAATTCATGATGAAAAATAAAAACATTTTGGGAAAAATTGGCAAGTCTGGAAAATTCCAAGTTAAGTTGAATTAGTAAAAAGAACTTGATCTCGTTAAAATTAAAACTTTTTACTTACTTTTGATTTATAGTTAATAAATAATTTAGACTTTTGGGTACTTAACCTATCTAACTAGATGAACTATCCTATAATTTCCTATTAAAATGCAGAATCTAGTCTATTTGATTTTTGATCTACCAAAAATTATCGTCATGAGTTGTTTTTTATTTGATGATACCAAAAAAAAAAGAGAAAACTGTAAACTGTAAACAATAAGCGGATAAAAGTTTAAATAAATAAAAAAATCAAAATATAAACGATGTTTTATTTTATTGAAAAAAAAAATTTTACGGGGTGTCCGGGGAAAAACAAAATTTCACAGAAATGTCCGGGGTTTTTAAAATTTTTGTCCAGCATCGGCAATTTAGATGATGGCAACCCTACATTCAGGTAACAAAGAAAAGCGCCTTGACCTTCTTGAAATTCTCGAAATAAGTTCCGCCCATAATAGTAAATTACCCCTTGTAAACGAACAAATTGATTTTCAGGTATCACCTTTGCTTTTGTCTGTTTTATAAAATAGGATGTAATACTCTCCTGTAATGTTTCTTGTTGATGAGTTCATAACTCGAAACATGTCGACTATCCTTTACTGCTAAATACAGTGTCTAAATATTTTTATATAGTGAAACTTAAGCCAAGTGTGTTTTATTTTAAATTTTAAACTTTATAATTAATAGATTTTCGTCAAATATCAAGCTTATTAATTGAGAATTTACATATCTTGATTGGTCTTCACAAATTTAAAATTAAAAATGTTAATATTGTGGCAATAATAGAAAAAAGTAGAATGTAGTTAGAGGTTAAAATATAAATAATAATTTAATATTTACTACGTGTGATTTAAGATGAAGGTCTTCGTAACTATTAAGATTTTCTCTGTGGCAGAATATATGGTACATCATATAAAATATGTATTTTCATTCCTACTTTGAACACATTGTATATTATCCATGTATTTTCTCTGTGCTTTATGGATATGCACTTGTATATTGTACTTGAATTTAGTTGAGAATAAAACGGTTTTAGTGTACAGATAAATCAAAAAATGCAAAATACAACCGCTAATGTGAATTTTCACGAAATATTTTTACATTTTCTAGCTTTTTCTTCCTTGAACTATTGAACTTCCAATTTATAGATGTTGTAAATAACAGTGAAGATGGTGTATGTAATTTTCCTGCATTTTGGAAAATCACAAGAAAGTTCTAGCTTGGTTTTCATGATTTTTATTTTGTTTTTTCAGAACGAAATCGAATCAACGATGGATGAAACTTAGGACAACTGTACAAATTTCTTCAGCTATACAAAAAGTGAGTTATACCTGAGACTTTTTCGATTCGTTGAAATTTAATCTAGTTAAACTATATTTTTGTTACAAGTAGTAAATCGTGATTTGAAAAATATTTGCAGCTAGTCTTACAGTCGAGGAGAATTATCTCTAACATCTAACAAATTTCGTGAAAATATTAGTCAAACTTTCTACAACAATTTCCTCCTCTAAAAGCATTTTTCAAGAAGCGAAAAACGAGTAAGCAGCAGACATCCCTTGAGCTCAACTTAGTCTAACGTACCTTCAACCTTCTAACTCAATCGTCAGAACCTGTGAGTTTCACAAATAGCGTCAAGAATTGTATCGAAAAAATGATATCGTCAAAAATCGAACTGATAAGTTGATAACGACAAAGATTGAACTGAGGAGTTAGTTGCGTCAAAAATTGTTTTGAAAAGTTGATAGCGTCAAATTTTGAATTTTTGAGAGCGTTAAATATTGTATTGAAAAGTTGATAGCGTCAAAAATTGGATCGGAAGATTAATACGTCAAAAATCGAACTGAGGAGTTCGATAGCGCCACAGTTTGAATTGAGGAGTTAGTAGCGTCAGAAATTGTGTTGATAGCGTCAAATTTTGAAGTAATGACAGCGTTAAATAGTGTATTGAAAAGTTGATAGCGTCAAAAATTGGATCGAAAGATTGATAGTATCAAATATCGAACTAAGAGTGAATTGAGAAGTTAGTAGAGTCAAAAATTGAATTGAAAGTTTGATAGCGTCAAATGTTGAAAAGTTGACAGAGCTAAATCTTGTATTGAAACGTTGATAGCGTCGAAGATTGAATCGAAGGATTAATAGCGTCAAAAATCGAACTAAAGAGTTGATAGCGAAACAGTTAGAATTGAGGAGATAGTAGTGTCGAAAATTGTGTTGATAGCGTCAAATTTTGAAGTGTTGACAGCGTTAAATATTGTACTGTAAAGTTGATAGCGTCAAAAATTGGATCAAAAGTAGCATAAAATATCGAACTGAAGAGACACAGATTGAATCGAGAAGTTAGTGGAGTTAAAAATTGTATTGATAGCGTCAAATTTTGAATTGTTGACAGAGATAAATCTTTCATTGAATCGTTGATAGCGTGAAAAATTGTATCGACGGATTAATAGCGTCAAAAATCGAACTGAATAGTTGATAGCGAATCAGACTGAATTGATAAGTGCGTAGCGTCAAAAATTGTATTGAAAAGTTGATAGCGTCGAATTTTGAAGTGTTGACAGCGTCAAATGTTGTACTGAAAAGTTGATAGCGTAAAAAATTGGATCGAAAGATAAATATAGTCAAAAAACGAACTGAATAGTTGATGGCGAATCAGAGTGAAATGAGAAGTTAGTAGCGTCTAAAATTGAAGGGTCATTAGCGTCAAATTTTGAAGAGTTGACACAGTTAAATATTGTATTGAAACATTGATAGCGTCAAAAATTAGATCGGAAGATTAATACCGTCAAAAATCGAACTGAAGAGTTGATAGCGACACAGATTGAATTGAAAAGTTGAAAGCGTCAAAACATTTTCTTTTCAAAGATATATCATATTTTCTGAATTATCCGAAAAAATTTTTAAAAAAATATATTGAGTTCATTAGATGACGAAAACTGATTCGGACATAAATCGGAAAAATTGTAATTGATAATGTTTTTAATCTCATTATTGAGAATCAAATAATAAGAAGGAAACTTTCGTGTACCGAAATAAAAAATTTTATACCCAATTTTCCCGTTATAATGAACTTGTGAATAAAAATTCTGTGTTTAATCTCTGAGTTAGTAATTTAATCTATGTTCTCTCTACGTAAACAATCCAAAGAATTTCACAGTATCAAATATTTATCCAACGGAAAAATAATTCTCTCATGAACTCAGTTAAACCTGATTAAACGTAAACTTTGCTGAATCTGTCTCTTTTCTTCAGCATCAAAAAACAGTATCAACCTTCTTTTTCCTTATCAAAGACACTCACTCATTTTCTAGATCGAAAAAAGGAACTTATTTCCGTTTGATGTTATTTTTATGACCGATTTTAGGTTATAAATCTCGAATAAGTTTCACTGAATAGAAACGATGGAAGTTTCACCGAAGCCCTTATTCGCGGAAATTATCTATCGAAAAACGATTTTTTTCGAATTGATATTTCCACCGGAATGGGGCATTTCAAGTTATGTGTACAGTTTTCTTTAACCGGCGTTATTCATCTTTGAAGTGGTGTTTTGAGAAAAAAGAAAAGTTTGATTGAAGTTCGCGATCCGTTTCTTTGTGGGATGTTATAGAAGTAACCGATTTATTGAGCTGATACTTGATGAAAATGTGTATCCAATAGTAAAATATGTTGATGAAAACTTCAAATTATTATATTATATAGGTGATCCAAAACACAAAAATTTCTACTTTCCTGTGAGAAAATCCTTTAGGCGTCCGAAATTAAGATCTTAGCGCCGGAACGGCTAATATCGGTACTAGAGCATGGGAAATTAGCTGTTTGTTTACATTGAGTGGTAATGGTATTTACGCTCATTTCATTTTGAGTTTTCGAACGTTTGTGTTGTTTTGGACTTCGTATTTTCTAGTGGTTCATTGTGTTTCGATTGAGGACAATATTATCTCTGTTAAACAGTAGATAACCTACCTATATCAAGTTGAAATTTACACTGAGTTTTTATCATTGAACATGAAAATCAATAATAAAATAAAGTAGAGGACTAATAAATTAATTGTTCGAAGGAACTATGTATACCTCATGAAAAGGCTGTATGATAGAACACCTATTTATTTAAAAAATAAAAAAACTTTCAAAAGTTTCAAGAAAACATCTCTGACATGTCTACTTTCATTACGAACTGAAGAATTTTTGAGTATAATGGACAAAACTAAGTACTTGCAAGCAAAACTGAAAGAAACAACATGAAATAAAAGAAGAAATAATATGAATACTCTGCTTGAATGGTTTGAACGTAATGAGTTATTATATTTTTTGAATTTTCCTGACGTATAACAGCTATCCTAAAAGTACGGTGGACTTCTGAGAGCCTGGTTTTTTTGATAGAATCTCTGTTTTCCTGATTATATAATTGAATATTTTAGTTTTTACCTAGCTATAGAGTCAAGATTTATTTCATATTCTTGATGTTATGATAAACTGTTATTTTGGTTGTGCAAATAAACATCATTTGTTATTATTATTTTAATAGTATCTCTGGTTGTTACATGAAAGAAAATACAATAATCTAGAATCTCTGGATGATGGCCCAGGTTCAGATTCCGATAAAAGTGGAAGATTTTTCGTTGGAATAGCATTGGACTTCAAAAACCCTACGTTTTCGGTTAGCTGAAAATTGCATATCATCAGTTGGTATAATTCTATATGGAAAAATCCACAAACTTACTGCAGGGAAAATAATTATTCTCAGTAAACTGTAAAGAACAACTCTCTTATGTTCAGACATTTTTTTTCAATCTTCAAGTCATGAATCCACACCTTTCTTCTGTCCATCATTTCCTTGTTTCCCAACTTTGTTTGGAATGCAACTTTGAATTGTCCAGCTTTCGGAAAGGTATGTAAGCTATATTCGGGTTTTTTTTTGCCCAAGATGAACAATAAAATACATAACAATAGTGTACGTCTCTTCTGAACGTTTGTAAACGATCCAAAATACAATTAAAACTCAACAACATCTCATATAAAATACACGTAAACAGATGTAAACAAAGCAATCTATCTCCCATGCTCTAGTAATATTCGACACCGGTAGGGGGCGTATCGCTTATTATGTTTTCCCAATAGGTAAATATATTAGAAATCCAAAAGATATAACTGCACCCCACAATAACATGAAAAAATTTTGAAAAATGGAGGTCTAGGATATCTAGAAACATATTTAAAAAAAAAGAAAGTGTCATGGGACACCAGGTAGGAACGAAGTTCCTTCGGATAATATAGAAGGACCACAATATGCAAAAAAGAAACATGTGCATCTCGGGACGCTCGACACAAGTGATAACTTATACTAATCCAAGTTGAAATAATTAATATTGAAATGTGGGACCAAGAGCTGCAACGCGATTGTAAATTTGAATGAATGAAAAAGCCTGGAGTCACCTCTGGGATTCGAACCCAGTCATACGATACCAGGGATCAGTACTCAGACCACTCGGCCGTCAGTAAAACGTAGAACAAAGACGTACGAGTGTATATAACGAGAGTGTAACGTATCGCCACGCTATATAATGGAATATAAACCTACTATACGTAGTCATTACTTTATTGAACAAATTTGTGAAGCTTTATCTTTTCATTATGCCATATCTGATTCCTGTCGTAATCTGTTCTTGTATGCATATAACTTAAACAAAATTATTTCGATGTTTCACATCCGCCAGGCGTCCCGCGAAGGGCTCATGACGCTTTCGCATTGCTTGTACATGAATGAATTCATGAGTATATACTATGCATTGGCGATTGGCGAGGCGGAGTGGGATCAGAAAGAAAAGGGATGAGAGAACGAAAAGAAAGAGGGAGAAAGAAAAAGGGATTATACAATATTCGCTTGTGTGTCGTCACTTCCGTTACGGTTTTAGTCTCGCAGATTTTTCAGTTTGGTCCCTCCAAGCCTGCCGTAAGGAATTTCGTTTCAAAAACTACTCCTGCACCTAACTTCTTTTCTTCGATAGACTGCAAAAGTATATATTATCGGGGAAAATTCGACTAAAAACATGTTGTTAAATTATTAACATCTCTTTCAAGATCCATGGTGATCAGATATTTGTTATCGTAGTAATAAAGATCTCATCTAAAAGATTGTTCAATTATTTGAGAATTACAGAAGATACAATCCCCTTAAATCAACCCCCGGGCTTATTATGTTCCAAAAAGAACCTCGCGGGATTTGGTTCGATTCCAATCAAATCCCGAACTCTCCCCTACTTCGTTCCGCTCTGTTTAAGACAAGGGTTTCAAAATCTAACCGACATGATGGGGTATGCGGTACACTTATATAAAATGCGGTCGAACAGGCTTCTTTCACGACTAGTCATTTGTAATCCTTCAAACCATGATTGAAAACATTCAGTTTCTTTCGGACATCTTCACCGAAAATCCAACCATAAATGGACAATATTCAATTAGGACAGAAGCGAAGTGTCGTAATTACCTGTTCATTGATTTAAGAAATTAAGATGTAATATGAAACGAAGCAAACTGAAATAATCGGCAGTTATATCAATCATAGTCAATTTGACAACAATGTTCGTGAAAATAATTAGTTTACAGACTCGGTGAGCATTCGGGCAACAATGCTAGACTATTGTTCTTGTACCATATCATCAATTGAACATCAAGTCCTATTGTGTATTGTTTCTACTAAATGTAATTTAAACGTGAATGTGGAGCTACAAATCTGAACATTCAGCTTCGAAGACTCCGATCATTGATACCTGTTTATAGGGATTATATCTGAACATGGTTGAGAAATGAAACTCTGAGTTTAACGATTTTCATATATAATAAAACAACAACAATTGCACAACCCGTTTCGCTGACACTACAGCTTCTTCAGGTTCGAATTTCAAACTTAAACTAAAATATCTAATGCAAGGTTTGCAAAGTACAATTATAAATTTGAGAATTTAAGAACAACAATCAAATCATGAAAAACATACTAGTTGACCATGGTCAATTTCATACATTACATAAAGTGAACAAGGAAAATTCTTTAATAATTTTTAAAAAATTAATACGTATAACCAGCTTCCTTGGAAAGTTGTTTGATAATTTTTTAAAAATTATTAAAGAATTTTTCTTGTTCACTTTATGTAATGTATGAAATTGACCATGGTCAAGTAGTATGTTTTTCATGATTTGATTGTTGTATTTTGCGTATTAAGCGACTAGAATATTCGGAGCGCGCTCTTGTGAGTATATCCAAAGGTTTTAAATCACTATGTTAGTGTGCCTTGGAATCATATACACCACTGTTGTAGAGTAGATATCTTCATATCAGGAGGTACTTGTTCGAGCGACAAATTTCTGCATTTTCAGTCTAGGCGGTGAATTGTTGTTTCCCAATATCTTTTGTGGGATGGCGCTCTGGATTGTTATCCAGAGAGTGTTACTGACCACGATTTGTATTGGGGAACAATTAGAAATTTGTTAATTCACTCCGAGTCAAATAAGCTGCACTGATGAGATCTAATAAGATCGAAACAGCTGTATGCAGATTTTGAGTCGGGGTGACTTGACAATTTCTATAATTCACCATTCGATTGTGAATGCAGATTTTGCGTTGCTGAATACGTATAACCAGCTTCCTTGGAAAGTTGTTTGATAATTTTTTAAAAATTATTAAAGAATTTTCCTTGTTCACTTTATGTAATTTAAGAAGAAACTACCTTCATTCATTGAAAAGGTTAAGAAGGGGGAGCTGTTTGCATCCAATTGGTTGTTAAGTAACTTCTGGGAATTTTTATGCCTATTCATTTCTAAAGTTTTCATAAGATTTAATTTTGAACCTCTTTTTCCGAGATGTAGAAATTCGAAATTCAAATTGAAGTAATGTTCCTCTTTTATTGAATGTCTAGCATATATTAAATCTTCGTT
This sequence comes from Cynegetis impunctata, assembly GCA_030704885.1. Taxonomy (NCBI): domain Eukaryota; kingdom Metazoa; phylum Arthropoda; class Insecta; order Coleoptera; family Coccinellidae; genus Cynegetis; species Cynegetis impunctata. The sequence goes on along the minus strand of JARQZK010005139.1, from coordinate 347,954 downwards.
ATGATTTCTGTAACTTCGCCTGTGTTCAGTAATCCTTTTCTTTTTAAATTTCTATGTGTCCGACCCAGGGTGGCCAGATTGGGCGATTTATCGCAAATTGGGCTACTTTTCAACTTAAATTGCGACTAAAAATTTGCCAATATCGCAAGTCGCAAATTGGGCGATTTATTATCCGGTGAATTGCGCCTTCACACTCTGCACTCTGTTCATATTTAGTCACTTATCGTCTCGACGATATTTGCATTCGATTATCGTTTCGATGTATTCGATTCTTTTTATTCAGCAATGGTTGGGTATTGTGGTGAGTGGTGGCATCACTGATGTTAACCACTGTCACTTGCTCGAAGAAACAAAAATGCTACCTGTAGGGAAATGCACGGTATATTCTATATACCATGATGTTTGGTGAATCGGTCCCTCATAGTCATAACCCTATTATTTTTTGGAGGAAGGTTATAGATTTAGAAAATGCAGCCAACCAATTGACCATTTTCATATGACGTCACGCGACTTCGGCCATTTTGCCTGGAGGACAAACAAACCATTGTTATGCAAACAGTTGTGCTGGATTGTCATTTAAGTTTCATAATTTTTTGAGTTGTTTGTCGAAGTTTTTTTCTGATTATTTGATTATTGTTGGAGTTTATTAGAGAAAATGCCATCGTTTTGTGCCGTGGTTAATTGTGGTATGAGAGCAAACCGAGACAAAGTGAGATTTTATAGAATCCCTGCTGCCCTCAAGAATGCTGGTGATTATTCAAATGCTGTATCACTAGAAAACAAGAGAAATGGATTGAAGCATTGTAAACGGGACCTTTCAGTGAAATTCAATTGAAATATGCACGAGTCTGTTCTAAACATTTTATAACAGGTAAGTTTACTTGAATAAGTGAAAAAAGATGAACTCTTTATTTAAAATATTTTTCAGGGACTCCTGCAGAGTTATTGGATAAAGACAACCCTGACTGGATTCCAACCCAAAATATGGGGTACACAATAGCCAATCCTGTTGGTAAAACTCAAGTCAGCAGGTTTAAACGTTCGGTTAAACGAAAAGAGCAAGTAGAGCAGGTATCTAGTGATTTTGCTGTAATTGTCATATGACAGCAAATTAGGACCCTCATGAAAGTATATTTATTTTTTCTGGAGGAACAATATGAAGATATAGACATATCATATAGATATAGACAGGCCACATTGCCAGCTTTGAGGTACACGCTTCTTCATCCTTGGACTGAGAGCGGGTGTGAAGGAGAAAAACAATTGCTGCTATATGACTGCACACTTCTCCTAAGCCTGCCATACAAGTGCAATGTCCACTGGAAATACTACCGTCAGTTAGGATAATAACCCATGAATTCAGAAGCTTTTCTTCAAGACGTTGTGAATGTTTCACCCGAAATATAAAGTTTACTTTTAGTTATAACAATTAAGAACACTGATTAGTATGAGAATAAACCTAATGAATATCATTAAAATACATCTTACCTTGCCAATAACTACAAAAGCTATTTCGTTCAATCTTTTCCCATAAATTTCTTGGACTAGTCCTGCTTCATACAATTTGAAACCTTGCAAGCTTTTATATGCTTTCATTTGCTGTCCAGTATAAAAACTGTGGGTGAGGATAAAATAATTAACCATATCGATGATGGATATTACTGGAATTGATGACAATGATATCAAATCTTGAGAGCTGGACTCCAAGAGATAGGGGTCTATATCATCAATAATTTTGATTTTCTGATCGTAGCGGCTCTTAATATCGGCAGGAAGTGATTGATAATAAGTACTTCTTTCCATTTTCAATATAAATTTATGATTCAAAGTTTTTTAATACTTTTACTTTCAATAAACGTAAGCAAACAACTCAGAACACTGATAGTCGTAAATGGTTTGTTTGTCCTCCGGCCAAAATGGCCGACCTGTCAAAATCAGGTGTTTGAAAATGATCAATTCATGTTTGAAGATTTAGCTCTATTTGCATTTACTTTTCTAAGCTTACCGTCATCCAATGCATTTGTAGAAAGGGTATTTTCATAGATCAATATTGGTAAATGTAAAATTCGAAACAAAATAATACTAAAAATGTTAAATTCAGTTGTGTCTATAAGATCTCACTTTGCAATGAATGAGATTTGCTGAAAAGAATTCTAGGGCCTAGCAAAGCTATGAATGCAAAATTAATTCTGATATGTATCAGTAGCAGAACCAATCCACAACTTCAAGCTCAAGCACAGACAAAGATGATGATGATGTAATGATGTCTTGTTAACAGTTTATATAAAAATAAAGATATTTATAACATAATCCTGGTTTTGACTGTAATAATAATTCAAGTAAAACGTCCCAAAAATACCTACTATTTCTTTTGGACGAGTAGGCAACATGTTGGCTGTAGTATTTTTCGTGCGGTTGCCGAAAAAATCATTATTGCGATTTTGGGCGAAAAATTGACAGCAAAACACGTATGAAATAACTGCTAGAATAAGTGAATTTTATATGCGAAAATACTTGTTACCAATATTTCCCCGTTTGCGACATGTCGCAACCACGGTTGCGCTTTCGGGCGACAAAGCAGTGTCTGAAGTGCGACACGGCTTTGAAAAATCTGGCAACCCTGACTCCGACCTACATATATAGTTACGGTGGTGGACGATGAAGACGTGTCTGACAATCGTAGCGATAAAAGTGCGAAACCAAGCGGAAAACAAGAAACTTTATGTGAATATTGTAACAAGAAAGTTTTGGACTTTGCAAGGTGTATAAAGTGTGGTGGATTATTTCACCCTTCATGTTTGTACCGAGCCGCTCAGGCAAAAACTACTGCCTGTGTTCATGAAAAGAAGATGGTGGATAGTATTATCACTGATGGCGACTGTGCTACTAAAGATCCGCAGGTAGTTATTCAAATACTTAAATTAAAGAATAAATTTTTAGAAAATATTCTCGCCGAAGTTAAGAGTAAAAACAGTATTTTGCTACAAAATAATGAATTATTGTTGGATAAAATACGAAACTTAGAAGGTCAGCCAATATCAAATTATCATGGTTCAAAAAAAGATAGAATAAATACACGACAAGATATCAATAATGAAAAAAAAACTAAAGTCGATGCGTTTGTTGATAAACAACCAGTTGTCAACAACATGCCATCGAATGCGACCCGTTTCCAGTCAGACGTAGATGTTAAACAGAGCGAACGTCAGGAATCTATGCGCATGGAACCTAACATATCTTCATCGGCGGTACTGGCAAACAAATTTGTCAATCTTTCAACAGTTGGAAAAATTCAAAATTCCACTGAAAACTCTAACTTAACAAAGAGTATGAAGGAAAAGCAAAGGATTTTTCACATTGATGAGAAGAGCGAATGGAAAACAGTCCAGAGGAAATTTAAAAATCGTAATTTAGTTTGCACAGGAACTAAACCTTTTATCGAAAATGCTAGTCTACAAGGTGCGCCAAGAAAAAAATGGATATATGTAGGCAAAATTGCTGGGAAAGATGTTCCTGAAGAAAAAGTGAAAGAATATTTAAGGGAAATTGACAACAGTAATTGTATAGAGGTTAAGAAACTGAATACTAAAGGTGAAAATTCAGCTTTTTCCATAAGAATTCCTAACAACGAATTGTTTGAAAGAATTTTTAACGAGAATTTTTGGCCGGAGGGAGTCATATTACGAGAATTTTCTTTTCGTAATTTTTTTGGAATGAGGAGGACGGGAAACACGCAGTCCTAGTTCCTTGTCCTTTCGAAAGCACGAAGGAAGAAAATAGGATTGCTCCTGTCAGAACAAAGGACGAACTTAAAAGCAATTTCACTCTCGTACATCAAAATATACAATCCATTGGGCCGTCCTTCTTGAGGTTATTAACTTTTATAGAAGAAGAGCAGCCTGAAGTAGTAACATTGACAGAACATTGGAAGAGTAAGGAGGAGCTTCAGGCCTACCAAATACCTGGATATCGTTTGTCTTCCAGTTTCTGTAGAGTAAGTGGGCATCATGGTGGCAGTGCAATATACTGTAAAGATTCGTTAAATTGTAAGATGAGGAGCGATTTTGAAAAACTAAGTATCACGAATGAAATAGAGTGCTGTGGTGTTCAGGTTATGACTGATAGTACAAAAATCCTTATTATCTGTATTTATAGACCGGGCACTCCTCCTCTCTCTAATGTTAATTTATTTTTTGAAAGACTTAACATTATTTTTGATAAATTGATTGCAGAAAATTGTAAATTTATGATATTTGGTGACTTTAACATTAATATTTTACATGAATGTAAGGAAACTCATGAATTTCTAGACTTGGTTCACAGTTATGGTGCTGTGGTGGGAATCAAAAAACCCACACGAGTCACAGCTTTGTCGGCATCGTGTATTGATAACATATTAACTAATATTGAAAAATTTGAAACATCCGTATTCCAGGCGCATCTTTCAGATCATATGGGCCAATCAATTAAACTATCTGATACAGGTCAAAATAAAACTCGTGAAAAGGTAAGGGTAAGACTCATAAATGGTTTTACTTTAAAAAATTTCAATGAAACTCTACATATTATTACGGTATTATTCATCCTCTTCATTAATGATATTTTCGACAACATTCCAGCCTACAAAACATGTGTATATGCAGACGATACTTCCATTCTCAACAGATCAACATCCAAATCTAGTTTACACGAGAAGACAAAAACTAGCGAAGCTAGTGCCCAAACTTGGTTTTCGGCCAATGGTTTGTTCATGAATGCTTAAAAAACCCAAAGAATCGTTTTCACTAGCAAAGGATAAGAAAAATTTCCAATATTAATATTGCTAGGCTAGCATACTTCTCGTCATTCCAGGGTTTAGCAGTGTATGGAATTATGTTGTGGGGCCATAGTCCTGATGCGGAAAAAGTTCTTCTTCTGCAAAAGAAAGCTGTACGAGCCATATTCCAGCTGAAAAGTACAGATAGCTGCAGAGATGTCTTTAGAAATGAAAGGATACTTACGTTCATGAAAATCAGAATAAATATCCTAAGAACTGCACCTTAGACATAACACACATGAAAAAAATAACTTCGCACTTCCTTCAGCTAGAATAAAGAAAACTCAGCAGGGACCAAATCACACCTGTCTGAAGCTATACAACAGACTTTCAGATGAAATAAAACAATTAAACCAGACGGCTTTCAGGCGAAGAGTGAGGAACCTACTTTTAGAGAGAACTATTTACAAGTTGAGTGATTTTTTAGAAAGTTGATTTTATTTTTACTTGATGAACTAATATTTTAACTCGTGTTTCTGAAGTTTCTGTGTCATATACAATGATTTTATTTATGTCTGAACCAGCGTGTATATTTGCATGTATTTTTTATTATTGTATCAATTTGTTGTGGATTCTATTTGTATTATCTGACGGGCCATGGAATTTTTTTGATGGCATTTTATTTGTACATATTTTCT
>JARQZK010005139.1:0-332500 GCA_030704885.1 Cynegetis impunctata | reverse complement strand
TAATAATTAGAGGACTCAATTCTGGCACAGTGGCGTAATTCTTTAAAATAAAGTACTGATATTAATAAGTTGTTAAAGTAATGCTGGGCTTTATTCGAAAGAATTTGAGTAATTACTTATATGCTTTGATAATAAGAGCACTGTCATTTCTGACGCAGTGGCGTAATTCTTTAAATTAAAGTACTGATATTAATAAGCTGTTAAAGTATTCCTGAACCTTTGGCTGAAATGATTCTTATATATTTATACCTTGATAATAATTAGACGACTCAATTCTGACACAGTGGCGTAATTCTTTAAATTAAAGTACTGATATTAATAAGTTTTTAAAGTAATGCTGGGCTCCATTCGAAAAAATTGGAGTAATTATACGCTTTGATAATAAGAGCACTGTCATTTCTGACGCAGTGGCGTAATTCTTTAAATTAAAGTACTGATATTAATAAGCTGTTAAAGTATTCCTGAACCTTTGGCTGAAATGATTCTTATATATTTATACCTTGATAATAATTAGACGACTCAATTCTGACACAGTGGCGTAATTCTTTAAATTAAAGTACTGATATTAATAAGTTTTTAAAGTAATGCTGGGCTCCATTCGAAAAAATTGGAGTAATTATACGCTTTGATAATAAGAGCACTGTCATTTCTGACGCAGTGGCGTAATTCTTTAAATTAAAGTACTGATATTAATAAGCTGTTAAAGTATTCCTGAACCTTTGGCTGAAATGATTCTTATATATTTATACCTTGATAATAATTAGACGACTCAATTCTGACACAGTGGCGTAATTCTTTAAATTAAAGTACTGATATTAATAAGTTTTTAAAGTAATGCTGGGCTCCATTCGAAAAAATTGGAGTAATTATACGCTTTGATAATAAGAGCACTGTCATTTCTGACGCAGTGGCGTAATTCTTTAAATTGAAGTACTGATATTAATAAGCTGTTAAAGTATTCCTGAACTTTAGCTGAAATGATTCTTATATATTTATACCTTGATAATAATTCTGACGCAGTGGCGTAATTCTTTAAATTGAAGTATTGATACTTATAAGTTGTTAAAGTATGTCTGGACTTGAGCCGAAAGGATTCTTATATATTTATACCTTGATAATAATAAGAGGTTTCAATTCTGGGCATTCTGGCATAGTGGAGTACTTCTTTGAATTAAAATACTGATATTAATAAGTTGTCAAAGTCTTGCTGGTATCATCTATATTTGAATTAGAAAATCAAAGAATTGAATTCAATTATTATTATGAGATACAATCTATTTCTAACGCAACTTACTACTATACTGTACGTATCAAATTGGCATGAATGAAATCCGATAATGAGAAAAAATTACCTTTCATTCCCCCGGACGAAACACATGTTATAAATTTTCATGAACCAAGACCAATTTTTCGCGTTCATCTACAAAGAAAAGCCGAGAAGCAGTGACAAAATAAGCCGTATTCGTCGAAAAATCGAAGGATACATTTCCCTTTTCATAATCCTGAATGGCGAGGAAACGAGAATAGATCGATAGCTGCCAATTTCTCGTTTAGTTTTCCGAACGAAGGAAACCCTCCACAAAAAGGATAAGAAATTGAAATTTGCATCGCAAATTTGTTTTATGCAAAGGGAATACTGCACGTTTTCGATATTTGTAGAAGTTTTGAATATATTGGATAATATGTATAAAGTATCCAGTGATATGAGACCAAATTGCATTTTCTTTGCTCTATATTAGTTTATTTTGTACTGACTAGTCGTCACTCAGTGGTCGGAATTCGACAGTAACTCATGAAATTTTGAAATTGGCATTGGCAGGATGAACATAAACAACGATTATATAAAATATATATGTAGAGGTGTAAAGTTTTCTATTCGCGTATTGATATATAGATTATTTCAAAAAAGTTTCTATGTTTTTAATAGGAAAAGTAATTGACAATCATCAAATATCTTTCCAAAAGAAGTCATAACACCAAAAATCTGAATTTGGTACATTGAAAAATCACTGTGAGGGAAAATCCATAAATTAAGTCACACAAATTTTATAGTATTTTGACCTTTTCCTAATTTTTTAATTTGAATTGAAAATTATACTTCAATAAAATTAGCATGAAGTCAAATATTTTAGATAATGGGCAAAACAAAAGATCAATTATCAAAGAACGCTAAATAAATTTCGCGTTTCAGTTTTTAGATTTTAACAACATGCAACGTCACAAGTTTTTGACCCCCCTTGTCAAGCCCAGTCACATTTCGTTGACCCCCCCCCTTATCGTGTTACGTAATTTATGGATGGCCCCTAAGTGAAGAACATTAAAGAACTATTTCGATTTTATTAGATCTAATTAGTGATGTGAATTTAAGAAGGACTGATTTGCTAAATAGCTTCATGTTTCCTACTCTTATTAATAATAGGTTTACAGTGATTCTAATAGAAATGGAAGAAATCTCTGTGAGAAACAAAATTTACCTACACATGCAACATGTAAAGATCTGCTGCATTTGTCTCTGTTTTTGACAGATTACACTATCTTAGTTTTTATTTAATGTATTAATATATTTGATTTAGTACCGATTACTGTGTATAAGTAAGTTTTGCTTTCCTGTTTAGTCTTGTTTCCCTAGAATATTGCACAATAACAAAAGCCTACAGTGAGGTGCAGGAGTGGTTTTTAAATCCGTTTTATACCTCCTAGTCCACAATTTATGATGTTTTTTTCCTCAGACTTTTTTTGTAATGCCTACTGATAACTTTAGATGCAGAATGTTGAACATCATTATTGAAAATTATAATCAGTAGTAATACTATAAGTACTTCAAAATAATCATCGATAACTTGTTGCATAATTACAAAGAATGTCAGTTTGACAGTTTAAATAATCCTCCCGCGAAGCGGTAGGATTATTCTGTCATACTGACACGATTTGTAATTATGCAGGAAGTTTGAGATGTATAGCCGTATTTATTCATAAGTACTTATTGTATTTGATACGATTATTTATTGAGTAAATCAAGTAAAATGTCCGAATCGACTCATTTTTGAACAGTTATTGATAAACGTCAAAATTTGACGGCCCTGTTAGTTTTCGATTGGTAAAGCTACTCTACGTATAATCAGGTATTCTCGAAATTATACAAGGTAACTTAACTAAATTGATCGTTCTGATAGGTTGAAAATTATACGAAAAAAATTATCAACTATATCATGTTCTTTATTGCAGAGTATGATATCTAGTTTCTGGCTTGGCTGTGACAGTATAAGTGACATTGTCTTCATCCTTGACGTTATCGTGCAGCTCCGTACTGGTTATTTAGAACAGGGCCTTATGGTCTACGATTGCAAAAAGCTAGCTTGTCATTACTTGCGATCCCGTGCCTTTCTCCTGGACATTGCTTCACTTTGTCCTCTGGACTTACTTCAGTTTAAATTTGGAGCTCAGCCTTTGCTCAGATGTCCGAGATTCCTAAAGGTAAACCTATGCCAATTTATACCAATCCATTTATACTTGTTTTCTTCAAGAGCCTATTATGCAACATAATCAAGTGGTCATCTATTCCATAGCAACTGTCAATATATGTACTGCATTGAAAAACCACTTTACTGATTTTATATTTACATGAAACCAGTTCCCTGGTTTTATATTTACATAGAACCAGTTCACTGCTTTTATATTTACATAGAACCAGTTCACTGGTTTTATGAACTGGTTTTATATTTACATAAAACCAGTTCACTGGATTTATATTTACAAGAAACCAGTTCACTGGTTTCATGAACTGGTTTTATATTCACATAAAACTAGTTCACTTGTTTTATATTTACATAAAACTAGTTCACTGGTTATATATTTACCTAAAACCAGTTCACTGGTTTTATATTTACATAAGACCAGTTCACTGGTTTTATGTAAATATCAAATAATATTATCGATAAATTAGGAATGTAAATATTTTGAACAGATATTTCTATGACAAAAAAATTGATGATTATTAATTGATTTCAGGTTTATCGTGCCGTGAATTACTACTATATGGTGGAATCTAGGACAGTGTGGCCGAACTTATGGAGAGTCGTAAATTTGATACATATTCTTTTGATATTAGCTCATTGGTTTGGATGTTTCTATTTTTTACTGTCAGAAGCTGAAGGGTTTCAGGTAGAACACAGATAGTGTTATAGTGTTCATTTCTGATTCGTATACTTTTTAGGGGGACTGGGTATATCCATATCGTCCAGGTGACTATGCCACTTTAGCGAGAAAATATCTGGGATCCCTTTATTGGTCCACATTAACGCTAACCACTATCGGGGATCTACCAACGCCAGAAACAAATGCAGAGTAAGTTGCAAGATACCCACTACATATATATATATATATATATATATATATATATATATATATATATATATATATATATATATATATATATATATATATATATATATCTATATAAATATTATATATATATATATATATATATATATATATATATATATATATATATATATACAAGAAGCATTCTTCGTATCTAGGGATTACATATGAGGCACAAAAGAAAACCAAAGAAATTCAGAAAAAGCAAAAATATTGTTTTTTATCTTTGTCGGCGAATGTTAGAAACATATAGATGGCTCCCCGAAAATATTTTGAAAATAGACAACTGTTTCGGACTTATTGGAACTCATAGGATGGTTACCTGTTACATTGTTTTTCCTTGTCACACTCATACACGAACTGTGATTAAATCACTGATATCTTAAAGTCACAGGTAATCACAGTTCCGTGCGGGTAACAAAGAGCGTGATTTGAGTTGATCAAGATGTGATATCTGCTTGGCTTGAGTATTTCGGTACTTCACTTCACCAAAAATGAACGTATAGCACTATTAGAAATCTTGCACCCATCCTTATTACATAACCCAAAACCAAAAGGATTATTTTCCCATATTACCGTAAGGATAACATGAGTGATACCCGACTAAATGCCTTATTGGTAGTTAAGCTCGTATTTGTTTGATGGTGATACTGCAGTGATTTTCTTTAAAATTTGATTTTATTTTTTATTACAGTACCTACTAGTCTTTTCACAGTTGAATAAACAATTTAAATCTATAAAGTACTAATTATTTCACTGAGCATCAAGTAATTACGATTCTTCAAAGAAAATCTTGTATATTATCATCAGATAGGTATATAATATAATTTACAAATAGTGCCCGTGATAACGTCACGGTTTAATATCACTGATATCAAATAGGAACAGTCACTTTTCACAACGTGATTTGAAAATCACGATATCGTTCGACACTAACTCAATCTGTGATATTTTCAAATTTAGGATTCTTTCTCTGTTTCCAGAAAAACTAATTCTGTGGACGGCCCGAGGTCATTGCCGCGTAGAGGAGTAAAATCTAGACTCCTGCAATTCAACACGAATTACGGGTACGTTTCAAGCCTGTTGAGATAGCATCAGGATGCTGCGCGGCAGGACTGAGGGCTGTTCTTCGAACAGAAAAACGTCCATTTATCAAGATTTTTTTTATCACCACACCCCTCAAATGTTCCGAACAGCCGTAACAGTCCTGTCGTGTGGTTAAAATTACTCTCAGTTCTTCTAAATTCTACTTTTTTGTGTTCGTCCATCAATGTTGTGCTGTGCTTTTTGGAACCTTTGGGTGGTGAATACTGAGCTGCTAAAGATTAGACTTCAATGAATTTGTTCTTTTGCAGGTATATTTTTACCATTGTGAGTTATTTGATAGGCGTTTTCATTTTTGCTACAATTGTCGGTGAGTTTAACCTCATTTCAACTATTGGATTCTATTGTATCAACCTTCTTATATTCTCATTCCAGGACAAGTTGGTAATGTTATAACGAATAGAAATGCAAATCGACTGGAATTCGAACGACTTTTAGATGGGGCCAAAACTTATATGAGACATCACAAGGTAAACAAACCATGTTTACCACAACGAACATCAAATTAAGTGAACATTTATAGGTTCCAGGTGGTATGAAGAGGAGAGTTCTGAGGTGGTACGATTACTCATGGTCTAGAGGTAGAATCCAAGGAGGAGGAGACATCAATACGGCTCTAGGTTTGCTTCCAGATAAGCTCAAAACGGAATTGGCCTTACATGTCAATCTGAGTGTATTGAAAAAGGTATTCCAAAATAATTCCCAGTCTAAACTCAATTATCTCTAACAACATTTTTCAGGTTACTATTTTCCAAGAGTGCCAACCAGAGTTTCTTAGGGACCTCGTGCTCAAAATGAAGGCCTATATATTCACACCTGGAGATTCCATCTGTAGAAAGGGAGAAGTTGCGAGAGAAATGTTTATAATAGCCGATGGTATCCTAGAAGTGATCAGTGAACACGGAAAGGTTCTAACAACTATGAAAGCTGGAGATTTTTTTGGAGAAATCGGCATTCTCAATTTGGATGGGCTTAATAAGTGGGTTGAGTTACAGATATTCCTTCAAATTCGAAATTAATAATAATAAATACATGGCCAAGATGAAGCTTCACGCTTGTAACTCTATATACTTGTTTTTAGGAGAACAGCTGACGTTCGCTCCGTAGGATATTCGGAATTATTCTCCCTATCAAGAGAAGACGTTTTAGCGGCTATGAAGGATTATCCAGAAGCTCAAGAAATTCTGCAAGCGCTTGGTAGAAAGCGTTTAATGGAAGTGAAAGCATCAGCAAAATTATCATCACATCGCAAAGATCACCATCACCATGGGACACATGGCGATCCCAAAGGATTAGTGGATAAATTAAAGAATGAAGCTAAGGGTTTGAGGAATGTTCTGAAGAAAACCAGAACAAACAGAAGATCACAGGAATCTATAGAGTTGCAACCATTACATGTCACCAGTCAGAACAAAGGTAATTTAAAAAGAATGTCAAGGGTAAAAAGTCATGACCTCAGTCAGGATGAAGAAAAGGAACAGAAAGAAGTTAAACAACCACCCCAAGATACATCACCGCTTGGAGCTGGATTGCCACTTCTCAACAGATTGAGGTGAGATGCTACCAAAAGTCTTAGTGTTGCATAACGTAAATCTCGATCTGTCAAATAAAAAACCATGTTTTTACAACCATAATTTCTACTACAGGCTACTTAAAGAGAAGCAAGATCATGAAGAACGATTCAAAAGCTTTACTCCACCGATGCTCTCACCCTCCTCTTCGAGTATCAGAAGTCCACCACCTATTAGCGAAGAGATAGGAGACGAAGATCATCTCAATAGTAGCTTGCCTCTTCTACAACGTATATTGATGCTGAAAGCAAAAGAAGAAAAAGCTGCAAAACATAAGGAGAGCGATGAAAATGAAAGGCTGAAAAAAGAAGAAGATCGGACTAGAAAGGAAGAAAAAATTAGAAGGTTATCCAGAGTGATGCCTGGAAGTCAACCTACTAGTCCTACTCCTTCTACTGCTCCGAAAACAGAAAGTAGAGCTAGTTTTTCTGGGGTTCTCTCCAAGGTTACTACCAATAACGTGACCAAGGGGTTCATCTGTACAAATAGAATTAACCATAGCAGTAAAATTTCTTTTAGGTGAATGAATCATGTTTCATTATGATCATTAAAATCTTTCAAAATCAACACGCTTCAATTTATATGAGCTATTGTTATTTCTATTTTGTCTTAATTTAAACATGAACATTTATTTTCAGAGAAAGATTGAAACTACACACTAGTGCCAAAGACACAACTAAATTATCTTTAATTAGTACTAAGGACAGAGATAATGACCAAAATGTGCCAGTGTTGTCTTCTTCGAGCGGTTCGATAGACTCCAGACAAAACAATATACTTAGTGATGAAACACAACCGTCCAAAGATGAAAAACAAACTGATAAACACACAAACGGAACTAGCGCGAGTGGTAGTGTAGGTAGTGTCAGTGACGAACCACACTGGAGTAAATTGAAGAAGGCGGCCATCATAACACACGAACTTTCAAGTGTCTCCTCATTCAGTGAAAGTGTAAAAGAACATCCACCACCCGGCAGTAGGAAAGTGAAGCCCAATTTGATTTTCACAGGCAGAAATAAACAGTATAGGTCAGTTAATTAAATTATCACTCGTTAACTATTGAAAATATTACTCCACAGACTGGGTTCGTTCTTCTACTTTTAATCTGATTTCTCATTTACAGATCGATAATCAACTATCTCTACCCAGTTTTATTTCTCAATCTCCTGGGACTCCGGGTACAATTTTATTTTAAAATAACTTGCCTTGTATCTACTACTTCATCTGATTTTCTTATTTTGATTTTAGTGTTCCAACATGGGATGCAAACTAGGTTCTATTTTCAGGATTTAATTTAAATTTTCACTTCCAGGTCGATAGATGATCTGTCTCCAGAATATGGTGGTCTTCCATTCGTTAAAAAATTAAAAATTCTCAATGAGAGAATAAAACTTGAAGAACTCGAAACTGTCATCCAGACTAGGAGTTTCAGCTTAGATATTCCAGACAGCCAGGCAACTATAGAAGCAGATAACTTAACCAGGTCCCTATCTGAAGGTTGTCGAATGCATCACCAGGATAAGCACCTTTTGACTACTCCTATAGCCGCTAGCAGCCCATTGCACTCCAGGTAAACTATTCGCAATCGCTCAGTTCTCATTTCCCAATAACTTCCGCATATTTCAGTACCGAGTCAAACGAAACACCGGAAAGAAGAAACTTGAAGTCCATTCTCAAGAAACTATCCGAAGACGCCCTCCAAACGCCGGAGACGGACCCAAAAGAGGCGATGCCTGAAAAGATCGACTCTATGGAGTTTAAAAAGCTAATGAGGGCGCCTACCATAGAAGGCTATGCGGCAAGACATAGTAAACTGTCAAAAAGCGTCACTTTCAACCGTGATACTTTACAGAGTCCACCGGAGAGCGTCACGTTGCCAAGCCCTCAAACTCTCGTCAATTCTACGTCCGACAAAGACGGAGAGGTGGAGGAGAATATTAAAGAGGAAGAGGCTACCCAGAAAGGTCCGGACATCGACAAGGATATGCAATTGGTCGCGAATAAGGATAATCAAGTTAAAATGATCAAAGGTAGGTCGCTTTTTTAAAGACAGTGAGTTAGTTGTGATATTTGTGTTAATCCAGAATGTTTCTTTTCATTATAACTTCATCATTTACGTCATTCAATATTGGTAGGGTCATTCTGTCTTTCTGTATGAGTATTATAATGCTCATTAGTTTTTTTTAAATCAAGCTTATTTTCGCTTTGTAGTATTAGGCAAATCATCATAAAATTTCAAGTTTTTATCTATCAGTTAGCATTCACATCAGATTTATAAGCTTCATTTACCTCTTTACAAGCAACTCTGGATGAGGAGCAGCACTACTTTGCTGATATTCTTCTAGCAATTAAACAAGTAATGAGCGCACACCTGCAAGATATGCAGGAGAAATTTCATCATCGGTTCGAGAGGTTGGAGGAGGAAATAAAGAATAAGGAGCAAACTATAAACAAGCTTCGTGCACACATTTTCGAGCTTGAAAAAACTGCAGATGATTCATTCACGGTGAGTTCCATTATTTTGTAGCATAAGAATTTCATCAATGCTAATGAATCACTTTCAATAATTGATTCTAAGAGTTGATTTTGTTTCATCAATCACTAGTTTTCATTAATTCAGCTGGAGTGTACTGTGGTGAAACTAACGCACATATTCGTCTTCCAGGACTCTATAGAGACCATAGTTGGTCGCGAACCATCTTGGGAAGACCCAACCAATGAAGAACAGGAGGAACTGGAGGAGCTATCCCAACATCCACTGTCGCCCCGCACGACCTGGTCTCCCAGACTTCGTCCCGCGGAAACCGTGGTGTTAAACATCGATTCAACCACAGATACGGATTCCGATCTTGGAGACAGTTCGGACCAGGCTGGATCAGAATCCGGAGAGTTCGAAAATTCTAGCAGTAACTGGGAAATAGAACTTCTGGCTGCTCAAATCCGACAACGAAGGTCGGCAAGTCTGGACACGAATATGGGCAAACCGTTGAGGAAGAGGTTTGTCAGAGGTTCTAGTGATGACGCGTATAACTGATCCGCGGTTAAGATCGTCGTGAATATTTCCGCACGAAAAGTGAGGTTAAGGATTGAACGAAGCAGAAGAAAGAATCGTTGAAATTCGATAGAAGAAAGTTTTGGATGAAGAATATCGTTTACATATACACAGAGCTTTCTAGGATGCAGAACTCAGCGCAATCTGTCCACAATGGTATCAACCTTTCAATAAAAAACCGTGAAAACTATGGATCTGGAATTATTCCAAAAATCGGAATACCTGACTTCAGATCAAATTACACAGCAAATATGGAAGGATGTAAAATTTGATACTCGAAATAATGATACCTAAACATTTTAGAATAATGTACGAAGTCCAACAATTAAATATCACCGTATTTTATAGTTGAAATGACGAAAACTTCAGCAACAATTCGAATAAATCAATTATTATAAGAGATATGTTTGACATTTTCAGTTGAACGCCAATTGTAATTCTATTGTAGATAAGAAGTCATTATTTAGTGAAGAACGATGTCATAGTAAGTAAATATAATTATTGACTGAATAAAACATTCATAAAAATATTTAATTTCTCCTCCTAATCCAGCATTTTCCACATGAGATATTCTCGAGTGGAATAATTTTTCAATGGAAAATTAATAGTTTGCCAGAATTAATTTGTCTAATAAAAACATGTTAAATTAAAAATATTTCAGGAATATTAAAAAATTGGCATTATATGTATTTATGAAATATAAGCCCTTGTTTTTACTCACCTGGATGGAAAATTAAATTTAGAGATTAGTTTACTCCCAGAGAGCCTGGACCGGATTAAGCCTGTCCGGGCCCGTAGGCAACAACCCTGTCCGGGCCCTAGGTCTTTTTTCAAGTTGATAAAGAGATGTAAGTAACTTTCAGACGATCGACTCCAGGTATCTGTTACTTCAAAATCTTGTGTGATATTGCAACAAAATGGTTACTTTGACTTGATGCTGCAGCATCACCTTACCCGACTCGTTAGCTTTATTGAAATGGTCTTAATGAATAGGTTATAGATAAGTGATGAATGATGATCCAGGTTGTATGATGGGTTAGGAAAGATAAATGAGACGGGACACAGTTATTTTAAATTTGATCTTATTAATCGCAAGAAAATAAAATAAACTAAAGAAAACAGTTTTGTGTAGTTCAAATTGGAAAAAGTCAACTTCCAAGATATTTATTGTTTTTGTACAGTACAGTAAGTTTAAATATCAACTCTTCTAACTTTTTTAGAAACAAAATCGTTTAAAACATCTTGACGTTGACCCTTTTTAATACATCATTTTCAATGGCCATTATCTACAATTAATTCAAACGGTTGAGGAATTTCATACACATTTTCGAATAAAATTTTCATTCGATGAAATTTTTTTTTCTTGTTGCGTGCACGGGCCCCTAGTCGATGAGGGCCCCTAGGCAGTGGCCTACTCTGCCTAATGGTTAATCCGGCCTGCTTCAAATTAATTCGTGTTTTTTTTAATGTTTTGCGCGTCTTCACATCATTTGCAAATTGAGTTAAGAGGGTTTAAATTTGATACGTGGATTGAGGTTATGTTCGAGAAGCTTCCTTTGAAGGGTTTCAACTCTTTTCGTCCACTGCCGCAATATAATGTGCGAGCACACCAAAGGAAGGCGGGCATATCCAAGAAAAAATATTATTTAAGAAGTGTTGCCAAATGTCAATAAATTTCCGTATTAAGGTTCAAAATTAAGATTGTAGTGTAGGTTTGGAGCCAAAAAAACTCTAACAACATTTTCATTGCAGGTGTGATGAAAATCGAGTTGCGAATCCAGAAAGGTTGAGAGGATTGCCTCATATAATACACAGCTAATTTTGTACAGAACCCACTCTTCATATTTAATCACATTGATAGGCGTCCGAAATTAAGATCGTAGCGCCGGAATGGCTAATATCGGTACTAGAGCATGGGAGATTAGCTGTTTGTTTACATTGGTTGTAATGGTATTTACGTTCATTTCGTTTTGAGTTTTCGAACGTTTATCGTCGTAATTTGTGTTTTTTTTTGGACTTTGTAATTTCCTGTGATATATTGTGTTTGGATTGATGACAATTTTATCTCTGTTCAACAGTAGATAACCTACCTACATCAAGTTGAAATTTACATTGAGTTTTTATCATTGAACATGAAAATCAATAATAAAATAAAGTAGAGGACGAATAAATTAATTGGTTGAAGGAACTATGTATACCTCATGAAAAGGCTGTATGATAGAACACCTATTTATTTAAAAAATAAAAAAACTTTCGAAAGTTTCAAGAAAACAAAACTAAGTACTTACCAGCAAAACTGAAAGAAACAACATGAAATAAAAGAAGAATTAATATGAATACTCTGCTTGAATGATTTGAACGTAATGAGTTATTATATTTTTTGAATTTTCCTGACGTATAACAGCTATCCTAAAAGTACGGTGGACTTCTGAGAGTCTGGTTTTTTTGATGGAATCTCTGTTTTCCTGATTATATAATTGAATATTTTAGTTTTTACCTAGCTATAGAGTCCAGATTTATTTCATATTCTTGATGTTATGATAAACTGTTATTTTGGTTGTGCAAATAAACATCATTTGTTATTATTATTTTAATAGTATCTCTGATTGTTACATGAAAGAAAATACAATAATCTAGAATCTCTGGATGATGGCCCAGGTTCAGATTCCGATAAAAGTGGAAGATTTTTCGTTGGAATAGCATTGGACTTCAAAAACTCTACGTTTTCGGTTAGCTGAAAATTGCACATTATTAGTTGGTATAATTCTATATGGAAAAATCCATAAACTTACTGCAGGGAAAATAATTATTCTCAGTAAACTGTAAAGAACAACTCTCTTATGTTCAGACATTTTTTTTCAATCTTCAAGTTATGAATCCACACCTTTCTTCTGTCCATCATTTCCTTGTTTCCCAACTTTGTTTGGAATGCAATTTTGAATTGTCCAGCTTTCGGAAAGGTATGTAAGCTATATTCGGTTTTTTTTGCCCAATATGAACAATAGAATACACAACAATAGTGATTCATCTCTTCTGAACGTTTGTAAACGATCCAAAATACAATTAAAACTCAACAACTTCTCATATAAAATACACGTAAACAGATGTAAACAAAGCAATCTATCTCCCATGCTCTAGTAATATTCGACACCGGTAGGGGGCGTATCGCTTATTATGTTTTCCCTATAGGAAGGACAATGACTAATTTTTGTATTAAAATTATATATTTAATATAAGTTTTTTTACAATATTCAAATATCATAAATAAACAGTTAAAGATTACTATACGTTGCATGGAACTTGAGGTGTGAAAAATTGATACAGGTATCAATATAGAAAACATACAGATCGTTCTGATTTCTCCTATCACCAGAACAATCTAAAACATACTTAGGCCAATTAATTACATAAATAATACAGTGCAATAACACCCAATATTTGGCAGAGATTACGTATATTACAACATATATATAGGATGCTAATCGAAAAACGGTGACATATATTGAAAGACATAAACTAACGTCAGATACATTCAAAATTACAATTCTCTAAAATAACAGGAAACAGATATATCCAATTTTTAACGTAGAAATTATGAAAGACATGTGTATGGAATAGTTGTAGTATTCTTTTGTTTGATTTTCGAAAATATATATGTATATATATTTATATATATTGTTTATATATCTGAAGCACCATTACATACAAAAATATATACTAGGTGAGTACGTTGAAAGTACCCGAAATCACAGGATATAATTAAAATATGTTTTATATATATGCGAAAGTTAAAAGATTTTTGTATTCGATATATTTTTAGATATTTTGAATATGGCACACACGTTTGAAAAATGTGTTTGCTGAAAAAAAAACAGTGGAAAATACTAGAATATCGTAGACCCATTTATTTGAAATTGAAGTTCATTATTTACTTAATACGACTAAGTTTACAGTATCTGGTCTTTGATTTTATTTTATATTTTCAATTTCACTAATATTTCTGACATTTTTATTTCAACATGTCTGAAATATTATTTGTTTTTAATTGTATACTTTTTTGGAAATTCGTCTATGCGTTTTATTCTACCATTTAAAATTTGAATAGCCATTTCACCAATAACTACAAAATACTACTCACAGAGTCTGGCCAAATTACCTTGAAATTCCTAATAAAATTTTTTGTACTTCACATCTAAGTTTGATTTATTATTATCTATAATAATACCAAAGGTGACTTCTACATACATTCCATTGTACGTGCCTGCTTCTTTATTTATGGACACGTTTAATTCACTGATAGTTTCTGAGATTTGTTCTCATAATTGTTTGGCACATTTCAACATAGAATGGACCCTATAACTAAATTTTTTTCTACAATTTGTTCGATGAAACTTTTGCCAGAGTAGAATTCGAGCGATCTTTTAAATTTCAATCGTTTTATATTCAAAACAACTCGCCAATTAAACTTTTGAAATTTCGAAACGATAGAAAAATGGAAATGTTGATATAAATAATAGAAATCGAAAATTATACATTTTCAAATACACCAATCTAAGATGAAACCAGCGTTCTATAAAAACGTTCATGTTTCGCAAATTTCAATAAATACTCTCGTATTTATATAAATATTCAGTAACAATATTATTTCACGATTTCAACCTAGAAATTACCATTGATAAGCATTTAGAAAGTACTAACAAAAACCAACTATGAATAATAAATTTCTCAATTTATAAAGTAACAATATTATGCGAGTTAACGTATCTAAGACGTTCAAAATGTCCCAATATGAAAAATCATGGCTACCTTAACAATACCAACCTCCATGGAGATCAACTCTGAAAAGTACAAATATTATATATCATATAAAGTGAACAAGGAAAATTTTTCAATAAGTTCTAATTATCGAACAAAAATCCAAGGGAGCTAGTTATATGTATTCCGTTACGAGAAATCTGCATTCACAATGCAACAGTCAATTATAGAAAACGTCAAGTCATCTCGACTCAAGATCTGCATACCTACAACTGTTTAGATCTTATTAGATGTCTTTAGTGCAGCTTAATTGACTCTGAGTCAATTGAAATGAACTAATAATTGGATAAAAACACATAGCGCCATCTGCTAAACGATAAAAAGAACAAAGAATTCAATACTTGACAGAAAATGCAGAATCCCGTCGAGATAACAAATGCTTTCTGACATGAAGATGTCTACTCTGCGGCATTTTATAATTCTAAGGCCCGGTTGTACAATATGCTGATATACTCCCGGATAGCGTTATCTTGCCGACAAGTATGTTTTTGATGTATTACAATTTACGAATAACTTTGTTGGTAACCCTATCGGTAGAATAACTTGTCGGGTACTCGAAGCGGCCGATAATTTGTAATCGGGAAGATTTAATACGAAGAAGAACATAACCTACTTGCTATTTATTTCTAGTGTTTGCTGTTTTGTTTATGATCGTATATTTTGCTCTTATTTTGGAAGTAATTCATTTAAAATTTAAACTTAAATCTAAAATGGAAAAAGAAAGTAATAAACGCACGGCTAATTACACAAAAGAAGAATGTTGGCGACTTGTGGAAATTATTGAAAGGCTTGCACACATAATCGAAAACAAAAAAACGGATGCATTAACTTGGAAAGACAAGGTAAAAAAGCTTAATTTTTGTTTATACACCTACCTACTTAAAACTTGTTATTTTTAAAATTTTAGAAAACTACTTGGCAAAAAGTTTGTATTGAGTTTAATGCAGTTGGGACTCAAACCCGAACATAGGAACAACTAAGGGGTAAATACGAAGTATTGAAAAAAGAAACGAGGAAAGCTGCAGCCAAAAGCCGCACCGACATAATTCGTACAGGTGGAGGTCCATATGAGATTACGGTCAATCCATTATATGAAAGGATTAATGCAATAATAAAATTAAGCGCTGAAGGAACACCTTCCCATTTTGATAGTGATCAGATAGACAATACCCCCTTTGTGATAAATACTCAAGCCGGTACCAGCAATGACTTTATGGTGGATGAAGGAAGTATAGTTTTTGAACTTGAAGACAATTGTGAAGCTGATGCAAGTCTTGATATGTTTCATCAGGCACGCGAAACTCTTATAACTACAATTGCTGAAGTTACCTCAAAAGCCCCTTCTGATGTTCAGGAAGTTACCGAAATTACTCCAAAAGCTTCTGCCGATATACATTCAAACTGTAAAGTGGACACTGCCGAAGTAAACAATTGGAGCAGTTATTGCCCTGCTAAGTTAAAAAGATTAAAACACCCTGCTCTCCAAACTCCAAAGAGAAAATCAGAAAACAAAAAAAAACATGTCTGCAGCTGGTCAAAAAATGACACCATGGGTTGACGCAAAAACGGATTTAACAAATTTAAAAGCCAAACTAATCCAGGAAGAATTCAATGCTAAGCAAAAAAGAGAAGCAGAACTACACGAACAGCAGCAGCAGTTAAACAGTCAGCAGATGAAAATTAATGAATTATTAATTGAAAAATATAAATTAGAAATTAAGAACCTGGAGAAATAATACTTGCCTATGTTGTTTTGGTAAAAATAAAATGTGCTTGAAAAATTTTATTTTATTTTAAACAAATACCTACTACCTAATATGCAATTAAATAAAGGAAAAAGATCTTAAACTTTTGTTAAACGAAAACGTATAAAAAATTCGTCTCCATCCCAGTAATACATGTGGTTTACTCGTTCTCTAATTCGCTTCTCTTTTCGTCTATTTAGAAAAACATTGGCAAGTAATTTTTTTCCTCATCACTACTGCTACTAGTTTCATACAAATTGAACATATTTAAATAATAATTATTTCTCTACACTTTCAAAAAGATTAGGTTTGAAACAAATAAACGACGACTATCTATATATAAAAACAAAAACAATACAGCCATATTACTAATATGGGGAAAAACATGTGTCATATTCACTAGATCTGGGGGAGAGTTAATGCCAACTTAGTTATATTTTACCGATAGTAATCTCACCAACAACTACCGTTTGTAATACGGTTCGGGAGCTTATCCTTCCGACAACTATATCAGCCGGTTAGTTGTCGGGTACATTTATTGCGACATTGTACAACCGGGCCTAAATCATTGAAAAATTCTCCGTTTTGACTTTATATGATATATGAAATTGATTATGATCATAAAGTATATTTTACATTAATTGATTGTTGAATACTACGAATATCGCTACAAGTATTCACGGAGCGCCATCTCGTGGGTGTTCTCTGTAGAAGATTTGAAATTTTCATGCCAGGAATTATTTGTTCTCTCAACAGGATTTTGAATTTTCGGTCAAACAGTGAACTAATGGTTCCTAATACCTTTGCTAGAGGGCTCTATGAGTTGTCATCCAGATAGTAGTTCGACCACAAATTATATTGGGGAACAATAAGAAATATGTCAATTGACTCCATGTTAAGTTGGCTGCACTGATGCGATCTAATCAAATCGGAGCAGCTATATTTAGGCATACCTTGGGTATGCTGGACTCAACATTTTCTAAAATTGTGGCAAATTATTGATGAATTTTCTTTATTCACTTTATGTGCTATATGGTCAACAACTATTTTTTACATGAATCGATTACAGATGTCACTCTCTATTTGAGAATACAATAATCACAGTGGCAGATATTTTCATCTGCTACTAGGTCGTAAGCGTAAGCATTTATCGGCAGTATTTTGCCTTAAGTGCCTCTGTTACGTAGTTCAATGAGATTGAACTACTACCCAAAGTACTGTATTACAATCGAAGTCAAACGAAAAACAAATAGTGTTCTTGTGAGAAAATACACATATTTTAACAGATAATAGTAGGCAAGTGGTACTTTATGCGTAAATGATTTCCTTTATTGCGCTTAACAGTGGTGCTAAGAACTATCACATTCTCTATAGTTTGAAACAACTTCAATTTCATGTCGGATTTGGCTGGGAAGTTCTTCGACAAATAGAATATAAAAAACCGAATGAAACGATTTAAAGTAAACATTTAGAATAGCATTGTAATATAACCGCGAACTATATAAAATTTAACCTCACTTTGGTTGTTCATAAAATTATCTAGAATTTCAACACAATTATATTTCTTAGCAGCAGTTCGCTTTAAAAGACTACATTAATCACATTAAAAAATCACACAATTCATCGAATATTTCTCCAAGTGATTTAGGTATATAATTTGTATAATTTATCTATGTTTTTTATAGAGGAATAGATATCCTATACCTTCAAATTACAAGAAAATATGTCACCTCGTATTTTATCATCACAACAAAGCTAATATATGTTTCATTAACTATCACTTTTAAACGTTACCTCAAACATTTTCGATATAAAGTCTTCTAACAGACAATTCTAATTTTATAAGTACTTCCGCTAATAATGATATCGGATTCCAATCATCTGTACCCTAGAAGAATTTTATGTTTTGCAACTCGAGGTATTCGTTTGATAAAGGTTGACGTTAGTTTCTTCAAGTATTCACTTATTTTCTATCAAAACCTGCAATTGGTGCACAAAGTCTCTGGCCATTTTCAGCACAGCTCGGGAGTCGTGTCGTTCTGCCATTTCTGCGAGGAAAAATACTTCATTAAACTAATTTCCAGAAGATTGGTGATGATAAATTTTATGGAAATATTTTCCGAGATCAGGATCGCCCTCGTACTTATGAATACTCTTTTGTAGCTCGGATAAAAAAATCAATCATTTAGCTGAAACATTGTAAGCTTCTCAAGAGATCGAAACATAAGCTAATGCAAAAAGTAGAGTTCTTTATGGTGGTATCACTATTTTGTACAATTTCCAAGCCAAAGAAACTGAATTTTGTATCACTTTTTTCGATAACCACTGACTTATAGTCAAACTACCTTCAGTTACCATCAACAGAAGGGTACTGTTGAAAATGATCTTGTAATTCAGTTTGCAACAGGGACTGAATCAGAAGCACTTAGAATTTCTGTGTACTTCAATAGATATTCTGTGACCCACTTTATAGAAATTTCCAGTTCGTACGATTTTCTCAAGCCAAATAAAAATGTTCAGTTTTCTGAATTTGGTACCACTTATTTCGATAATCAGTTAGTTGTAGCCAAAGTGCCTTCAGTTACCTTCATCAAGAGGGGCATTCAACTGTAAAAGATGACCTTGCATTTTAGTTTGCAACAGGGACTAAATCAGAAGCACTTAGAATTTCTGTGTATTCGAAAAGACCCTCTGTGTCCCAGTTAGCGATCATAGATTCAAACAATTTTTTACCGGCCATTTAAAAATCAGTTACTTGTTTTCAAGCTATATTCGTTTACTGTCAAGAGGATAATGTTGAAATGATGTTATATTTTAGTAAGCAACAGGACATATGGGGCTTTGTGACTAGCACTTGGAATTTCTATGAACTTCAATAGGCATTCTGTGTCCCTGTTGGCGATCATAGACTCATACACAAGAATATTTTTTCAGTAATTATGACTGATTGATGAAAACGCAAAGTTTTTAAATTTGTGAATTCTGTAACACTTATTTCGAATATCAGGTTCTTGTCCTTGAGCTATCTTCAGTCACTATCGTAAGGATAAGACTGAAGTGTTAGAGATGATTTTTTAGGTTACAACAGGGCCTATAGTACTAAGTCACTACCACTTAGAACTTCTGTGTATCATTGGAGGTTTTGTTCCAGTTAGAAATTATAGCTTGATGCGAAAGATAATTCTGAGTGTAATTTGGAATAATCGATTAGCCTTTCTGACTCTAGGAATTGAAACTGTGCAAGAATTTTTAATTTCCTGATGTTACGGCTGATATTTTATGATGCAGATATTCGATGAAATTTGATAATATAATTTAATCATCTGTGTACCAGGAATCCGATAATAAATTGTATATATTTTGATAATCAGTTAGATACTTTCAAACTGCCTTCAGTAACTCACCGTTAAAAAACTTGATGATGTCGGTGAAATCCATACCGTTCGACAATATGATATCTCTATAAGTCTCCAACAGTGCAAGTGCGAGGAACAGCACAAAGTGCGACGACGCCACTTGCTGCGCAGCCCAGATGGTCTCCCAGAACGCGTACACGTCTGGGTAGAGCAGCTCCCTCTTGAAATCCAGGAGGAACCAGCGATAGCAGAAGTAGAAGTGCGTGTAGTCGCCCTGCGTGTGCATCAACTCGTACATCTCCGAGTCCAGGATCTGGATCAGGGATCGCATGTTGGCGAAATGAGAGTCCATGGCGTTGCCGCAAGGAAAATTCTCCACCATTCGCTCCATGAGGTGACAGAAGCAGGCATAGGTCAGAGATTCATCGTTAAACGTGACGAGAAGCGGAGCGACCAAGTCGCACATGCCCTGAACGTAGCCCACGTCTAGGTGTTCCCAAACGTACCTAGAGTGACAAAGAGTTTGGTCTTTCTCTTCTACATAAAACAAGAACAAAAACCTCAGTAACAATTCGGTTAATATGCTTAACACAATGGAGTTCCACAAGGGAACACTCTCGGTCATCCTATATCTGAGGTTAATATTCAGGATTATTAAGTCATAGACACAAGATAATGCTGGAAAAAATTCAACCATCTAACTGAAAAAGGTTGAAGCAGTCCACGAACCAATCTTCCAGTAAGCCACACAAGTACAAGCTATTTTATAAAGCTAAATTCGAAACTCGTGACGATATGTTAATAACGTTTCATTGCAGTCTTTTTTCAAATCTAAATCACCTGTTAAAACTAATCAAAGGAAAAAACAAGCACAGTCAAAAACATATATTACTTACGTGCACATCACGTTCCTCAATTTGTCTAAATTTTCCAAATTATCACTGGAAAAATACCAGTAATTCCTATCACAGCGTTGAACATCTTTTTCTATCCTGTGCAGATTCAAGCCAAAATTTTCCAAAAGTTCTTGCTGAAAAATAAGTTTCGATTTGAAAAATTGAGGCATGTAGTTCTTTGGCAGAATCATCAATGATTAGATGTACACTGTATTATACTGAATATCTTCATTAATGAAATACTAAGGTTTCTACATCTATCTTTCTGAAATATTCAGATGTATTGTTTCAATGCCTTAGCCATTCATATATCTATTTAAAAAAATGAATAGGTACTTGTATTTTTTAAATCTGAAAACGCTTGGTGCAGTTTATACCGTAATATATATTTGAAAAGGGACACTCAATAATAATAACATATTCCAATCTTTAGATAGTTACTTTTTGAAATTTCGAAACATTTGGGTTCCAGAAGAGACCCTTGTTGAACACCATTTCAGTACTTACACTATATACCCCTCCATTCGAACTAGCAGGAGATACACAGGCAGATCTAGCTGGTGAAGCCAAGCCGTGCGTTTCAATACACGTGTCTAAGGAAGAATTCCGGGTATTCTCCTCCGTAACGCTCTCCAGATCGTTACTTCCCCTCTTAGGGCTTTCTGCCTCACAATTAAAGTTTGATATATCGACTGAGGGGTTAGTTACTATGACGTTATGAATGAAATCCTTCAATTCGTCGTGATTACGTCCAGTTTGATCGTCTGTCTCTTTGATCTCCGGGTCCGATTCACTAGCTGAAGAAGAGAAACGGTCAGTATAGCTCTAATGATGAGAAACATCGATGAACACGGTCGAAATTCGACCGTAGTTCATTTTAAAAGGTTCTTTTGTTGAAGAGTGTAAGAGATAATTGCATATATCATTGAATACGTCTGTATTGCTAAGAAATTCCACGGCTATGAAAACTACCCTCATGATTTTTTCTTTATGGAAATTTCGTTTATACGCGCCTCAAACCGGGGGCTCCCTCATTGTCATAAAGCCCGCTTTCGGCCGTACGAAAAGACTCCGCAGCCTTTCTCCTCGTTTCGAGTTCTGTAGTTGGGTTTAAAAGGCGGCCTTGGGCCGCCCGATAAGAAATACAACTGCCTCCAAACAATAGAAGATTTTATCTAATTACCGTCAAATTTCCTATTTCTTGAGATGTTTTATTTTTCCATTTTGGTTTGATCAATTTGTTTGATTTTTTTTTCGTTAGTAATTATGGATTTAATAACCATACAGGAGGCATGGTCAAGCATAACCAAATGATTACTGCCAATGCCAACGCTTGTTAGTACGTTTTCGAAGATCATACATGGTCCACAATGCATCAATATTCAAAAAATATGATGAAATTTATGATTTCAATAATATTCAATCACTATTTCCTAACAGTGTTGGCAGATGGCTGTATTATGTTAATTAAATTCAACACGAGAAAGGTATAATATTTTTATGACTTATACTTAATATATATATTGGAAACTTACCATAGTAGGTATTATATAATTTCTTGGAGTTTTAAGTTGTATTTAACTGTCAGATGAGATAAATATTTTAACTTTAAAAAGAACTTTAATTGAACATCAAGGTATAGCGAACAGTTCTTTTTTTCCGAGACAACCGCAGAAAGCACTAATTTGCCCCATGTGGCTCCTAGGAGCTACTTATCCCAATGGTATAACACCGTTCAATGAGTCTTGGCAAGACCTTTCTAATAATATACCACATTTAGTGGTCTGACCATTCCCCTGGACAGGAGAGCCTTACAAATGGTCAATTGTCCTTCGTTGCATAATTTGTTTTCAGTCCTAGACGAAATGCAGCAAGGTAATGATTCTTTACCATGAAGTTTTTGGTATGGTAGGTAAGATCATTGCTTCTAGATGGATGGAAGTTGGTGTCTGCCCAAGGGTGCAAGAACCAACTATTATGGGCACTTCTCAGGAAAATGCTGTGTATTTTGTCGGAACACAACATAGAGACTTGGACTTTGGCCACGTACGTTCCTAACATGTTGTCCTACAAACCCTCTGGAAATTATACTTCCCTAAAGTAGCGCTATGCTAAGGGACAGTTGGAAATTGGTAATTTTGGTAAAATTTTTGTCCTCATATTTTTGGGTAAGATAAAATTATATTGTGGCTGAGGGGAATGGTACAAGGGCCGAGTCTCTTTGTTAGGAATGTCAAGAGGCTAATAACTATACCAAGGGGTATGAAATGATGTCAAGGGCTGTGTTACTTAAACCATATCTTCTTGAGTGTTGAATGCTGGAACGATGAAACAAATCAGGATGTAAGCCGAAACTCTCATGAAACATTGTATGAGATCCCGAAAAGATTCAGAACTCGTGGAAGTTATCTAAACAACCTTAATTTCTGAAAAAATTAAAACATTTCTATGATTAACAATCACTACTCTATACGCACGAAAGACCAACATCCCGAATCTTTTATACGTTTAAAATCTAATTTTGGTCTACAACGGGCGTTGTTCCATAAAATATTTCTAAATCTAACCGAATTATCTTTGTATTCCCAACTCCCTTGACATAATACAGTTACTCACTTCTAGCATTCCTTTTCGCGTTTTTCTCATTATACTCCGCTTCCAAATTTCTCTCTGGCCCAGCAACGACTTCACCGCTTGCTTCAACCTCGTCTTCGGGCCGTTCTTTTTCCTGCCCCTCGTCTGCTTTCTCCGCCACATCTTCGTCACTTTCATATTTTATCGTATTTCTTTCTGTTCTCTTGAGTTTCGTATTTTTTTTATCCGTGCCCTCATGTTCGTCGTTGGATTCATAGTCGTCATCAGTTATATCTTCAAAAACCTATATAACAGATTTAATTACGAAATATAAAGGGAACAATAACAGCGATAATATATAATACAATGAAGTTTTAGTAGTACGCTCAGTGTCGGATTTGAAGGGGGCGGGGGTGGCCACCGCCATCCCTTCAATATAGCTTGTAGTACCGAATGTAAAACAAACTGCAGAAAATGTATGTTATCAACAATGACAGTGTGTATACTTACATCGTTGCTCAATTCTCTGTGCAACTGAGGGGGTGGTACTGCCTCTGCGCTCATACTCTCACTACTGAGTTTAGCTAAAGCGTTCGCTTGTGTCTCTTTGTCTCGTTGCCTTACTATAGCTTCAACTGCTAACCACTCAGACATCGTATTTTCGTAACTGAAACCATCCTTCTTGAATTGGTGTAAAAGCAAGCAAGCAGGTAGGTATATATATATATATATATATATATATATATATATATATATATATATATATATATATATATATATATATATATATATATATATATATATAATAGGTACGTTAGGAAGTTCACTTGAAAAATTGATGATTATCAAACCAACCTCCCAACAGAACTAGTATCATGAGACTCGACGACATGGAATTCCCATTCATCCTTCAGTGGGAAACGTTAGAAAATTCGACATCGGCGCCACACACGATTGAAACACTGGACCGGGGATGCGGGAATGGAAAATAATCAGAGATCATCAACTTACGCCTGTCTCGTTTCTTCGTCTAATTCGTGTCTTTGTTCTTTCGTTGATCCGAACTTATGGTGTCCAAGGAGGTACGGCCACAGCTCAGGTCTCAATTCCTGAACGATGCCTCCGAAGTAGCAGAGTCTGTATACTTCGGCATGATTTGATACCACTCCTTCTGGGCATAGCTCTTTCCATTTATCCGTCGTTATACCTAACGGCAGATTGAACAATATGTTTTAGGCTCAATTAATTCACCTCACAATTAGAGAATAAGATCCTGGCTCCTTTTTCTAATCCCAGGATTTCGGGATTTTACTACTATTAATGATTGTTGTACTGTTACAGATTAAAATTACTGTAAATGAATACTGAAGAAGGAGGAGACCTCCGAAACGTTTATTAAAAATTTTTGAAGAAACCAAATTTATGATTGTTTTACCCTGCACCGCCGAACCAAGACTAATTCACAATATATGAAAGCAGGTACCAAATACCAAAAGAATATATATACGCCTACCTTCTTCCGCGCCTTCACTAGATACAATCTTAGAGTTAACGAGTCCGCTAAGATGCCTTCTGACAGTCGATAGGTGCCTACAATAAGCCAACCAACCATAGAATGCTCTAGATATGATCTGCCGTCTCATAGAATCGCAAACCGCCTGTATGCACACGCTCGGCGGGCTGTCCGGTGCGTTTTGATCTATGCTAAAACTTTTCGTGGAACTATCTGAGCTTGTAGTACTTGTGCTACCAAGTTGCGTCCTAATTTTTTCTGGTAGTGGAGCGTTAGGGTCGAGAAGTTCGTTGCGTTTCACTGTAACTGAAAAACGGAGAAATGTTATTGTAAGGATATAATAGAATAAAAACCAAGACTCCATCTATAACGGTTAAGTGTAATGACTGATAAAATTTCTGACTAAGAGTTAACTCACGAATTTCTTTGTCTAATGAATTATCGATGATTCGAAACACGTAATCTTTATTAGTTTCCTCTTGCTCCGACAGGGTGGTTAGTGGCCTTCTCCTCTTTCTCTGAGCTCCTGACCTCTGAGTCCACAGCGGAGGATCCAACCTACCTCTAGGAAGAAGTCCAGTTTCAATACAGCTAAGGAAGGCTAGCATATGGTCACCTGAAATAAAACGTCGTTAAATAGTGTAAACTTCCTGTGAGTTACAGTTTCTACCTTTTGGAAAATGTATTGGGGGTCTTTGAACTCCATCTTGCCCTACAAAGATGATTGTTCCGCCCGCTTCTTGATCCTGATGACAATGAACGTATACTATCTCATCCAGTTTAACATGGAGTGCATAGTCCCAATATACGCTGAAAGTGAAACAATGTTATCGCTAAGAAAGTTGATGTTCGTTAAACATAGATAAGGTACTAATAGATACTGATGTCGATCACAAACCATTGAAATGTTACCTCTTGTCTTGCACTTCTTCTGTAAACCCATTCATTAACTGATTAGGTGTCCACTTAATGACTAATCCAATGGGAGTTTGATGAAGACTGAGATATCCCAACATCGGAACCGTCTGATCAGAGTTAGCGGGAAGCACTTTAACGTTGTTCTTGCCGTACAATAAGGTAGCTCTCGAGTTTTGGTGCAGAGATTCGACGCAATCTTTTGCAAAATATTGCGACGAGTTTCTGGTAGTGGCTGTATCTTCTGAACTGGTATTTAAGGATCTTCTGAAATTGAGGATTGGTCTGCGAACGGGCGGGGGAGTCGAGTGGGCACTGGAGATTCTGTGACGTTGGACCTATAAACACAGTGTATCAGTAATTATAACAGCAAGGAAAAAGTTGTGTTCCATCGAATCATGGCATGTCTCACATGCTCCCATGTCATCGATTCAAAGCTGATATGGAAGTGCCAAAGTAAACTCAATGAAATAGGCAAGAAAGGACTTTTTAGTCTGTTTCGGTCACTCGGGAATGAAAGGATACGAACTTGCCAGAAAGAGAGCACGAACGCCATTTACTGGCCGAGAACCTTTCTGTGGTATATGAAAATGCACATATAAGAGAGAGTTTCGGGAGAAGGAGGAAGCCAAAAGAGAAACACTCTTGCGGAATCTTCCAGGGATGGCTCACTCCAAAAAGTTCCTGCAGAACTCTGAAACTGCAAGATCCAAAGGATATCTGGATCTCAGTGAGAACAAATGACACCTCCTCATTGGCTTCCTTACAGGACACTGTCGCCTCAGGAAGCATCTGATGACAATAGGTTCATCAGAAACTGATGAGTGTAGAATCTGTGGAGAGTATTAAACTGCTGTTCACCTGGTTATAGAATGCCTCGCCACTGGAAACGGCCAACGGAAATAATACTTTGGACAAGAAACTTGTAGGAGTGAAGGATTAACCTAATTGAAGCCTACTCAAATATTGAATTTCATTAGTACTCTGCTCTGATGGGGAGCACAAGAGACCATATGGCACCATATTAAATAAATAAATCATCACATTCTTAATGATTACCTTGCTCCACTATACTCACCAGTTCGTCAGCAGGCGGGTCTGTCCAGAAG
Organism: Cynegetis impunctata; assembly: GCA_030704885.1. Taxonomy (NCBI): domain Eukaryota; kingdom Metazoa; phylum Arthropoda; class Insecta; order Coleoptera; family Coccinellidae; genus Cynegetis; species Cynegetis impunctata. Next base: position 305,470 of record JARQZK010005139.1, on the reverse strand, counting down.
TGGTCAGCTGTTTTAGTTCTAGAATAATCCAGAGCGCATGGTCCAAGGAGAAGAGAACTAAGCGTGCTGCCGTAATGTGGATCGGAAACCAGAGCGTCCTTGTCATAAAATTTGTTAGCGTTAGAAACTAGAAAATCTATAATTCTGGTTAGCTGCTTCTCGAATAAAGCCAATCGGATCCAAAGATACTTCGGTAGAGGAGACGAAGATGGAGGAGTGATCACAGTTTGACTTTTTTGAAATAACGGTTTTGTTAGGCTGTCGCTGCTACTCGAAGATCTTCGATTGGGGTCCAAGTTTTCTATGCCCTGTAATTTCTTAGAGATAATAGCCGCTTCGGGACAATGCTTCGCTATCTTGTGCAATAGTGCTGTGGTTGAGGATGTCTTGAATAGGCCTAAAGCACGACGTTTAAGACCTGAAAAGTGAACAATAATTTAAATTGTCTATGCAGATCATATTCACGGTATAGCTGTATAGCAAAATACTCAAATTAGTGGGGAGTCGAATTTTATTTGTAGTAGCAATACTGGCAAGATCAGACATTTGATAACTGATATGACAAAGATCTGATGTATTGAGTAGTCGGCACCAAAAAAATAATTCTTGCGCCCTACTTTCATATGAGTAATTTGAATATATTGAATACTCAATTATGATTAGATAATAATCGCTGTAAACATTTCCTGATGTTAAAATTGATATAGCCAACTTTTTATTTATTAGGGTGTAAACTCCATTACGTGAGGTACTGATTGAAATTGTTCTGACAGTTTTGATGTTTTAAACTGACCTTGAGACAAGCATGCTTCTACTGCTCCACAAAGTGATGTTACAGATCCAGATTCTTCATGTACGAACTTTCTAGTTACGCTTTCCTCCATTACCTGTTTCACTTCCTTCTTGACTTGAGCTATCAATTTTTCTGAGAAAAAATTTCCAACAATTATTCAGGTATTATTCTCAAAAATTTATCGAAACTTCAACCAAAAAAAGAATTTAAATTATCACATATCAGTGTTGAAATTTGGTACGTGAATTACTGCGATGATGTTAGAGAAGTATTCTTTGGTTTTCAACTCTCTTCCTTAACTGCCGCCATTTTAATGTAGTTTTCATTATTTTTTGTGAGGTTCAAGGATTTGCTCACCTCTAGACGGGGGCTTCGATAAGGGGGGAAATGAGGGTAATTCCCCTCCCCCCAAGATAGACTTTTGACAAAAAAAAAGTTTTTTGCCTACACTTGACGAAATAAAACAAAAGTGTATTATCTCCAAATTTATCCTCATGTGAAAATATATATTATTTTCTAGTTCACAGCTTTTTTGAGAAAGGTTACTTTAGGAAGAATGCAAGATTTATGTTTATTTTCATTAAATATTACCTAAGTTTTGTTACCTTATAAGTCTATTCCTCAATATGCCAAGGGGCAAAAACATACAAACAATGAAAGTGTTTTGAAAATTTATCTTGTTAATTTGTTAAACCCCCCCCCCCCCAAAGAAAAAATTATCGACGCCCCTGCCTCTAGAGCCCGTCCAAATTCACTTAGGGGGTTAAAAATTGTTATGTGAAATAGAAAAAAATTAGAGGGAAATACGCCTATAGTGATGAAGCTCTGCTACTCATGCCTTTTTTTAAATTCTGTAAAAATAAAATGTTAATTTTACTGTCTAGTATATATCTAAGTAGTATATATCTAAGGCACTGTAAGTGTGTGCATCCGCATGTTGACAGAAATTGACAAAAATCAGCGAACACTTGGCGAGTTTCTCAAAAAGGTTTGAGAAAATATGATATTTGTTTTGCTTTATGAACACGTTTCAATTAAGTCAAAAAGCTTTTTTTTTAATTTATAGATTTATCAAAATATTATGAAAGAAAAATTCTTTAAATCTGTAAATTCAAACATAAGAAAATTCATATATATATATATATATATATATATATATATATATATATATATATATATATATATATATATATATATTTATATTTATATATTTTATTATATATATATATATATTATATATATATATATGTATATATATATATAAGTATATATATATATATATATATATATATATATATATGTATATATGTTGATTTTCAGGTTCTCGCGGAGATAATCTGGTTGTCTGGTTTCCGGGTTTGTATCCGCGTATGGCTTCGTCTTCGTTGAAGTCTGCTCGACGTTTCGGCAAAATCACATTTGCCATCTTCAGGTAGCACTTCTTGGTCGGAATGAATTCACTGAACTCAGTTCAGTGTATTCATAGCATATACACAGCTACCTGAAGATGGCAAATGTGATTTTGCCGAAACATCGATAAGACGTCAACGAATACGCAGCCTATACGAGGCTACAAATCCGGATAACCAGACAACCATCTATATATATATATATATATATATATATATATATATATATATATATATATATATATATATATATATATATATATATATATATATATATATATAATGTATATACTTATATTAATTATTCCATTTAAAATATTTCATAAATTTGTGCAAGGCGCGAACGACTAGCAGAATGTAAGAAATAATTCTCATAATTTATAAACTTCTAGATTTCTGGAGAAAATAATTCAACAAAAAAAATTTATTCTAAACTCATGAAATTCAATAATTAAAGGATAGGTTTTACATAAAACGAATAGTTAAACATCTTCATGGGGTATAACATAGAAACATTAATTAAACCTGCCTCATTGGCAATTAATCCTTCCGAGATAATTAGTTTTTAATTGAAACATAATTGAGTTTCAAATTAAATCCATCTATCGAACCTAGGAACTGCAATAAAAAATGTGTGCGAAGTGAATATAATTACAAAAAAAGCGAACTCAAACATTCAAATGAATAATGGAAAAATTTAAATAGTACACATTTACTGAAACTTACTTAAAAGCAGTTTGTACTCACCGTGCTTAGAATTCATTTTTTTAAATTTTAAAGTTGCTGTTCCATAAAAATATTGACAGTGTGACGCTATTACACCGGAAATAATTGCGATAAGAAAAATCTATATCCAGTTCTATATTTTATTCAGGGGTACGGCATCAATTCAGCCACGTTTCGTACTTCTGTAATTTTTTCTACCTTGTAATATATAAATCGATGGGTCGCTAATTTCGATTGCGCAAGTGTAGGCGTAGACGGAGGTTTCGTTTGTTGAAGTTCCAAAAGAATTGCTTTACAGAACTGAAAACCACAATAAAGCGCCGCATACACGATAAATTGGTTGTTATGACACATGACGTTCTGACATAGAAACCTTAAAATGGTCTATAGTATTTCAATAATACCGTGGTCGTCTAGGAAATGAATAGGTAGGTACCTTTACTATATTCTACTTTTATAATGTTGAAAATTATTTTTCAGTAGCAGTGGGATATATTTTGAAACGTGTATTTCGATTTCAAATTTTAAATCGTTTTATCCTACATCATAGAGACTATTATTGATACAGAATTAAATATTATTTTATTTCATGTCGACAACTTGAATTCATTAATATTTCCGCTACTTACCGCCCAAAGCGTTGCGATCGCCATATGTCAAATTTACAATTATTTGTTTATCATTCGTTGGTTTCTCCCTGTTCCCCATATTTGTTTCTAATTTTCGAAATTTTCTTCATTTACTTTTGAAACGGAATAATAGAGCACCATTTCTCCAAGTGGTCCAACTATCCGATTTTAAACTCTGAAGGAATGTCAGAAGATTCTGCCAAACGAGCAGACGAAATATTAAAAGGTTTTCAAGTGTATCCTTTTGCATGTTTTTTTTCAATTTGGGATTTTGTATTATTTATTTATCAACAATATGTCCGTTATTCAACCACTATGAAGTAGAAATCATACAATATGATTTCAGTAATCAATTAATATGAGTCAGTATTAGGTGCAAACCTTGTTTTCTCTGCATTATTTTTCTTAACTAGATTTAGGAATTGGATTTGCTTGAGAGACGCAGACGGTGGAAAAATATTTTGGCAAGGGAACGACGATATTTCATATCCGGATATAGAACATGAAGCTCACGTACCTAAAAACATCCTGCAATGTCGTGCAGTTTCTCGAGAGTTTAGTTTTAGTTCCAAGGAACAAATTGAAAAGTTCCGTCTGGAGCAGAAGGTTCTTTTCAAGGGAAGGTGTCTTGAAGAATGGTACTTTGAATTTGGTTTTGTTATGCCAGAATCGACAAACACATGGCAATCGATTATGGAGGCCGCACCGGAAAGTCAGATGATGCCAGCGTCAGTCTTAAAGTGAGTTAATATAATCTTATTTTAATATACCTGCTTATGTTAATATAATGTTGGAGTTGTTTATAGAATCATTTAGTATAATTCAAGAAAACCTAATATATTAAAAAACATTAGAAGTTGAAATTACAATAATACATCAATTTTGTACAGTTCTGATAATAATGAGTATAAGTTAAATGGAATTTATTTATTTATTTCTTGTATTCGATTTAACGTAGAAATATATTTAGTTTGCATTTAGCATCTGAAGATGGTGAAGTTTCACCAAAATGTGCTTCCTTTTATAGTTCACAAAATAAAGACCTTACTACCTGTATGAAATTCATTATTTTAATTTCTTGTTATCTTCTATCATTTATATTTTGCAAAATTATGTTATTTTAGTATATTGTTTCTATTAATATTTTCTTTTTTCAGCGGAAACCTTGTGATTGAAACAAAATTCTACAACGATGACCTATTAATATCAACTTCAAAAGTCAGGTTATTTTATGTTTAAATAATCAAGTGATATATTCATAAGAAGCCTACATTTTACATAATATACTATCGTTATTTTCTATCAGTCTTAACCCTTTAGATTGTTAATGTTTTGTGAAGAGAATAGTACCATTCTTTTTATAAATTATGGACCTAATTCAAAGTATGTTATGTTAAACCATTTTTCATGATCTTAAATTTGTTTGGAAAGATTGATTTCACTTATTCATTATAGTGATTAGTAGAACACAAGCTAATCGAATTCTACACTGAGCAAGTAGTGTTTGCTATAAGGTATTCAATACACTTGGAGAGTTATTCACTTTTTGTAATAAAATTTTTCCATTTGTATAAAATGGATTTGCCTACTTATACAAATAAAATATCATGAAAGGTTGTGTAGAAATCTTCAATTCAATTTTTCACTATATAGTTAATAGATTCACTATCAATTTATATGTATATATGTACACATGTAGCAGCACTTTTTTTTTATTTTTAGTATTGCTATGGTGTTGAATGTTCTAATTTTACTTTATCATTAGTTAAGTTAAGCTCAAGTGATTGTAGGGCACTAAATTTGTTATTGCTCACATTTTCAAAGTGTCAATTTGTGATGATTTTATACTAATGGAGAAGTTAAATAGAAAAATTCAAATTATTTCTCGTTTTAATAATTACATATTTGTGTGATGCGTTAATTATCAACATGTTTTTATTGTAGTATTGATTAACGCTAATTTTGTTATATACTTGTTATATAATTATTCTTGACTTTCTGTACTCTCATGAGAAATACGATTGGGAAACATTCCTTGGTAAACTATATACTTTAATTTTTATCACAATTTTAATTTAAATGTTGATAAATATAGTTTTGTAGTATCACAATATTTTCAAGCAAAATCTTTTGCTTGAAACTAGTTCCTACAAAACTGCTTTCGAAAACATTTAAATAAAAATAGTGATCGAAAACGAAGTATATTGTTTCTCATTCGTAGTTAAAATATATTACCACAAAGTAACAGACAAATCGATCCAATATCCTCAATTTTTGTATTACATACAGATCTTTTGACTAGAAGGTATTCATTCTAATCTAATTTTTAATGCAAGAAATATTTTTGTCTTGTTCATTCCATACATTATATAGAACAGCTATTTTTATATTTTAAACCAAACTCTTTTGCTTGAAACTGTAGTGCAAAGTGCATTGTTTCTCATTTATAGTTAAAATGCATTGGACCAATTTAAAGGACAAATCCATCGAACACTAAAAGACTGTTGTTTTTCATAACAGTTTGTTGATAAATTTTTGAATATTTTTTTTTTTTTTTATTTCAAATAACCGCACTAACCCTTTGGATTATAGGCGGTGGAGTTGATACATAATATTTATAATTTCCTAATTAAATCTTTGCAAAAATACAATGATTTTGATATTAAGGATTTGATTGAGAATTGGTTTTTTATAAATACACTGGTATTTTCATTACTAGAGCTATGTATATCTCAGCTTTCAAAAACTGAAACAATTTCAAATTGCTCAAAAACAATCCCAGCTTTTTATTAAAGAAATCTTCATGGACAATAAATGCGAAGTGTTGGATCTCTGCATTTCATATATTTTGACTGTACAGAGTGGTCCAAATTGGACACTTTTGATAGGAAACACCAATTTCTAGAGGAGTTAGAGAAAAACTAGCCTACATGCTACGAGGTCGATTTTCGTGAGAAAATGAATGCCGAAAACCGCACATTGATATCTTGACTTGTTCGAAAGATGTGTTTTTCAATTTTGTGCATTTCTGACCCAACCCCGTAACTTGTTTATTTTTGAATATTTCTTGTTTCTGTGAAAACATTCTTGAGGCACTTTTATGAAAGGAGTCCAATGGTGTTCCTAGTTTTTTTATTAAAAAATATGGTTTTGAAGCTATAACATAAACTTGTAATTTTTCTTATGGACCACCCTATATTTTCTTACATATTCGTGTTTGAAATGAAATTCTCTTTTCAAATATATATAATAGTTGCTACTTCTCTTTGAAAACATTCATTTTGTTGCTGTTTTCGAATTATTTTAGATGAATTTTTAAAATCTGGGTTGCCATGCCTGAATATGAAACAAATTACGTTAGCAACTAGAGTCTACGCGTACTGTCAAACAATTATTAAATGCAGTTTACTTCACAAGTTTAGTGTGCTTCTTTGAACTGAGTTTTGAACTTACTAGAATACTTATCTGCCTGTTAATTCAAAATGTATGAAAATTACGAAAAATATGATATGCTAAAGTGTTATTGGGAATCTCATGAAGATGCTCAGGCTGCCAGCAATCTTGACTTTGACCGATATCCTGAAAGGAGACAACCGTTTCGGGATATGTTCACTAGATTGCAGCAAAACCTAGTTAATTACGGTTCTTTCTCAAAACCAAGGACAAAAGTTTACGAAGCCAGGAATAGAGATAGAGAGAAGAAATAATTTTGGGGGAAATACAAAACCAACCCAATATTTCACTTCGCAAAATGCAGTTGAGTACAGGTATTCCAAAGACTACAACAATGCGAATTCTAAAAAAAAAATAAATTCAAACCGTATAGAGTAAGAAAAGTTCACAAGTTACTACCAAATGGCCTACAATTCCGGCTCGAATTTTGTCAATGGTATTTAGGAAAATGTGCTGAAAACCCAAACTTTGGACAGAATATCATATGGACTGATGAAGCATGCGTTAGCAGCTCTGGTTTTTTTAATTTATACAATTCCTACAATTGGACTTTGGAAAATCCACATATTATAGTGGAGACACAAAATCAAGGCCGATACAGTTTCAATGTTTGGGTCGGTATTTTTAGAGGAAGGTTTATCGGTCCCTATATCTATGAGGGTAACCTCACGGCAGCGCGATATTTGGAAATATTGCGGGAATTTGTTGAACCAATAATGGATGATTTGCCATTACAACAAATTGGAGACGTATACTTCCAACAAGACGGGGCACCGTGTCATAACGCACACATCATAACGGCGTTTTTAAATGAAATATTTACGGACAATAATTGGCTTGGCAACCGGGGTCCTGTTCATTGGGCGGCAGGATCCCCCGATCTTACGCCTCCAGATTTTTACCTCTGGGGAAGAATAAAGGACCTCACACATAAACGCCATCCTGATTCCCGAGAAGCGTTGGAAGCAGTAGTGCGACATGCCTTTCGTTCAATACCTGCGATAGAATTGATTGATGCTGTCAATAATGTTAGGAAGCGAAGTCAATTATGTTTTGATTTAAATGGTGCTCAATTCGAACACATGTTGTAAATAGTTTAAAAATATTGTTGTTCTTGTTATTCTATTTTTTGATTAAATTTATGCGTTATTACCAAATAGGCACTAATTATTCTTTTTAACAACTGTTATGTAGAACTATTTTGTTTCGTATTTAGGCATGACTACCCAGATTTTGAAAATTCATCTAAAATTATTCGAAAACAGCCACAAAATGAAAGTTTTCAAAGAGAAGTAGCAACTATTATATATATTTGAAAAGAGAATTTCATTTCAAACACGAATATGTAAGAAAATATAGGGTGGTCTATAAGAAAAATTACAAGTTTATGTTATAGCTTCAAAACCATATTTTTTAATAAAAAACTAGGAACACCATTGGATTCCTTTCAAAAAAGTGCCTCAAGAATGTTTTCACAGAAACAAGAAATATTCAAAAATAAACAAGTTACGGGGTTGGGTCAGAAATGCACAGAATTGAAAAACACCTTGTATCTTTCGAACAAGTCAAGATATCAATGTGCGGTTTTCGGCATTCATTTTCTCACGAAAATCGACCTCGTACCATGTAGGCTAGTTTTTCTCTAACTCCTCTAGAAATTGGTGTTTCCTATCAAAAGTGTCCAATTTGGACCACTCTGTACACCTTTCAAATGTGAACAAACTGGACATCTTGGATACTTACATGTATAATTAATTCCAAATGTAACAAAAAACCTTGTGACCTGATTTTAATTAACACAAAAAAATTACCCAAAAGTTTGGATTTCTGATTGATTTACAAACAAGACATAATAGTTTCAAATTACTCTCATATTTTCCCTGTTATATAAAATGAAATGATGTCAAAAAATTTACTCTCTGTTCCTCTCATATAAAATAAAACTGCAAATGTAAAATATATTTTTTATTTCTGGAGGTCACAACTTTCAAAAAGCTTATACTGGACGGAATTTTCTTTTTTAAGACACTGTTATACATGGAATTATTTGTCTAACAATATTTTTGGTTTGGTTGAAGTCAAAATTAATCAAATTAGAAAAACAATAAAATATCTACATATTCTGTATCAATTATAGTTAACATTAAATCTTGCAATATTTAAATTTATGATGAGATAAAGAAATTAGAAATGTATTTACAAATAATGAATGATGCAAAAATTACTTTAGATTAATCTAATTTGTTAAAATAGTGTGTAATGAAGCTTACAAAATTATATAACATTTGAACATTTTGAGTGCATGAATTCAACAAAATTTTTAGTTCTTTAATGTTTCTGTTTAGCTCAAGGTAAGTAAAGTTTTACTTTTAATTAAACAAGATAAATATAACTCAAGATACACACTTTGTGTTCGAAAAGTTTCAAAAATAAATATTCAAAAGTTGAATCAAAAACACCCTCAAAAAGTTGCATTTATATATTCAGAAAAATTAATAAACTTATATAGAAATCAGTTGATTAATTCTAAAGTAAAGAAATAATATTACTAAATTAAGTACATTGCAGGATGATTTTCATTATAAAATAATGATCAATTAATAAATAAAAATCACAGTATGAATTAAATACAAATACAATATGTCAATATATGTATATAAAATTCAATAAGTACCATTGTGTTAGGATTCAGGCTAGAATACTGTACAAAGGCTTTTTTCTCCAAGTCGCGCAATTAGTCTGGAGATTATTTATTGCGTTTATGTATGTCTCTCATTAATTGCTATCGGTATAAAAAACTTAACAGCCTTCTTCGTGGTGGTGGAGCTACTGGAGCTGATTGGACTGTAGCTCTTATCCTCATTTCTTGAGAGGTAAGTTTGCTTTTCACTTGTACATCCAGCAATTCGTGAACATCCATCTGAAAAACAAGTGATCGAGTGAGATGATATAGTCAATTGTACTGAAAGCGAATATTGTACTGAACAATTTTAATTCCTCGTTAAAGATATTATTATTTTCAAATTAAAGTTATTGAGCGGAGCTTTATGAAGCACGATTTGATTCAAATTTGACACATATCTGCAAGTCCATCACACCAAAATTATAGGCTACAAAAACTAGAACTGCGTTGTACCATGGAGGAATAATCACCGTTTACAGGGCTGTAAGAGGCTAGAGGCCGAAACAAGCGCACGGAGCGACCTCTGAACGGTTAGTTTTAAAGGGCAAGCACTCGCTTTTCGTGCTCCGCTAAATATTTGCAAACACAAAGCATTGCAGACCTATTTAAAATTCAATCAGACAATTTATAGTTAAAATGTTCGGTGCCATGCGAGACCAAAGTGGTCTCGTCCATTTTTAGGAAGGATGTCACCTGGACCGGATTAACCCTGCCGGTCCCTAGGCAACAACCCTGTCCGGGTCCCAGGGTTTTTCAAGTTGATAAAGGGATGTAAATAACTTGCAGATGATCGACTCCAGGTATCCTGTTACTTCAAAGTCTTATGTGATATTGCAACAACATGGTTACTTTGACTTGATGCTGCAGCATCACCTTACCTGACTCGTTGGCTTTATTGAAATGGTCTTAATGAATAGGTTATAGATAAGTGATGAATGATGATCCAGGTTGCATGATGAGTTAGGAAAGAGAAATGAGACGGGACGCGGTTATTTTAAATTTGATCTTGTTAAACGCAATAAAATACAATAAATGAAAGAAAACAGTTTTGTGAAGTACAAATTGGAAAAAGTCAGCTTCAAAGATATTTATTGGTTTTGTACAGTACAGTAAGTTTAAATATTAACTTTTCTTACTTTTTCAGAAACAAAATCGTTTAAAACATCTTGGAAGTTGACTTTTTCTAATAGTCATTTTCAATGGCCATTATCGACAATGAATTCAAATGGTTCTGAGACATTGTTGAACGAAGACAGTTTATTAGTTCTACTACTCGATACTAGATGGTTCTGTATGTATGAAGTATTTCATTAATTAACAACATTCTTCGAAAGAAAGCAATAATATTTTTAAGGAATTTCATACAAATTTTCTAATAAAATTTTCATTCTATGAAATTTTTTTTCTTGGTGCGTGCACGAGCCCCTAGTTGATGCGGGGCCCCTAGGCAGTTGCCTACTCTGCCTAATAGTTGATCCGGCCCTGGATGTCAGACGTACCAATTTGTTCATAAAAATTCTAGTTTTAAGGGCCAAGTATCATGTACTGAGAATACTCTGTCTTGTATGAAAAAATACCAAGATGATTTTGAATTTTCATGATGCAATAGCAAATTTTCTGTTCAAATTTCTGCTGTTCAAGCATTATTCTGTTCCTCAAAACATTTACCTGCCACTGTTCAAGCTGCTGACTGAGTTCTACTTTCTGCTGAATGGCTTCCATCAATTGCCCATTAGCCTGCATGAGATCCATCCTAGTCTTGGCCAGCTCGATCTCCATCTTCGTTTTCCTTTCTATCGCGAGGTCCCGATCGTGCCTGGCCTTGGATACGAGATCGTCCTGCGCTGTCGTGCTATTAGACACGTCATTTCTTGCCCTAGCCACGTCTTCCTTAGCAGCTTGCAGTTCAACTTCGCTAACTGACAACTGTGGAGAAAATAAGAAGGTTAAATTATCAAACTTATACTTCCTTGATAGCAATTAATATTAGTAGTTCTTCATCAGTATGAAAAAATATTTGATTCATTTTGTATATGAGGAAATACAGATAAGAGGACAATTTATGTTCAATAGACTTTTTTAGGGTGAAACTTAGTTGTTAAAAGCTTTATATTCCAATGAATACTAACCCTGGAACTCAATTCCATTAACTTCTCTGCCCTCTTGGACAGCTCTAAGTCTCTTTCTTGTATCTCCCTATGCGCCTCCTCCAGGCGCTCTATGAGTCTTACAGCGTCCGTGTCCAGAACCAAGTTAACTAGCTCCTGTGCAACTTCGCTGAGTAGACCAGTGGAGAACTGTCCTCCATCATCCAAGGATGTAGTCGAGCAGTCACTGTGAAGACCGCTGTCGTCGTCTTGGTGAGACTTGAGCTGTTGGACCAACGACCTCAACTGGCGGTAGACCGACATACACTCTTGAGATAAGGTTGGTTCGGAAATATCCATTTCTGCAAGAAGAGATCTGTTTTCTTCCGGACTTCCTAGCGAAGAAACGAATTGGATTGTTAGTGTTAGGGTTAGACACGATCCGCCACCAGTGGCATGCAAATGTAATCGACAAGAGAAAATAAAGCTATTCCATAGATAAAACTATTCCATAGTTAAATAATCTAATTTTGATGATGTCCACTTGATCAACGAAACACTTGCTTCAAATTAAATGTCAAAGATCAGTGACACAAAATAGATTTCTTTTCAATTTTTTCCAACTCTAATATCGACATTTCACACTAATTTTTCAGATGAAATTAATGGTGATATTTTTATCAAATTGAATAGAATTTCATACAAGAAAGTATTGACTTGTATCTTGTGGTGTTTTTAGATTTATAATTTCGAAATCGTATCTTTAGACCTTAGCACATTATGTTGATTCAATTGTCGAGAATCTAATGAAGTTAACCAAAATATACGCAAGCATATATTCCATATTGTCTGAACCAGAAAAAGGGATATACCTATTATTACTTTTACTGTTCACATATGTTCAGAGTGAGTCTTGGTTAATTGGGTTTATCAGTGTTCATGCTGATTATAGGGCACACTGTTTGATGATATATCTATGTTTACCAAATATATTTATTTTGTGTTCAGTTTCAACAGTTTCATTGTATTAGATATGACATATTCAATTCACCAACGTTAGATTAAGGTCTTGCCATTTAAAAAACTATTTTACCAAATGAATATGACATCTCATGTTACTCTTAGATATTGAGTTCAATAATGATTAAGATAGAAGATATTCCTTTCATTCTTCAATACCGGAAACAATGAGTATGATAGTAATTATATACAAAACCTTCAAATATAAGTCGAACATGAATAGAAAAGAATTATTGACATCATAAAGAGTTTTAAGAAGGCAATCAAGAACATAATAAGGAAATGTTAACTCACCATGTAGTCTATCTTCTAATGATATCGATTCTTGTGTCAAATTGTAATCCTTGAAACTCTGTTGATATCTCACATCCTGCTCTCTAGCGTGTCGTTCGAGCAGCAAAATCCTATCACTTGCTTCTTCTAATGCGTTCGCTAAACTATCTCTTTCTGCTGAAGCCATGTGCAACCTCCTTTCTAATTCTCTGTTTTTTTCAGATAAAAGGTCTAATTCGTCCCTCAAACCCCCCACTGAGTTCATGTGGTCGTACAAGGTACTTTTACTCAAGCTGCACTGCTCTTTTAACTGTTGTAGTTGTTGTTGAAGCCGATTCTCCACGATTGCAGCTTCTTTCAATTGACTTGTCAACCTGAGGAATAAAGATTAGATAAATAAGCATCTGTTTCTTAAAGATGAATGTCTTAACGAAGCTATAACTTATAGGGGTGCTTCAACTCTTCTAGAATTTACGAATATTCAGAAAAGCGTATAGTTTCACCAGAATCTATAACATTGTAAAATTGAACAATAATTTTGGACATTTTCTATAAAACACATTTATCAAATTCATCTGTTTCTGAAAGATGAATGTGTCCACAAAGCTATAATTTCTAGGGATGCTTTAAATCTACCAGAAGCTACGGATGTTCAGAAAAGAGTATAACTTCACCAGAAGCTATAACATTGTAAAATTGAACAATAATTTTGGACATTTTCTATAATACAACATTTACCAAATTCATCTGTTCCTGAAAGATGAATGTCTCCACAAAGCTATAATTTCTGGGGATGCTTTAACTCTAACAGAAGTTACGGATGTTCAGAAAGGTGTATAACTTCACCAGAAGATATAACAGTGACAGTGAATGTCTTCACGAAGATATAACTTATAGGGATGCTTTAACTCTTCTAGAAGCTATGGATTTTTATAATGGCATATAGCTTCAACATAAGCGATACCTAACATTGTAAAATTGAATAGTAAGTTTGGACATTTTCTATAATATAAGTTTCATCAAATTCAATCAGGTATATTCAAATTTTTAAAAAATTTGAATTTTTTCAAATTTTTTTGTTCAAAACTGTTTCTTTATAAGGAATATCATCAAAGTTCGGTGTTGCTCAGATGAAACTGTTATCTGCGCAACATTGATTTATTTAATAACATCATTCAACCTAAAACTAAATCACACAGGAAATGAGTTCATTAATATTTGACCTTTTTAATGCCCAAGAAGTATATATGCTAAATACGGAAGGTCGGAAAATTCATTAATAAACAATAAGAAATAAGGAAATGAAAGATTTATCATTATAAAAAATCAGGACGACTAGACAAACTATGTTAATTCAACATTAGCACATCTAATTTATAATTAAAAGAGGCTCCAACTACTCGAGCAACATCCTGTAGATATTCATTAGCTGATGATTGAAAAATGTTCTACGGTTGAGCAATGAACTAAATTGAATGAATCATAAAGATCTGATAAATTTAATCATATTATTAATTTATTTTCAGTTAACCTCGAATATTTCAACTGAAAACAATAATGGCACAGAATAAAGTTTTATTAAATTGGTGCATTTGAGAATTTTCTCTGAAGCTGCATCTTCCATTTTTTTTGGCCCTGTTGAATACGCGTTTCAAATTAATTATTCATCATCAATGCATATACAGCATTCGGGGATCTACGTATTACTGACAAATATCTCTGATTTTTGAAGACTTTCTCGGTATTTATATGACTAAATTACCTTGCATTTTGGGCATTTAATTCTGCAACCAAATTTCCTTTTTCTCGTTCGCATTGTTTGAGTAAATTATCCTTGGCAGCTACTTGATCCGTAAGGGAGGTGATGTCGTTTTGCAATTCTACTATTTTTGCATCTAATTCAGACTCTTTATTGGTTAACTTTCGTCGAAGGATATGTCTATCTTGCTCCACAGCCTGGAACAAAAGGAAACTATTAAATCATTACTTGCAAACAACAAAGTAATCAATAATGAATAAAATTTATTCGACAAGTCAAGAACAATAGACTGGCATTTCGATCTTATTAAATCTCATCAATATTACTCACTCGAGTTCGAGTGATTATTGTTTTTCTCTTATAACAACCCTTTTAAATTTTTGATGATGATACTATATTGGAAAATTATATTTCCTTCTACTCCTACAGAAAGTATTCACTTTCCTCCCTCATATCAGGGAGGAAAGTCGTATTTTCCTCCCAATGGAGGAAATGTACATTTCCTCCCTATCATTTTAAATATGTAGGATGCCGTGGCTGACTGACAGTGACAGTAAACATAAATGCGTTATTTGTGCTGTAAATAAAGTTTCGAAAAAGGTTCAATTTAGGGTAGAAGGAAAAATCATATGCATTACCTACACGGGAGTAAAGTGCCACTTTTCCTCTCGTAGGATCTAGGTTACTGCCCGGGGCAGTAAACATCCAAGAGAAGAAAAGGTACTTTAGCTAATTTTTGTCGTTTCCTTAATCAAAATATTACAAATTTCATCCAAAACATATGAATTATCGCAATGTAATATTGAAATTCCATTTTTGCATGCATTCTTCCTCGTTTTCACTTTAGGTAGTCGCGTACAAATAGGAATTATCACTAATCTAATAACCAGGATACAAAGTCACGTGTTTATTTTTTCATGTCTGCTCAGTTTTTATACAAGGATACAGCAAATAATAAATCTGTTTTATCTATTTAGGTTTAACTCAATTTGTAAGGTTTCCAAAGTTTTCAGATCGAAATATCGATATTCTTTGTCACTGCCAATATTTATATGTTGGCAGTGGCGAATCCTAAAGGAGTCACCGCAACCCCTTACTTTTCTTGGGGATAAACAACATTTGCTGATTTTTTTTCCAAATTACTAGGTACTCCTGTTCGTTTATGATTATAATACCATTTAATTATAGTGGCCACCTATCGCTTGGAACTGACATTAGTTTCCGGCGATTGGCGTTCCTGTTTGCAAGAGTGAAGAAACTATCGGTTTTTCTTTCGCATTTCTTCAGTGCTCTTCTTAGGAACTATAAGGTGATTATGTGGATTTGATATCGGTTTCCACTCGGTCGAAGGGCAGGACTCTACTGATGAGATTGTAGAAGACCGAAACAGACTGTCTATTGTTTCAATTTTTCAAATGAACTTCCCGACGTATTATTGTCTTTATAATACCTATTCAGCCCAAATAAATAGTAATTTGATATACATATACATATAGATATCTATATATATATATATATATATATATATATATATATATATATATATATATATATATATATATATATATATACAATTATAAAGTTACTTACATGTGACAAGTTGTGAAAATAGAGCGGCGAAAAACGAATGACACAGAGGGAGCATTCAAAAATTATTTAAAATCAAACAAAAGCATAATGATGACAAGTATAAAAGGAGATATTAAATCTCTGGAACATGATTATCAACTGAAAATTAACTTCAAAAAGTTAACATCAAAAAAGATTAACATGTTGTAGCCGGTCCTTTTTGATGTTAATCTTTTTTGATGTTAACTTTTTGATGTTAATTTTTAGTTGATAATCATGTTCCAGAGATTTAATATCTCCTTTTATACTTGTCATCATTATGCTTTTGTTTGATTTTAAATAATTTTTGAATGCTCCCTCTGTGTCATTCGTTTTTCGCCGCTCTATTTTCACAACTTGTCACATGTAAGTAACTTTATGATTGTAGTTTTGTGTGGCTTTTCCACTGCTTGCGTTTTAGTTGATTTGTGTGTTACTATGTGAGCTTTTTGACTTTCAGCATCCTGATGAAGGTCCCAAACTAAGGACCGAAATATAGATGTTCATGACCAATGGTTGTTTGATTTAAATCTAGCCTCCTTTTGCCGAGTGTCCAATATAACCTTTTATAAAATATATATATATATATATATATATATATATATATATATATATATATATATATATATATATATATATATATATATAAAATCAAGTACTAGGACATTTATTTGAAACTAATCAAACAAACCTCCTAGCGGAGCTGGTTAAACGAGTTCACGAAACATCGAAATGCCTCCATATACCTTGGACGGTTTTTTTTTTGAAACATAAAACTAGCTCCGCTAGGAGGTTTGTTTGATAAGTTTCAAATAAATGTCCTAATACATGATTTTATTGCCACGAACGTGTTTCGATATCACGAAGAATTCTGTTTTCTATTCATTTGCTGCCTGTTTAAAGGATAAAATCGGAGTACTGTTACTAGCGGTGTGTAAATGTTGCATCACATCGATTTGATGTGGCAACTTTACTCTTGCTTAGCGAATATAGTAACCACCTTCGGGTGTCAGGACGTACGAGTTCACGTTGCCGAAATGTTTTCATCTATCTGTAAGATGTGGTTCATTTGTTTCCGACTGGTGGCGCTGTGTCATATTTATATGACATATAGTCACTTGAAGGAAAATATAAGGCCGTTAGAAATATTTGGTTGGTTATCACTTTCGATGGATGGATGATACTGATGAGCCCCAAATAAGGGCGAAACAGACTGTCTATCATTTCCATTGATTGTGATAAACAACTTAATGTTTCTAACATACACCATCCATTGATTAGTTTCAAATAAATCTCCTAGTACTTGATTTTATTGCCACGAACGTGTTTAGATAACACGAAGAATTCTGTTTTCTATATATATATATATATATATATATATATATATATATATATATATATATATATTTATATATATATATATATATATTTTTATATATATATATAAATATAGATATATATATATATATATATATATATATATATATACAAATATATATATATTGAGATTTTTAATTATAGATTGACATAATGTCCAAGATTTGTCAATTTAGTTTTAATTTTTTTTAAATCAAAATATGCTTTATTGTCTTAAAATTATACACTTTATTGACAAAGCGAAAAATATAGTAAATAAACAATGTAAAACATACAAATAAACACACATCAATCAAAAAATTTACAAACTAAACAATGTAATACCTAGAAATAAAAACATATCACACCACATTTCCATAAAAAATATGTACAAACTTTACAATAGAACCGAGAGTGTCAAATCCTCCTCAATCGAAGTTGATGCCTGTGTTATTCGATTTGGTCATATCCATCAAGCAATGCTCAGAATACTAGTCCTCTATAGAGTAATAAGTTCTTTTGTGTTGTTTGTTATATAGTTTATTGTTTCCATATATCGTATGACGAATTTTTCATCCTCGATTTTTGTATTTTTTTGAATAATAACTTGTCAACAGTTTGATAACCGTTACGTGGAAGAAAATAAGTTACTGAGCATTGAGATTTTAGTTTAACGATGATTGGATTACGAACAGTATTTTTTAAGATGATGTCAACTAACCTTACATTGATGTAAGTCACCATGAGTAATTAAAATGGAAAGTGGAAATTGTTTCTATTGAGCTTGTCTCGTTTTCTGATTTTGAACGGTGTTTTGTAGTTTCATGACTCATTATGAGTTAATTCTTTCAGATGTTATGAAGAAGTAGATGTGAAGCTGCAAACGCTAAACATATGTCAATAAATAGTACATAGGACAAAAGAACGGCCTTTTACGCTGATTATTCCCAATTATTGTATATATATATATATATATATATATATATATATATATATATATATATATATATATATAACATGGGCGTACCCAGCTTCTGGCCTGGGGGGGGGGGAGCAAGTCAGATTTTTTAGGTCGGATCGTCCACGGCTGTTTTGTCTACACAAATATACCCACATGAAAAATAAGGTATATGTAGTGCAGTGTGTAGGGAAAACAGCCGGAAATGATCCTACTTTATAGGTAGTTAAATAAATGAAAGAAAATTTGACTATGCATGCATTTTTATTTTATTTAAATCGCTTCTACTTTAAAAGTAATTTTCGAGGATCTTCTGCAAAACGGTTTATAACGTCTTCCGTGAAAGAACCGCCCATACTGTTAACAAGATTTTCATGTACACTGAGCAAAAAAAGTTCATTTAACCTGTCTTCAATCATTGTTGATCTCAGCCACGTTTTCACGCGTCTGAGTGTACTGAATGATATTTCAATTGTAGCCGTGGAATAAGGCATTGCCAGTAAAATTTCTAGGGCTGTTTTCACTTTCGGATAAAAACATTCTGCTTGTTAGATTAATTCCGTTATCTCCAAATCTTCGTAGTCCTCCTGCTTGTTAACCCACAAAGTGCGCCATAGTGCAGCTTCAGATGTGATCCTTTCTAATTCATAAAATTTGGATAATTTTTCCATACATTTTCTTAATTTTGGAAGGTAAATATTCATTATTTGAGCAGGGTGTAACAATGAAAGAGCAAAGGCTAGTGAATGTTCTTTACCGAATCTTGCCTCTAAGGAGGATAATAATGACTCCAAATAGGGCACGTACAACGTAATTAGGCGAGTTCATACATGTTCTTGCGAGATTTCCAGGGGGCAGCTGCCCCTACCTGCCCCCTGGGTACGCCCATATATATATATATATATATATATATATATATATATATATATAGATTTACATATTGTGTTGGATGTGCCAGTGGCTATAAATTCTCTAGAATTTGCGTACTCTAGAAATGTGATATGAATGTTCCAAATCTTAATTATAAAATGTTGCTTTCCATTCTTGACCCATTTACAATATACTATAATCAATAAAACGCTTGAAATCAAAACTAATTACTTCATAAAATTCGACATCCGGCTGGCTAGTTAGTTATTTCTTTTTTTTTTAAGACTCCATCGATTGATTGTTAAATCGAATCAGAATCAATAGGTACTTAAAATTAATTTTTTTCGAAATGGACTATTTAAAGGTTGTTTTTAAAGATAATTAGAGACAGTATGTTATTTCCAATGGTCGAAAAATATAAAATTCCATCTATTTTCATCTCATTATGAATGTTGTTCTCGTCCTGTTTTCCTAAAAGTATAATTGCGTCAGTTTCAAATTCATAACGAATTTACTACTTTAAGATTGACCGCGTTCAAACAATGGTCGAAACGAATTAAAAAGTAAAAATAGAACGATTTTACTAGCGGTCGTATAGTTTAAACGTATCTAGTACGTCAAATTATGGATGATATGGCGTGCGCTCTTATCGAATCCTCGTAAAGAATTCTTATATTGACGTTCGAAAAATTAGAATGTCGTCACAGCTTCACCGTCAGAGGCGATTCGAAATAATTTTTTTTCAAGAAGGTCTCGGATGAAAACAACCACAGTGTTCTGGGGCAATAGAAATAGGAAACTAAATTGGAAGTGGCAACGTTGGTAACGTCGCAAACGCACCAGCCACTTTGACAAAAAAGGGACGAGTTTTCTTGACAGAACGATGCTTCCTATAAGTTCCCATTAATTTCGAGTTTATTATGGTTATTTTAATATAGTAGTTGTGAATTGGGTCATTCGGATTTAGCGTTCCTTTTCATTCATCGAAAAAACAGTTAGTACCTAGAGATCCAGTCCATTCACACCAAAACACACAGTGTGAAAAGTATACTTCTTGGACGAAGTGGATGATGAGCTATAATACATGTCAGGGATGAGTCCCCCAATACACATAGGATCATGTCTAATCACTCTAATTTCAGAACAACAGATAAATGTTTGAGCTAATTATATATTATCCGTAAAAAAAAGAAAGACTATGTGTTTCATTCCTCCCTGAAGTATGTGTCTAGGGGCAGGCTGCTTCAGTATTGGGGATGGAACCCTTCAGACCCTGGGCCAAGCATTCGCCTTTCCCTATGTAAGTTTGCTGTTTGCAAGCAGTGACTTATACCAATACGAAACCTCTGAGAAAAACTCAAGCTTGATCACTCCGCTAACTAAATCGTTTCTGTTTAGTGCTGTAAACTTGAGCATATTCATGTTCATGACAGTTCTACTAAAGTTTGTGAAAATCGCGACGCCATCTATGAACAATCGCAGAAAATATTACCTTCCTCAAGAATTTCACAGAGTAGACCTCTAAGACATCATTATTATCTACTCTGTCGCTTTCACCATTTTATATATTCAATGTTTACATTCACAGTGCCAACATAATATTCGAACTCAAGAATGTAATGAATTACGGTATAATATCGGCCGTTGAGTGACAACTAGTACATATAATATTTCCTCGTCATAATGTTTTTACTTCCGGGAAAATATGACATATACACTTTACTATACAATGACAGTTTTTCTTTAGAAAACCAAGCACCGGGGTAAAATCATTTCAATTTTCATATGGTTGGATGTAGGTATATCATAATTCACAATAGTTCTCCTTGTTCCCAATGTCTTAGAGTTATTATGAGTTTAATTGTCTGTAACATACGCTCTGGTACTAACTGTTAATGCCTCTTTACTTTACTTCCATTGTCATTTGAATGCGCAGTTCTTTGAGCTCCAGTTATTTCTTAACGAACGGAAGCAGACTGAAGTAATTTTGTTAATTAGAGGACCAGAAAAAAAGATTTACAGAACAATGATGGAATCTAGCAATGAGTGAGAAGCTTGCTTTGTTGAAATTCTTAGAAAAAGAGAGAAGGAGGAGGTGCACTAAATACAAATATCATATTATAATTAGATACATATGAAAATACAGAAAGATACACACACACACACATATATATATATATATATATATATATATATATATATATATATATATATATATATATAATATATATATATATATATATATATATATATATATATATATATATATATATATATATATATATATATATATATATATATATATATATATATATATATATATATATATATATATATATATATATATATATATATATAATATATATATATATATATATATATACAGTGTGTCGCATTTAAGATGAAGACACCCCCATATTATGGTTATTTAAAGAAACACAGATTTGAATTTTCGTACAGTCATAAACGGTGATGTGTCATATTTTTTAAGATACTTAACTGAATTCTGAATTTCAAACTCGGCCTACTACGAATTCTCAATATTTTGTTTCGCGTTAGAGATATGGAAAAAAGTTATAGGAAAAAGTTGTTCAGAAAATTTTTTTAGGTCCATATACCAATTTTCAGGACTAAATTCGCATTTACAATTTTTTCAATATTTTGGTTATAATTCAAAATTATTTTTTGAATTTGAAGTTTATTTTTCAATTTTATAACTAGTACCCTATGGAAACTAAGATCTTGACTACTTGATAGTTTAATAGTGTTATGTATTCAAATATTTCAATAAAATAATTAACATAAAGGAATGAGAATTTTTTTTTATGATAATTATTTTATTCTTATGACTGATTAAATTTAGAGAAGATTTATAAAACAATAATTTTTCTGATACAAAAAATTTATAAACTGTAATAAGATGAGGTCTTTCTCAACTAGATCTCCGTCTGTTCGAATACATTCTTCAATTCTTTTTCTATTCTGTCTAGCTACTCGTCTAAGTTCAGGGAAGCCGCCAATATATAGTTATCCTCAAGGAGCGGGTGTATTCGACGAGGTTGAACATTCAGATACATTTTAACAACACTGCCAGTTTCATTGAAAAGAGCATTTACAGAGGATGCTTTTCCATGAGTAACAAAAGCACGTTCAGGGTGCCTCAAGTTAAACTCTGCAGCAACTTGTCTGCTGCTACGATAATTATCACCAAACAACCGAATTATTTCGATTTTTTCACGTAAAGTTAATGGCATTTTGATTCTCTGATCACTAATTCACTAAATTTAACTTAACGCAATACATCAACTACTAACTAGTATTTGACACTTCTGTCAATTTTATTATTTTTCATGGCACACTAATTATAAAATGAAAAAAATAATTTTGGGATATCAAAATACTGAAAAAATTAAAAATGCGAATTTTGTCATGAAAATTGGTATATAGGGCTAGAAACAATTTCTGAACAACTTTATCCCATAACTTTTTTCGATATCTCTAACGCGAAATAAAATATTGAGAATAGGCCCTATTTGTCAATTCGTAGTAGGCCGAGTTTAAAATTCAGAATTCAGTTAAGTATATTAAAAAATATGTCCCACCACCGTTTATGACTCTGAGAAAATTCAAATCTATATTACTTCGAATAACTGAAATATGGAGGGGGGTCTTCATCTTAAATGCGACACACTGTATATATATATATATATTTATACATAGATATATATATATATATATATATATATATATATATATATATATATATATATATATATATATATATATATATATATATATATATATATATATATATATATATATATTTATATATATATATATATATAGTTATAGGTCATTTGCTACCTCTTCATTCTTTGACTCTGGGTTCTAAGATTCACAGTTAAGGAGAAATGTTTTTAAAAAAATTTTTTTCTCGAATTATCCGAGAGCCCTCATTCAAAACCTCGTAAGCTTTCATGAAAATCTGTGAAAGCACCATTTTTTCAAAAAATTTCTGTTATGTGTAATGTATGCTTACTCAAAGAATTAATAGTTTTCATTTCAATTGATAGTACCGGCCAATAGGGACCAGACCCAGGTGGCAAATAACCCCAACAATATCCCAAAACATTTTGACGGTTCATGTGGTGAACTCCCTATATATATATATATATATATATATATATATATATATATATATATATAATTATATTTAAATATATATCTATATATATATATATAAACCTTATTCAAACGTTTCCGCTTCATAACGCCTTATTCAAGGTCTAGCTTAAAATTATCCTCGGAAACACCGACCCTCACTTCATTAAACGTATACACAATACAAAATTTGTGTATACGTTTAATGAAGTGAGTGTCGGTGTTTCCGAGGATAATTTTAAGCAAGTCCTTGAAAAAGGCTTTGTGAAGCCGAAACGTTGGAATAAGGAATGAAGAAATAAATGATTATATAGAAAGACATCCATTTTATCTAAGCCACATTCCCAAGAAAAACTCAAAAATTATCACACATATATTTCTGGCTTAAGAATAAATATTTTAATATATATATATATATATATATATATATATATATATATATATATATATATATATATATATATATATATATATATATATAAATATATATATAAATATATATATATATATATATATATATATATATATATATATATATATATATATATATATATATAACTTGAGGTGAAAGCTAATTCAAGGCAACTTTGATCATAATCTAATGAAATGGTGAGACAATATCCGCGTTCATTTATAGGTTTTCATAATTGTCGAGATCTTGCACAGCTTGGCGTGCTTAATACTAGCACAATCGAACTGTTACATGAATGCGACTTATTACAAATCGAATTTAATTTATTAATTGTGATCAGTGGAAACCTAACCTATCATTTAATTCCGATGAAAATAGCGAAACATGGAGGAAATTAACGTTTTCTAGAAAGTGCAACTTACGTTAAGCCTCAGTATTTCATTTATCGGATGGTGAATGAAAATTAATGGAATACGAAGTGTGTAACACACAAGTTTTAGTTTATTCGGCATGCATCTGAGAAATGCGCTCAGATAGCTAAATAAGTGATTATTTCATCAGCCGCTGTGGTCTAGACGAATGAGCAAATGGTTGGTACCGGGTTCGAATCCTGGGTATGATATGGATGTTTGTTAACCTAAGAGAGTTTCAGTGGTTCGATATACAAGGTGTCCAGAAACTATCCTGCCAAACACAAACTACAGATACTAGATGTGATTTTATGTCCATCTAACCTAATTTATCTTTATCCAAAAGTGCCCTTTGAAGATGACGTTGGCAAATTAATTTTTAAGAAAATGATTCAAAATGTTTATAAAAATAAGGAAAAGCTCAGAAATCCGACCATTTATTGTTCAATATTATTAACAATTTTGTTATATACCTTCCTAAGTCACAATAACACCCAACAATATTATTTAGTATTAGTGCATCTCAATTTATTTAACACATTAATTTTTCTCATTTTAATCCACTCGAAAAACGTGTCCATGACTTTTATTAGTTATTCCACGTAATCTCAACTGTCAAAATAACATCGAAAGTTATTGAACTTCAATTTCGTTATGACGAAGAGAACATGAGACGTTGAACCAACCATCTCCACCCAAAATTCTGCGAATCTATCACGCTGTTGAATACAAATGTAGAAGATAAAAAATCAATTATCGTCCTTGTGGAATTTTAGAATCGACCCTGTGTTGCCTGCGGGGTTGCCGGTTCTTCAAAATATTCTTTAAATTTGGATGATTTTTTATTATCCAGTCTATATATATGGAATTATCATTTGGGGCAGCTCGTCTAGTGCTTATGAAATTTTTCTCATTCAAAAAAGGCTCTTGAGGATAATGTGCAGGTTGGGCTTTCGAGAATCCAGCCGCGGAGTTTTTAGATCCAACAGAATACAAACAGTATTTAGTCTATTCATTTACCGTCTTTTTGTCTTCCTCAAATAGCGAAAAAGTTATTTTTTTGCCAAATGTCAATGGAAATAATACTAGGCAAGTTCATCCCTTCCTCTTTTCAATCCATGGTACTAATAGATTTGAAAGGGGACCTCTCTGTATGACCATGCGTTGGTTTAATACTTTGGCTGCGGGGTTTTTCAAGCTTACTGAACCTGGGTGCTAATTTTTATTTTCGATGTTTTTCTTTTATTATCTTGTTGTTAATATAAATTCACTATTTTTACCGACATATACCGAGTGTTCGTAAACTTCGTATACATGACACGGATCCGTGTCATTAGCATATAGTAAAATTTTTCTTGTTTTTTGCTGACTGACACGGATCCGTGTCGACAAGTTTCTAACATTTTTCTCTTCTTGCAGGCGGCAAAATGCTTGCTACATTCCTTTTATTGAAAAAAAAATCAACTAAATATTGCATAACACAAATATATTGAAACAAATAAAATACGCCATGTCAAACATAAAATATATACATGAAAAAGGCATAATAAACATTAAAAATATTTTTTCTTATTTAAAATGCATTATTTGGCATGGTATATAAAAACATTTTCCTGGACAATATCTAATCGCATCAGGGCATTTCTCGCAGTGATATATAGTGCTTTTTCTAATTTTATTTTGCGAGCATAGGTACCCTACACCTCTTTCTCTTGGTTTCGTTCTTAGTAGAAACGTCTGGAATTTTTGTTGAGTGGTGGGAAACGACTGCTGTGTCTTTGAAATTCGGATTAGCATTTGTCTCTATGTCCAACAGCTCCTCTATAACCGCCAGCCGGAAATCATATAATGGACTTTTTTGTTTTTAAGAATATTTTCCGTGCAAATAATACACATTCAAAAGCATAAGTATCAAAAGCATCAGTATCAAAGTCGCTGAAGGATTCATAAAGTGCTGCATGAAGCTCATCTTCAGTCAATTTACTAGGGTTTTTAAAAGTCAATTTCCTTTCTTAGGCTCCGCCACACTATCCGCCATTTTGCTTCAATATCAGCTGTTACGAAAGTCCCATACGGAAACGGCGCGAAAAATACGAATTTCCAATGCTATGGCTATATGCTAATAAAGCGCACGACTGCTTTAACAAGATGCTCGCAGTACACTGCCAACCTGACTTTACAGATACGAGCGACACGGATCCGTGTCGTGCGCACGTGGCTATAAGTAAGGGGTGACCCGGATCCGTGTCATTAGCAGTGAATGTGTTAATTTGCTTCCTACGCATTAAAAAAGGGTCTTGAGGATAATGTGCAGGTTAGGCTTTCGAGAATCCTGCCGCGGAGTTTTTAGATCTAACAGAATACAAACAGTGTTTGGTCTATTTATTTATCGTCTTTTTGTCTTCCTCAAGCTACGAAAAAGTTATTCTTCTTTTCAATCCATGGTACTACTAGACTTGAGAGGGGACCTCTCTATATGGCCATGCGTTTATTTGATTTGCTTCCTAAGGATTCACAAGTTAATGAAGATTTTATGTTATTTAGAAATCGCATTTACAATTTCATCTTGGACTGCGAACCTTATTCAATAAATGAATTTATTAATTTTTGTAAAAAATAAGTTCTCACTATTCGACTTGTTCCTATTTTATTCAGTGCAATATTATTAAAGAATGTAATGTGAATAATTGTTGAGATTAGTAACTATTATTTTTATTATTAATGTACTTTGAACACTATCGCACTTTATGGACATGTGTAATTATATCTATTTATAAATAGATTAGTAGAAAAATTGAATTCAATAAAAAATGAATCAATTTAAATATTAAAATTTCATTTCCATTTAATTTTCTGTTATTAATAATAATTTCAACAATATATTTGCTAACCGAGTATACGAAAAGAGGTTATTTGTATTTAACTATAGGATAATATGAAAAACATGGATAGATAGCATGCTTACAAGGCTTAAATATCCGTGATTCGGGGAAATTTTCCGCAAGATATAAAGATAATTATTGTTATTGAAACAACAATACGTGATAAGCTAATGAAATGTTATATGTTAAGTGTAGATAAGAACAATGTATTCCTGTTGACTGATAGGATTAAACAGAAGATAAAAGATTATTCCAGATAACACTGTTTTTAATTTCTCTCATGAGATTACAAATGTTCTCAGAAACGTTGGGAAAATATAACTGAACGTATTTTACTGTGTGGGGGATCGATTTTCAATGAAATTTTCAGTAGTTAACAGGTGTTACACATTATGATGAAATAATTCCAAATTTAAAAATAGAAAATTCGAAAATAGATATTTATTTTATTTGGAGTATAAGGTATATATTATGTGACTGAGTAGGGATGTTTAAATCCCTGCGAGTCACATAATGTACCTTATACTCCGAATAAAACGCAATGTTTTATTTTCAAACGATTTGCATTTGAAAATCGGAAAATTCGTGGATATTAAAAGTGTATATAATCTAATTATACCTCCTGTATAACAAATTAACGATGGACAAATAATTTGGCTTTAATCCATGGCAACTGTAAATAATGTCAGTGAATTAAATTAAATGACATCGATAATTTCATTTCTTCAGAAATATAGAGCCGCATTCAATTGTCATAATAATCAATAAATATAATTTGTGAAAGTGCAAGAAGGTAGAATAAGAAGAGAAGGCCATGAAGGAAAAATAAATGCCTAAAATCAACTTGTCATCAAATATCAAAAATGAACTTATAATGCAGTGTAATGAGTTTTTGTGGCACACACAAGTAAGGACTGAAAACTATTGAAATGCATTTACGAACAATGAAGATGTTGATATGTTTGCGGTATATTTTGAAAGTTTTCAAAATGCGGCAATGGTGCAAAGATTATATAGAACTCGATTTCCAAATTGGCGTTCACGCCATGCGAGAATTTGTTGGGCACATTTGAAGAAAATAAAGAATTTTCATCTGAAATTTATAGGGTCGAAGCTACCAGTATTACGCAAATTTCGGACTGAACGCGGAAAAATTTTCGCATGGCGTAGACGCCGAATATAGAGCACTGTATATTCTTTGTGCCCATGCCACATTTTGAAGAATTTCAAAATATAACGTCAGTGATATCAACAGCTTCATTGTTTGTGAAATGTATTTCAATCTTTTTCAATCCTTACTTCTGTGTGCCACAAAAACTTATTAAACTGCCACTATATGTATAATTTCAGTATTTGTTGACAAGTTGATTTAAGGCATATGATTTTCCTCCATGGCCTGCTCTTCATATACTGACTACATTGCACTTGCATATTATTACCTTGGTTATTATGCTCCCACTCGATTTTTTTTTGAAGTTTTTGAAATAAAAATGTTATTTTTTGAAAATCATAAAATTATTAAATTTCATCATTGATTCTTGGAAAAAATACAGATAAATGAAAATAAATACCGGTATAATGGCGTCTTTTTGAATCATATGATAACTAAATTTTCTTTCTTCCATATTTTAGGCTAGGAATAAGGTATCGAGATACGGTTTTCACTAGCTTATTTTGGCATCATCACAATACATTTTTGAGGAAAAAAAGTTATGTTATTGCATTGAATTTTTTAGAGAAATAAGCAATTTTTTGTTATTATATCAAAAAACACTCTCTACCGGCATTACTAAAAATTTGACAGACCACAGATAAAATGTTTTCGACGAAGCAATAAATGCTTTTCCCAACGAGATCAACTTTGTTGAAATCCGTTCAGTCGTTCAGGAGTTACAGCTGTTTATTCAAAAAGACATTGAATCAACCCTCACCACTTCATTTCAATAGATACGTCAAAGAGTGTCAAATAAAAATGAGTCGATGAAGCTCAGCTTTAAACAGAAAATATTTTTTGGTATATTCGCTAGATGAATTTCAGAAAAAAATCACTTCAAAAGTTTCAGATGGCGGTTACGCCCCCTGGCGGCCATCTTAGAAACCTGAAAATAATGTCCAGGACTTTGTGTTGGCCACTTTGGTCATAAAATTTTTTACCGTAAGTCTCTACGACGTATAGTTTGTGAGATACAGCCGCGCGACTCTCTTAATCAGACACCCGGTACAGTCAATTTTCACTTTAAATAAAGTAATGTTAGTAAAAAATGGGTAACTTTATTTTTTATTGTAGATATATAAATATGATGAAAAAGATATGTGACATTATGCCTGCATTGTTGCATTTCGAAAATAAGCTAATAAATTTAATTAAAGTTGAGGGGCGTATAAGTGTTATACTCCGCCGGAGTATAACACTTATACGCCGCTTGAGCTAAAAGTCATAAAAGTGACACTTCTACCTGCTCCAAACAATCAGCAAAATGACCATTATCTGACGTTTGAAAATAAAAATAATTAGTCGAACATTACCTGATACCTTGAAGGCACCATTAAAAGTATATTAATTCAACACATAATCTACCTCAAGCGTTATTATTCTTATAACACTCTTGATACCGTGAAAACCATAAAAATCGACCTGTTTTTCAAATTTTCTCAAAACTTCATATTAAAAGATATTTTTAGGTGTAGAGTATTGTTTGAAATACCTAATATATATATATATATATATATATATATATATATATATATATATATATATATATATATATATATATATATATATATATATATATATATATATATATATATATATATATATATAATCTCTTGATAATTATTAGCAATAACAGGCGCTGGTTGAATCTTAAAAAACTCGATTTTATTAAAAAGTTGACGTTTCACTACGACATTCGTAGTTTATCAAAAGTTTTGAAAAAATTGAAATCTCCTTGACATTTATTGATTTGAAAAAATTTGAATAGACAAAGACTGCTTTGTCTCGCTAAAATTTTTTTCCGAATGTGGTTGTTCTTTGTTATTTATTACGTGCTATTCAGTCTAATATCAACATTCAAAATTGTTATCATTAGATGGCAAAGGAAACCACAGAAACCTTTACCTACGTAATGTTCGAAAATAAAAATAATAGGGTACTATTTATCTAACAACAAAGAAATTAGTCGCAGGAAAATATTAAAAAAGTAGAGCAGAATTATCGGTATAGAACGTTTATATGGAAGCAGCCGTTGACACGTCTTTCGGACTCTTTGGTCCTCATCAGAACGGCGTTCTAATGAGCAGTCTTTGTCTATTCAAATTTTTTCAAATCGATAAATGTCAAGGAGATTTCAATTTTTTCAAAAGTTTTGATAAACTACGAATGTCGTAGTGAAACGTCAACTTTTTAATAAAATCGAGTTTTTTAAGATTCAACCAGCCTGTTATAGCTAATAATTATCAAGAGATTAAAAATAGATCACAGGCAACAACAATTCGAATAAATAATTATATATATATATATATATATATATATATATATATATATATATATCCATATATTAATAGAGTATTTGTATGTTATGAAGTATAGTTTTGGGATAAAAAGCGAATGAATACAATTAAAATTTTCATTGAAAAAGTTTCCTCGAAATTACCATTGCATTTAATTTAAATTATAATTACTTTAATTAGTTGATTGTTGTCATTATTCAAATCAGCTCATTTATCTGTTTAAATATCTTCATAATATCTGCATATCTTCATAACAAAGCAGAGCACGAAAAACGTAGATTAAGACTGCAGATTACCTTCAATTTCCAACAAAAGAACCGTACGCGATTCGCTGTCAATCCTTACATAGTTTAGTCGCCTTATTACAATTAAGTACGCGAATTACCTACGCACTGGATTTTCTCTTTTGATATAAAACGACCTACATAGTCCGCCATGTGGGAAAAAAAGATTGCCTACTATTTTTCGATTGTAGCAAGTTGAATTGTTACGTATGCGTCATTTTCCTACTTTCATTTCTCCTACGATTTATTTAAATTGTAGTCGTTTCTAGTATAAGTGCGGCTTTTGGCACGCCACTGGCGTTTCAACTACTTAATCGATTCGTTATGTATGATATGTAACGGCTGGACGATGGCAAGTTTCTTTGTTTTGAATAGATGGTTATTCAATAGGAATTTATAATAATGAAATATTGAAAATTCCATCCTAGAAATGCATTGCTTTATTACGTATGCTTTAGTCTCTCCGAACGTATCAAAACCAGCTAAATGAAAGTTAAAGATGATAATATTACGACAAAAGAACTAATTTTGGAGGAAAACAAATGATGTTTATGGGTTTGCATGACCTACTTATGAAGAAACAATTATTATGAGTTACTCTTGGACAATCGAAAGCTTATAAAAATTTTCAGGGGCCCGAGATAATTTCGTCAATCGGTGGTTTATTTTTACACTGTATGTTCGCCTAGATCTTTTAAACTGCTCAACGGATTTCAATGCAGTTTTCAGCGATAGATGAAGCGATTCAAGAGGAAGGTTTATATGTAAAAAACATACATATAATAGTATAGAGAAGCCGAAAAATATATTTTTCTGCTCCCAAATCGCAAACGCTGGATAAACCTTACGATATAGATCGAATTAATGTAATACGGAATTGTATATCTTAAAAAGATCAATAAAAAGTCGGCGGTGATATATATTTAAATCCTTAGGATAACCCACAGTAACCATTTTTATCTTTTACATATTACAAAAAATATGTGTTATATACCAAGCAATTTTTTACAATACAGTATTATTCCTCATCCAATTGAATACATTATATACGTTGTACATTTCATGTAGATAAAAACTGCCCTCAACAGCATTTCATTAAAATTGATATCTTTGAAGATATCAGAGATTTAAAAAGCAGAGGCTAGCGGGCGCGGGGTGTGCCGGTGCCGTTTGTAAATAAAATTAACCCTGCGAAGCCGGGACGGGTTGTTAGTACTATATTAAACCGCTGTAATTATTCGCCTATTAGGCCAAGCTACAGAGATTTAGAGTGAGCATTTTGTGCAAAAAGTGTTAGAAGAAAACCAGCTGCGCCATTGTGTGTAAAATAGTTCCACATGATACAGTGATATGTTTTTCACTCGACTTTATTATTTATGTCTTTGTTATTAACAATTTTATGCAAAAAATCGCGTTTTTTAAAGTTTTTTGCTTATAAAATTGAAACTATCAGAGTAATCGTGATGATGTCAATAGACTTATTGTAGAAAATGAAAAGACGAAAAAACTGAGAGGTTGGACGACTCGATCAGACCCTTAGTCTAAGGGAAAATTGGAAAAAACCGTCCAAAATGCAGTTTTTTCAAAAGTTCATAACTCGGTTATTTTTTGAGTTGTAGCGTAGATCCTCCGGTTAGTATTATTTATCAATATAAACTTCATTTGTGCGGAGAGCTGGATTTGTCCGATGCATAGTTTTTGATCTGTGGCCATTTGATTATGTTACTATGCAATTTTCCAGCAGACCTGAATGCGACAGATATGGTCCGATTTCAATTAACTAAAAAGATTTTGAAAGTAGAATTCTGATAGTTCAAAACGTTCATCTTGGTTTTACTCGAAAACGCTGAGAAATATGTTAAAAATAAAGCTGAACATGACGAAAAACGGCCGAGCGCGTGATAGTAGTTGAAGAGTGGGGGTAGAGCAGCAGGCAAGGAGAAGTATGACATTCAAAAGCGTCGGCATTTTGAACGTGACAGTAATTTCTAAACGTTGTCAGATAATAATTGTAAACCCCCACTCTTCAACTACTCTCACGCGCTCGGCCGTTTTTTGTCATGTTCAGCTTTATTTTTAACATATTTCTCAGCGTTTTTATGAAAAATCAAGATGAACGTTTTGAACAATGAGAATTCTACTTTCAAAATATTTTTAGTAAATTGGAATCGGACCATACCCGTCGCATTCAGGTCTGCTGGAAAATTGCATAGTAACATAATCAAATGGCCACAGATCAAAAACTATGCATCGGACAAATCCTGCTCTTCGCACAAATGAAGCTTATATTGATAAATAATACTAACCGGAGGATCTACGCTACAACTCAAAAAATAACCGAGTTATGAACTTTTGAAAAAACTGCATTTTGGACGGTTTTTTCCAATTTTCCCTTAGACTAAGGGTCTGATCGAGTCGTCCGACGTCTCATTTTTTTCGTCTTTTCATTTTCTACAATAAGTCTATTGACATCATCATGATTACTCTGATAGTTTCAATTTTATAAGCAAAAAACTCAAAAAAAGGCGATTTTTTGCATAAAATTGTTAATAACAAAGACATAAATAATAAAGTCGAGTGAAAAACATATCACTTTATCATGTGGAACTATTTTACATACAATGGCGGAGCTGGTTTTCTTCTAACACTTTTTACATGAAAAAATCTCTGTAGCTTGGCCTATATAGCAAACACTTCTGAGGTTAGAGTAAAAACTTATTTCTCTAACCGGCGCTATTCTTATGTCGATTTCTTGTTTTTGGAGCTAAGAAACGATTTTCATATGTAACCTGCGGTATGAAAATTTAATGAGGAGTAAAATTGAGCGTTAAGGAAAAGTGAAATGTTGCGTTCTTTTGCGCAACGTACTATACG
The DNA here is from genome assembly GCA_030704885.1 of Cynegetis impunctata. Lineage (NCBI taxonomy): Eukaryota > Metazoa > Arthropoda > Insecta > Coleoptera > Coccinellidae > Cynegetis > Cynegetis impunctata. The sequence continues at coordinate 271,313 of JARQZK010005139.1, read as the reverse complement.
CACCTTTCACTTCGAGATTATCAGTATACTGCCACATATATTAGGGTATGCCGGCAACAGTTGATGCATGTAGATATATGTATTTAGTTTTCACTTGTATATTATTTGTTGATTTTACATTAGATACGGTGGCTACAAATACACTCATTATGCCCTAGGGCGTTATGAGCTAACATCATGGATCATAACGCCCGCTCATTGTACGAGGAGAAATGAAGCAACTTACATTGATTAAATACTTCATAATCCTTGTCGTATACGACTCTGGATTTCTCCGGCAATGAATTATTCGCAGCTTTGGCTGCATTTTCTATGATATTCTTGGGTAAATTCATTTTCATTTCCATTATTTCTATAAGACTACACGAAGAAAGCAGCAATGACATTCACTAAATATGATGACAAAAATATTCACAAACGTCAAAATATCAACAAATGACATGCCTACTATGAGAAGGAAAATGGAAAGTATAGGAGCAATGAACCAATTTTAAAATCGATTTTTCATTATAATAAAATAATTTTTTCGTGAAAAATAAAATCGTGTAAGCACCACGTGCGTTACTAGATCCTAACTATTATATCTAGTGATACTTATATTTGTGCACAATAAACAAAATTATTAAGTGATTGAAACATTTGAAAAAACTGATTTGAATGACAATGAATAAGGAAGAAGAAGAATCTATAAAACACGTGGATGCGGTTTATGTATTATTATTATTATTATTGTCAATTTAATTAACGCTTTCTGTTACTCAATGTATGTATGTTTGATAAATTACATATATCATTTATATATTATATAGTATGTTATTAAAATTATTGTTGGAGTTTACGACGCATATATTAGGGTATTTCGTATGTTTTCATAGATTTTAAATTTTTGGTGATCTTCACAGTTCCCCCAAAGTGACTGAGAGGTGTTCTGATCACGCTTTTATTTGGTATATTATACATTTTATGAGAGCGTCTGGAAGTGCTTTTGAAAAGCATAAAAAGGAGATGTGATCACTGTGTAAATATACAAGGTGTTCAAACGAAGGTCAATAAACTGACGTCTTCGGAAGGAACAGCTTCCAAGTAGTGCTGTTTTAATTATTCGGAAGAATAGCCAGATTCTCTCAAGTAATTAATGTTTACGTTGCTTATTAAAATAATATACAAAGACTATTATTAGCGGAAACACCAACACCATAGACTTTGAGCCTACTAGTATAAAACAAATATAATACCGTTGGCATATACAGTTAGTGCAGTTTTTAAACGCGATTAAAGAATTTTGGGCGAGCTTCGCCGATATTAAAAATTGAATACGACTTATTATAACAAATTTATATTCTGGGGATATTTGTCAGAAATTTAGTTAATATATAAGTTGAAGTAAGGTTTTCTTTATTTTCACTGTTACGGGCTGTTTTTTTCAATTACCAACCGATTTGTTTTGAGAAATGACAAAATATGAATTGTTTTGACTTTGATACAGCATTATATTCTCTTTCAAAAAAAATTCAGAAGATACTACTACACCCCATAATAAATCAAATCTTCAGAGTAAGAACATGAAAGAAGTTACGATAAGAAAAATCAGATTCGATATATTCATCATATTTTCTGGAACATAATCATAGCTTCCATGACGAATTTGAAATATAACATAGACAGAAAAAAAGGCTATAAACTCAATTTATTATATAAACTTAATTTATTAACACTTGAAATCAACATTAGGAAAAGTTCCAATAAGTTATTGAATTATCAATTAGATATGAATAATTCTACTTTGTTGAATTTATTTTAGTGAAGAATTGAATCTTTCAACCTGTTATGTTTACCAACTTTTATACATTTCTCTAACTACCAACAGATTATATTTAGGTTTACCCACCCTCATTTGTATAATTGTAAGTTATTCAATTTTTGAAGTTAGTTTGAATTACTCATAAATTGAAGCCACCTTGTTTGGCGAAACAATTGTTATGTTCAACAATAGATTCTAACGCCCGGAGGATAACATTCGGCCCGAGGGCCTTTGGCCCGAGGGATGAATGTGAATATTTTATCCATCATATTTTGTTTTTCACTTGTATATTATTTGTTGATTTTACCTTAGATACGGTTGCTATAAACACACTCATTATGCCCTAGGGCGTTATGAGCGGACATTATGGATCATAACGCCCACTCATTGTACGAAGAGAAATGAAGCAACTAAATTGGTTAAATACCTCATAATCCTTGTCGTATACGACTCTAGATTTCTCCGGCAATGAATTATCCGCAGCTTTGGCCGCGTTTTCTATTATATTCTTGGGTGAATTCATTTTCATTTTCATTAGTTCAGAATGTAAAGTAGAATGTTTCAGAAAAAATCTAGGAGTTTCATTGGGGGACATTCAGATGTGTTCGTGGGTATTCTGTGATTCCATGTTTGGGGAATTCTAGGCTTAGTTTCATCTTTCATAGTGTTTTTGTATTGCTGTTTTTTGTTTGTTTATTGAGTCGGTTGATTTATCTTCTTTTTTTTTGTTTCTGGTAGTTTTAAAAAAAAATCTTATAGCTTAGTTTTGTGTCTTGGTAGGATAGTTAGTTAGCACACACAGGTTTTACCTAGGTGCAATATAGACTATTTACATTGTAATCATGTCTTCTATAATAATTTTTGTATTTTTTTTTGTATTAAACATAGCAAGTCAATAATAAGTCAATACTCTAAAAGGTTCATCCTTTTTATTATAAAAACACAAGTTTGATTTTAACGGTTCTTATATTTGACTCTATGATGCGGCGTTCCACCACACGGTGCCTTCTTCGGATAGAATGAAACACTGAAATCTTGGTATCTTAGTTTTACATAAAATTTTGAATACCTAGGAAAAACGATTACAACAAGAAATTAAATTAGGGGGTAGGATAGATAATCCTTACAGAAAACTTTCTCAAACTACATCAGGTTTTAAATATATTCAGGAGTGGAGAATAATTTAAGTCAATTTGTTCCTTCAGTAACAGATCACAATTCTTATACCTGTTAATTTCTATGGCTTCCCAAACGTTTCATTTCAATCCTCTATTATCTCTATGTAAAATATGGAAAGCTTCATTAAATGCATGATTCTCATTTAGCAAATGATTGGAATAATTAGAATCTCTCTTATTGTTTACGAAGCAGCGCTCATGTTCGTCAATTCTTTTTCCCAAATCTCTATGTGTTCTACACTTTGGTACAATCACCACATGATTTTGATAGTTTATTCGTTTTTGATTTATTGTTTTTTATGAATTGGCCTAAAGAATTTTTCGTACGGTAAGCGATATTGAAATTATAATGTGAAAGAATTGATGTTAGTTATTATATAGGGTTACCTATATAAGTTAAAATATTTAATTTATTTTCAACATCTTTGAATAGCGTGTAACCACTCTCCCTTTTTAAGATATATTTATGCCCGAGCTAGCAGGGAGATTGGTTAAACATATATGGGTTCTAGTTTGTTCTCAGTAATAACAACAAAATAAAATGAAGGTATTTACTATTTTCTTATTACATGTACTGAGACTTATCTTTTCTTTTTATCTTATTTAATTTTCTATCGACGTTTTTCCTAGGTGGATTGTACTCTTGACTTCTGCCCTGGTTCAGCTGTGGTTTCCAAGGTGAATATTAGCCCCTGATAAGGTGATTTTTAGCTCCAGATAAGGTGGTTCCTTAAACTCCAGACAAGGTGGTTTTTTTTATACTCCAGACCAGGTGGCTAAAATAATTCGGGGCAAATCAACATACAATCTCAAACTTAATATTTTCCAAGAATATCTGTAGGGTATCGATGTCCTATTCAAATTAACATTTAGATTTATCTCAAGCAAAGATGCTAAGAAAGACAGTATATGTTCCAACATTAAAGTGAACATAAGATATGACCACGTGAAATTTGCCTACAAAAATCTTGTGTTAAATTGAGAGAATGAAATAAGCAAATAAATTAAAAATATTTTAAATTAAGAAATGTAAGATGATTATTTCAATATTGAAAGATAAATAGTTTAATATAGATAAATAAAAAAATGAAATGGCGGAAAAATGAAACAAGGAATCAATTCAGATTTTCAAGATAATGCATTTATACGAAATAATTATATTTCTTCTCATAACTTACCGTCTATCAGACGCCACAGATACTTCAAAATTTTAATATATTGAATAAACGTTCAATTGATATTGACTATAATTTTAACAATTAATGAAGTGGTATCTTCAACAACCATTTGCTAAAAGAAAGAACGATATTGTACCTGTTAATTAGACGCTATCTCGATCTTTTCGTAATACGCAAGTCATCCCGAACTGCGCGAGTCTATTTATCTGTGAAACACGGTATTTCGATTTAGAACTCAGTGGCGGCGGTTAAGAGGGATAATTTACACGTTACAAGCGGAAAAACTTGGTTTATAGCTAAATTAAAATTCTTTTTATTCAAAATATTGTCAATTAATTATGGATTATATGCATTATTGGTAGCAACCTGTTTAATTATATTCAATTCTTTATCGAAGTTTGCTTGTGACATCGGAATATTGAGTAGTCGGTGGACCTTACTATTATGAGCTGCAATTTCATGTTGGAGAGGATGAACTGAAAATTTGGGTATTTTAGTATCCGTACGAGACGGTTTATGATCTCACTATAACTCTAAATCATACAATTAACATGATTTTTCAAAATCTATCCTTTTTAATTTATTCAAAGAATGTATTATTTTTGGATTATCTAAATTTATAAAATAGTTGTTTTGTATACAATGCTGCGAAACTCCGGCTACGTTCCTATCTCGAATGATTGATTTTTTATGTTCGTCCAATATGGTACCATTGCTACCAGTTTGACCAACATAAAAAGCAACACAATTCATATATATTATTTTATTTTTTACTTGTATATTATTTGTTTATTTTACCTTAGATGCGGTTGCTATAAATACTCTCATTGTACGAGGAGAAATTAAGCAACTTCCATTGATTGAATACTTCATAATCCTTGTCGTATATGACTCTGGATTTCTCTGGCAATAAATTATTCGCAGTTTTGGCTGCATTTTTTATGATATTCTTGGGTAGATTCGTATTCATTTCCATTATTTCTATAAGACTACACAAAGAGAGCAGCAATGACATTCACTAAATATGATGACAAAAATATTCACAAACGTCAAAATATGAACAAATGACATGCCTACTATGAGAAGGAGAATGGAAAGTACAGGAGCAATAAACCGATTTCAAAATTGATTTTTCATTACAATAAAATAATTTTTTCGTGAAAAATGAAATCTTGTGTGCACCACGTGCGTTACTAGATCCTAACGCCCGATGTGCACTTGGTACATAAATAACTATAGTGAATGTCATTGCTGATTTCTTTGTGTAGTCGTAAGCAATGGAAATGAAAATAAATTTACCAAGAATATCATAGAAAATTCAGCCAAATTGCGAATAATTAATTGCCGGAGAAATCCAGAGTCGTATAAGACAAGGATTATGAAGTATTTAATCAATGGAAGTTGCTTCATTTCTCCTCGTACAATGAGCGGGCGTTATGATCCATAATGCCTGCTCATTACACCCTAGGGCATAATGAGTGTATTTATAGCAACCGTATCTAAGGTAGAATCAACAAATAATATACAAGTGAAAAGTTTTATTCACATTATTTTTATGGATTTTGATCAAGTATCGGCCCAATCAATTGGTCATTGGTTATATATTATTGCCCTGGTCTTTGGTTCCAGTAAGAAGGGAATTATGATAAAAGGTTTTCTTAGAAAAGACAATTATTAACATCGTTTATTTCATCTACAAATCAGAAGAAGACATTTTTGGACAGTAAGTAGTAAATTTTTTTTCATGTTTCACGTACTTCAACGAACAAGGTGCGCCTTGTTTTGTTACTCGTTTCAATTCTTCCAGATGTATCAATTTCTTCTCCATGCCGTACTCTATAGTCTCTTGAGGTGGTTCCGACCTTTTCAAATCGACCAGTATATTCTTCTTTTCAAGTAGTTCCGTATTGACAACAATCTACAAACACAAGCATGTGTACAGGGTGGGTAAATTTCGATGTTTGAATGGGGTATCTCGGTAACTCTAGGATATAAAAAAAATGGAGGGCGCATTCTCAATTTTTTTTTTCGAGACAAATTCACTGGCGAAAACGAAAATTTGCTATCGTCTTTTGTTTTCGAGTTAACTTTTTTCGAATAAACTTTTTTTAATATTTCGAAAATGAGGGGAGTTTACTTCTGATCAAAATTTATATTTTTTGTAATCCCCTGTACAGGGTGGGCAAATTTCGTTGTTTGTATGACGTATCTCGGTAACTATAGGAGATACAAAAAAATGAACGCCGCATTCTCAATTTCTTTTTTCGAGACAAATTCACTGGCGAAAACGAAAATTTGCTATCGTCTTCTGTTTTCGAGTTATAAACAAAAGTTCGATTTTTCGACTTTCAGACAAGTATGAATATCATGGTTGTTTGTGAAGTTACGAGATAATAACTTTTTCATTCTTAATGCACTTTTTTCTATATAATCCAGCGGCGTCAAAAATGTGGAAATAAAGTGCAATTCGAGTTATGGCCTAAAGATGTATTTTCATAAATATGAATCATAGTTAGCTGTGGTTTGGTTGGAACGGATTTTTTTACCCTTTCTAACGATGTATAATATATCGGATCGCTTTTGATGTGTGTCTTTAATAGCTAAAATAATATTTTATTACTTTACTTTTTGTGTTTTTTATAAGTATTTCAAGTAGGAGGGGTCATCTATGACAGAGTTTGTTATTTTATTTAGAAGACTTTGGACAGATATGAAGAAGTTTCATCTAAATTGTAGGGAAATTTGTGGTTTCTATTTATGCAGTGAGTTACTTTATTGTTTTCTGTTTACTATAGAATTTCATTGTCTTTTATATCTGGTAGCGTAGGAACGGCCTATACAGGGTGATTCATTAATATGTGTAAATATTTTAACAGGAAAATTTTGAGCTCAAATTATGAAGATCTAACTCAATTTGCTCATACAAAATATTTCTCCTTACTGATTTACAGGGTGTTTTATTTAGATTATTAAAAATGAATTTTGTTCATTACTTGAATGCTGCTCTATATTTCTTTATGGTATTTGGCAGCAAGTTAAAGTATTCTGGGACACATCGAATAATAGTAAAGCAGACTTTCTCGCTGTCACCAGTGGCGTACGGCGGGGGCACGGGAAGAGTTCTTGTTTGCTAAATTCTACGCCACTGGCAGAATTGTCATTTTAGTAAAACTTTTCGATTCTCCAATATTTTCTCTGTAAATAAGCCACTCTTGTGTCGTAACGCTAGAGCTACTATTTTTCGAGATATTTCACATTGAACATATGGCTGCACAATTCTTTTAATTTTTAAGTACGAGTCTGTCGGTGTTTTTTTGTCATACGAGTGCATGTATTACGTGAAATAAACATTATTAAGTATTTTTTTCAATTTATAATAATATTAAAAATAACAATTCAAAACAGAACAACGACAAAAATATCCCAAACGATCAATATTTGCCAGGAACTATGGCAGCAAATTGTAAATTCCGCTAATTTTATTGCGAATCAGCCAACATATTTTTTAAAGTTAGAAGATCGTTTAGCGAAAGAATGGATTATCTCATTGAGGTTAACGGAGATCACATTGAAAATTTGTTGTAAATTGTTTTTAAGTTTTGTTCATAAATTTGATATTCTTCCAAAAATTGTAAAGAAGATCTTGATAATTAATTATTTATTTTGACTTTCTTATGTAGCGCTGTATATTTTTCTAGTTGTTCTGTTTTAAATTGTTTGTTAATATTATTATAAATTGAAACAAAATACCTAATAATGATTATTTTAAGTAATACATCCAATCGTATGACAAAAAACACCGACATGACTCTTACATAAAAATCAAAAGAATTGTGCAGCCATATGTTCAACGTTAAATATCTCGAAAAATAGTGGCTCTGGCGTTAAGAAACAAGAGTGCCTTATTTACAGAGAAAATATTGGAGAATCGAAAAATTATACTAAAACTACAATTCTGCCAGTGGCGTAGAATTTAGGAAACAAGAACTCTTCCCGTGCCCCTGCCGTACGCCACTGGTGACAGCAAGAAAGTCTTCTTTACTATAAGTTGATGTGTCCCAAACTATTTCAACTTACTGCCAAATATCATAAAGAAATATCAAGCAGCATTCGAGTAATGAAAAATTTCATTTCCAATAATCTAAATAAAACACCCTGTGTTTTATTTAGATTATTGGAAATGAAATTTTTAATTAGGGAGAAATATTTTGTATAAGCAAATTGGGTTAGATCTTCATATTTTGAGCTGAACATTTTCCTGTTAAAATATTTACACATATTAATGAATCACCCTGTATAAGAACTCGGAATTTATCATTTTATAAACTACGGAAAAATTGAATATATATAGTAATTTTTTCGGTAATATGTTATTGATTTTAAAGGAGTTCTTCTACTCTGAAGAATATTTCAATATTTATCTCTCTAACGTTCGAAAATCATCACAGCAATAAACTACACTAGTGAGACTGGTCCTAGTTCCAAGTCATGTTTAAACTAAGATTGAATTAACTAATAAAATCATAGTTCTATGATTAGGCGATTAGGAATTTTCGTTGTAGTCCGGGAGCCAGGTAAAAATTTGGTCACTTATTTCCTCTCGAACTATAATTGGTGAGACGCATCAGCGAATAGTATTACCAAGGTTCTTGAACATCAGCTGCAGTTTCGTGGGTGGGATGGGATAAGCAGCCAAAATCGAATGAAAGTTTTATAATTTGTTGATTTATTCTAAAGTGTCTAAACGAAACGTCGAAGAACGAATAGAGTAAGGAAAACACAGAACACAGAATCGAGCGCAGCGCACAAAACAAAATTGCGTATATTGGTTGAGAATACTAGATTTTCTTTGAGGGTACTAGGGTACTAAATTGAATCGAAAAGTACTAAATTTATTAGGATTTTACTCAAAATTCCAACCCTATAAAACAATAGGACCTTTGTAGCCAGATCATTGGTATAACTTAGACCCTACAAGCGTATTTTACTGAGGAGAAAATGATTGAATAAATATTGTTTTTCTTCATGTGTGGGAGGCTACCGCCGCACTTTCTACCAACGGAACCATAGCTGACGTTCACTAAGCTTTATGATACAACTCTCTGATGCATTCCACTAATTATCGCTTGAGAAGAAGTTGGTCATGTAAATCTGTTATTGTCTCCCGGACTATCAGCTTCGTGACTGAATTTCCAAATTTCGCACCTGTTTAGGCTTGGATAAAGAACTGCGGATTTTGAAGGCCTTGGTGGTGTCGCAAAAGGTTATCTTTCTTTTCGGAATGCTCTGCATCTTCCTATACAGGGGATGCACCTTGTGGTCGCTCAGGTCTACCAGTCTCTGTTCGACGCTCGTGAAAGGTGGCAGGGGATCTTGGAGTTGATCCTTAAGGGACGGATGGGCCTCCATCTTCTCCAGCCGCCTGATTTCCTTGGCGTTTGCGGGAGTCGGCCGAGGCCACTTCGATACTTCTTGTATCAAGATGGCATTGCTGCATATTTTGTGCTTCGTACCCGGTAAATGGCTAACGTTGGGTGTTGCTCTGCAGACGGCATCATCTAAAATTTCTAGCTTAGTTGATTTAACGTGTGTAGGAAGGCGAGAATTGTTGCACCTGCGCTCGTAACTATACACTGACGTTTTGTGTATCTTTGGAATTTTCATGGGTATCACGGTCTAGTAGATAGATCTCGGATACAGACAATATATTTTTTTAAATGTGCGGTGAAAATGGTAGTTGATTGTATAACAAAAAGAAGCATCGAGAAACTATGTAAACAAATATAATATAAATTTGAGTAATTTTACATGTACTATATTTTTCAATTATAATATGTAGTCGTCATATTTTATGTCATATATATATATATATATATATATATATATATATATAATATATATATATAAATATATATATATATATATATATAATTATATATATATAAATATACAGGGTAGCTAGAAAGTTTGTCAACAAAGTATTTTTTAAGACGATAAACGTATAATCATCAAATTTCCCTCAGAGATTAATTGTTTGAAGAGGTGTGTCACTTTATAATAGACATAAATGATTCAAAAACTCTCAAGTGTCTTGAGATACATACAATTTCTACATAAATGACAAACAATTTTATTCGAAGCTTCAAATACAGATTTTATTATTGCTAAGACATAGGTGGTCAACATTTTGAGCTCCTGTTATAAGGAAACTATTAATATGTTTGTAAGTTAGTATGAATTAAATAATTAAATATTGTATGTCTTTGAAATTTGTTTCTCTCATTTTTTTTAGTAATATATATATATATATATATATATATATATATATATATATATTATATATATATATATATATATATATATATATATATATATACTATATATGGTACGTATTCTGTATTTTGAAAAGAGGACGAAATCAGCTTTTCTAAGATATATAACACTCGACCTCACGGTGCTATTTGAAAAAATTCAAAATGGCGGCCGCTTACACTGAATGCTGACGTCACACTCAAATTTGACAGGACCTCTGGAAAACGAAAAATTCAATTTTGTGCATAATCCTAAAATTTGATAATTTTACGTTTAATCGTTTCAAAGAAAATACCTTGTTGCCAGACTTTCTCGTTACCCAGTATATATAGATATATATAATATACTATATACTATATATATATATATATATATATATAATATATATATATATATATATATATACATATATATATATATATATATATATATAAATAATTATATATATAATATATATATATATATATATATATATATATATATATATATATATATATATATATATATATATATATATATATATATATATATATATATGTAGTGTGTTTACGTAAATGGGCTCAATATAGAAAACTTTTTTTTTATTAGTTTTATAAAAAAATGTATTTATTATAAAAAAAGATCTGCATGTTCTAAAACCTGATTCAACCAATCAGATATTAAATTTTACCAGTCGTATACGAGCTGTGTCAAAAATATTATTATTGAAAAAGAGTAAAGTACTTTTATTTCTGACCATTTCGAAAATTCCTATAAAGAAAAGATGTTATGGATTGAGAATAATCTTCAAATATTTGGTATAGTTTATTTACAATAAAAAAAATTTCTGTGTGATAACACTGAACTTTTAAGTTTAAGCAAATACATATTATTGTAAATAAATTAACCCTTAACATCTTTTCCCTACAAGAATTTTCGATATGGTGAAAAATTAAGGTACTTTACTTTTGATACAAAATAATTTAATATACATAAATATGATAGTTGAATTTTGGGTTTTAGATCGAGCATAATTTTCTATAAAGAATACAATTTTTTATTATATCTAATAATAAAAAAGTTTGTATGTATGTACACGGGTGTTTTCTGAAAGAATGTCAATATTTAAAGATCTTTGCATGTTTTTATGACAACATTTGTCCATTTTCGCTTTATTTTTGATATACAAGGTGGAATTTTATAACGCAATATTGGTTTTTTTCTTATAAGTTCTGGACTACATCAGATATTCTCATATAACTTGGTGGGTGTAAAAAAGGTATAGGGAATAATATGTTCGTGTATATTTCCAATTAAAAAAATACTCCATTGCTTTTTTCAACAAAAAATAAACAAAATTTCTCAAGATTATAAGAATTAAATCACTTTTTTTTATCTCATACAATACATACTTGTACAAAATGTTTATTTGTCGTCTAGTCAATTTGAAATTGTTTTGAAATATATACTTAGACTTTAAATCATCGTTTTTTTCATTAAATACTCACTCACCTTTTTTTTTGCACATTTGTTCCAACTCGGCTAGCTCGTTTTTTCGCATCTCGAAAAACACCGGTTTTTTGCAAGATTTATGTTTACAAGGATCAATTTTCTTTTTACCCCATGGAAACGAGAGAAAAGTACGATTCTGCAATCGATTATAGGTTTTTCTTAAACGGTTAATAACTACTGAAATATTCGTCATTTTCGTAGAGATTTTAGATGTTTTGCCTGATTATTGTAAAAAGAATTGTCATTAGTAAGTGACAGTTCTGCCTGTTTCGCATTTATCTGTGGTGCTTAGGTGATTTTGATTCAAAGTGGATCATTATTAGAGATGAAACGGATATCCGGTAACTATCCGGTATCCGGCCTTGTTTTCACTATACGGCCGGATACCGAATAGTAATTCAGTATCCGGCCGGATTCCGGATAGTAAAATTCAAAAAATATTTCTGTTATTAGGTAATTAGTTCAGAACTCAAAATTAACAAGTGGCAAATTGTGGGGAATAAATACCAAATTTTCCGCATTTGTTGGTGAGAGGCGACTCCGCTTGGCTTCATATACCAGACCAGCTTCTGAACATAGCCTTTCGCTGTAAGCGCGACTGCCAGGTGCTGAAAGATAAATTCTAGCAAATCTTGACAACTGCGGGTAGTGATTCAAATTACCACCAAATGTATGGGTCGTAATTGCAATCGATTCGAGATCTCTTTAAGAAAGAGTCAATCTCGTTAGCGCAATTGGATTTTGTTTTTCTTGATCGCCACGATCACTACTATTATCCTTTGCCACTTCATTGAAACAGTCCCAAAAGTGTCATGAGTTTCACGTGTGAAGTTGGATCCAGTTTAATCTTCTTTCATTTGTTTAGCAGGTGTCGAAGACGTCGATGATCTGTTACTGTGAGAAGAAGATTCGTCGTAAGAGTTTTTTATATACTCTATCATGGTTTTCTGTCTTCCTTTTTCAGTTTCAAGAACTCCTAAATAGTCTGACTTAAACCCTGGGTCTAAAACGGTAGCAATTAGGTAGTTTGATCAATGATCTCCGCTCACGGGTAACACCCGAACGCGCCCGAATATTTCGATCTTATTCAGCGCGCCTATATTCATATCAAACTCGCGTCATGTAATTTGATAAAGGGCCGAATATCCGGTAGCCGAATATCCGGCACTCCGGCCTCGTTAGCTTGCCGAATATCCGGTATCCGGCCAAACCACTATCCGTTTCATCTCTAATCATTATTATGGAACTTAGTGAAATTCATTTTAATGTTCTCTTATAAGATCCCAGAGCCATCAGACGTTACTTATTTTCTCAGCAATAATATGTATGGAATGAAGTAGTGTTACGTACTTTCAGTGTATGGATATCTCCTAATTTATGCTGATGGCCAATTTCCAGGTACCAGGTGCTAAAGATGGAAAAAAACTCAACTCACTTCTCTTATTTTCTCACTCTTGATTTTTATATATGATACTCAGGGAACTATTTCAATACATTGTGCAAGCAGCTTGACCGATCGTATGGGCCAAACATCCCGCCAGACACAAATAAAGTGTCCCTATTAGTATGACAGTATAAGCGAAATGTCAGGATTTGCTCATTTAAGCGCGATAGTGATTATCTATGCGCGTCGATCTCCCTTCTATACTTACTGTCAAGACATTTCGCTCATACTGTTTTACTCATAGGGACACTTCATTTGTGTCTGGCGGCATGTTTGGCCCATACGATCGGTCTGGCTGCTTGCATAAGGTATTGAAATAATTCCCAGAGTATCATATATAAAAATCAAGACTGAGAAAATAAGAAAAGTGAGTTGAGTTTTTTTCCATCTTTAGCACCTGATACCTGGAAATTGGCCGTCGGCACAAGGTAGCAGGTAGATATGGGCTATTATGATTATAATGAAAAATCGTTCAGGAGCATATTAAGTTTCGTTTCGGTATGTGGGATTTTATTGGGTGTAATTTCGTGTATGCGATGGAAATGTGTGACCGGAGTTCTGTGGAGTATCTCACATTTATTTTCATCCATTTTACTGCTTTGAGCATACATATTGGAAATGTTATTATTATCTTAACCATTATTTATAATGTATGACTTGTTGAATTTCTAATCAATTACAAATAATTAACATCTACTTATTACTGTTAAAATTGCCGAAAAGAATTTTACTTGAAACACTAACTCACACTTTGAAGCGAAAAAATTGCATACGATAAAGATATAGAGAGGCAGAGAGAACATTGTAACAATATTACTTTAGTTCAAATTGAGAATACTATCAAAACGTCATAAATTTCTCTGAAGATGAATCAGATAAGTTTATAGGTTAGAACACAATATCACAATATGATTATAACAATGATATAACCTAAACACAAAAAATAACTAGTTTATGTCAACAATCTCAGTAAATATTTTATTTTAGACTACTAGACCAAATAATATAATATATATACGAGTGATTTTCTTGCTGTAGGTATAATAACATGACTGAATGTTCATTTGGGATCACAGCAATAAGGAGAATGAAATTACCCTTTTTCCTTAATTCTCAAGATTTCGGCAATGTCTCATTGCCTTCTTTAAGAGACCTGTGAGACATTATTTTTTATTGATAACCATTATTGTAAATGTTATTCTTGATGTTATTTTGATTCTGTGAGACTTATTGGATCGTACAATCTTGATAAATTGAATTAAAAATTTGATAGGATCCTGCTTTTGAGTTTATATTTAAGATCCATTCAAATTTCCAATTCAATTTATCAAGATTGTACGATCCAATGCGTCTCTCAGTATCAAAATAACATCTAGGATAACCCCAATTCCTGTAAGTTTAAATAAGTACCTAAAATATGTAACTACAATAATGGTTACCCATGAAAAACAATGTCTTTCAGGTCTCCTGATGAAGGCAATGAGACATTGCCGAAAGCTTGAGTGGGTATTGAAAGTGTATTCACTCCGACCGAGAAGAGCTACCTGAAGATGACAAATGATGTTGTGAAACGTCGAGTAGACTTCAACGAAGACGAAGCCCATAAGCGGATATATATATATATATATATATATATATATATATATATATATATATATATATATATATATATATAGGCATTCTCGAAAAATATGATAGGTATCTTTTCCCAGGTTGTTTGCGGTCGATGCTTTGAAACGACCCTGAGATCGTTATAAAATATCACTTAGACCTCATAATGACCTAATGCTTATGTTTTTCGTAGGTAAGTGTTATATTAATTTCACACAAAAACTATTACATCGATGAGCTATTACTTCAATATTCCGTGACATGAAAACAAATTAAAAACGTAATAGAGGAGAAAGGTATAGCCCACTGTCTATATTGCGCCTCTCATAAAAAATCGTGGAACTGTAGTTAGAGAATTGAAATTGATAGTAATAAAATCGGAATGAAAATATCGATAAAATTTAAGCAGTTGTTAATTTACAGACGATTTACTCCATGAATTATATTTCTTTGTAGCGGAAAATAATAGGATTATGATTGAATTGTATTTTGTTGAATGAAAACAATTTAGCAGGTTTAGAAGCATAATAATAAATGGTACAGAGAATTTTTTATTTATTGAATTAAATAACAGTTTGAATATGAAGATAAATATTCCTGGAAACTTTAGAACTTTTGAGGAACAACGTCAACGCCACTAAGATAAGGAAGGACATGTAGGAAGACCAATAACGCATTTTTGTTTGGAAACTTTCCTCGAGTTTTCGTAAGTACTGAAGGCGTGAGGAAGTTGATAAATGGTTTGTTTTTGTTTTCAAATACTTCTCAACTATCTTTAATTATAGTGTAGTAACGCAGTAATTTAGTAATTTTAGGCATATGAATATCTAATCACAACCAAACTGAGTTTACTTGATGCATTTCATTTTATAGAATTTTCAGAAAAAGTTTTTTTGAGATGTGTTCAAAAAACACACACAGCTCAAGGGGCAGTAGACCTGAGTATTTGATATAAATTCCAGCTTGATACCTCCATGCGTTCCTGAGAAAAAGGGTCTTCACAGAACGACGGACAACAAAGTGATCCTATAATGGTTCCGTTTTTTACTTTCGATGTACGGAACCCTGAAAATGACCCAACATTGTCTTTTTCGGAGGGCGCTAGCTTCCGTAGAAGGAACTTTTGAATAAAGGTGAATTAGGTTAGATGGACATAAAATCACATCTAGAATTTGTAGTTTGCGTGTGGCAGGGGAGTGTCTGGGCATGCTATATATTAATAGCTGGACATTCTTGCATCAAAGTCAACCTTAAGCATCTAATCTTGGTAAATGGAACCCATTTCGTTCCATGGAAATTGAAACATTTGCTTATATGACTAGTCTAACTTCTTGATACGCTAAATTTCATTCAATATCGTGTAACTTTCCTTAAAACTTCTCCATTCTGACGAACAGATTCTCACGATATGTTTGGGAAAATGGAATCTTCTTCTTGAGTAAGTTTTCATTGTTAATTCGAATAATAGTGTACGATAAATTAGGTGATAACTCTCCGTTTCGTAAGCTTTCTCCGAATAATAATACCATGTTCCGGACTTTTAAATGGGAAGATTCACAAATTTACTGTATAAATAAGCGAAATTTCCATTTTTATTGTTCATTTTCATGGTTTCATCGAACACTTAACGGCAGATGATAAACGCTCGTCTCAATGAAATTTCATCGATGAATTATTTATTCGGTAATGTGAAAAAAAAGTTTTTCTCTTGATATCTTTGTGGAGATTGGAATAAATTAGACATCAAATGTTATATCGTTATAATGCTATCAACGTAACACCGTCATTATTGTTTAGAGATGTTTATAACAATATTATTAACACGTCTAAACAATAATGGCAGTGTAACGTTGATAGCATTATAACGATATAGCATTTGATGCCTTATCAGTGCCGGATTAGCTACGTAGAAAGCGTAGCAAATGCTACGGGCCCCGCGAATTAGGGGGCCCCGTTCTCCAACGCCTGTCTGACAGTAAAAAAATAAGTTTGGATAAGTGTAAAATATCTTGCATGCCTTAAACGCTTAGGCTATGCTTCCCTCTCACCTGAAAATTTAAAACTCGATTTCGTCACGTTAAATCTTAGGTATAGGTTGTATAATACCTACCACGAGAAACGTTGGTGTCAAAATCTACAACAATAATTTAAAGTTGTTCCTTATTTCTAAAAATTGAGCGCTGGCCGCACAAGTTATGTGTTTGTACTACTTGCACAGCACACACAAGTTTGGGGAAAGGGAAATTCCCTGATATTGTCATATATCGAGCTGGTCGTTAAACCCGAACAAATAAAAAAGGATTCTATTGATTATCAAACTATTAGAATTTAATTTACATTTCGCACAACGTAAAAAACAGTAAAAAGCTCTTCAGATGTTAATCTAGCATTGTATTTTAGTTGTATCATTCCACCATATTATTGTAACACCAACACTTGTGACCCCTTGGCGAATGAAAGAGAGTAGCCAAAGTTTCTTATCAGTTCTCATGGCTCAATCCCAATAAGCTAACTGACCGTAGGAAAATTGGCTCAAATAGCTCTTTCACAAGTATCATGGATGTCATTCACTTACATGAATATAAATTTAAGTTTGATTGTGCGCATGTAGCTTTGATTGTACCTAACGAATAGTTCAAATAATCTACGAACTATTTTATTACCGAAGTTGAAAAAAATCCAACCAGTTTGATTTGTAAAAGTAATAAAAAAACATAGGGAGTTTATTTCAAAAACTGGTATCATTACACGCATACAGATATACGTGTTCCTACATAACCGCTCCGGGTTGTTACGCAGACACATTTTCGGTTTTATTCTCTAATCTGAGTTTAATACCAGAAACTTGAGAACCTAAAGCAAAACAAGGGCCTCTTGGCCGAATTTGCTTCAGGCCCCGCGTTGGCTTAATCTGACACTGTGCCTAATATATAGTTATATATATATATATATATATATATATATATATATATATATATATATATATATATATATATATATATATATATATATATATATATATATATATATATATATATATATATATATATATATATATATATATATATATATATATATATATATATATAATATTTCTAATTTCAAAAAAATTTCATTTGAATTCTTATTATTATAAGGATTTAAATGAAACTAGTTGTTGGGTTGATGCGATCAAATATCAATATTTAAAATGAATTTCACAACGTATTATTATACGTTGTGAAATTCATTTTAAATATTGATATTTGATCGCATCAACCCAACAACTAGTTTCATGAGAATAGAGGATATCGTATTCCTATTCATCCTTCAAGGGAGAATGTTAAAAAATTCGACATCGGTGCCACACACGATGGAATTGCAAGCTGATGAGATATCAATTAAAAAATGTTTATTGACAATAAGTGCAACAATATTTGTTATGAATCACGAAGATAACTGTCGACAAACTATTTCTTCAACTGAAACTTGCCCGAAATGATGAAACCAATAATTTTCTCATCGATTTTCGTAACACAATAACTAAGCGATAAGTCCAGAATTTCATAGAAATATAACCGTAGGAAAATTACTTATTTCCTGTTCGCAATGAGTTTCGATGTTGCGTGGCCAGCTCGTTTCTGTTTCGCCGCAGGATGACGAAAACGGTCGAAACGATGAACTGCGAAAAATTTCGAAACAGTCTTAACTGGTGCGAAAAATCGATATGAATTCACGAATCCTTACCTGGAACTAGCGTGTCCTTACGATTCTTGGTAGGTCGACGTCCTAAGCCTTGATGGTCACTACATCGATCGCTGTTGCGTAAGTGAAAATTGATAAATTTTCCATTCTACACCGACGAGACACGAATTTTATTCAAGGCAAATAATGAGCGTATTTACATGGTGCGGTCGGAATAAAATCAGAAGAGAAAGAATACAAAGGTATGAACCAAGGACTTGGGAAACTAATAGGAACTTATATCACATAAAGTTGTTTCGACCTTATTAGAACTCTTCAGTGCAGCTTACTTGACCCAGAGTGAATTGAGGTATTTCTAATTGTTATCCAGGTATACTGATATTCTACTTTTTTTAATACAAACTACCTACTCGGCCACGCGTCCTACAAAATTTATTTTTATAGAAACTACAGCTGATTTTCATAATTCTGTAACATAAAAACCTTCTCCATGAAAAAACACTTAGATGTGCCAAGTTTGGCTATGATGGGTCAATTGGTGTAATAGTATAGCGATCTCATATATCTATATCAGTGGTTCCCAAATTACTTCAACTCCCGGACCCCCAAATTACAAATCACATTTTGGCGGATCCCAACCAAACAAAGAAAATAAAATACATATATCCAATGGTTATCTTATTTATTAGCATCATTACATACTCTTATTTCAATTTAAAAATAAAAAAATAAAATTGAATAAAAATTAAATCATATGATGAAGAAATACATATTATTTAGAACATATATATATATATATATATATATATATATATATATATATATATATATATATATATATTGATTTATATATATATTTCTAGTTTCATAACATTCTCCGATTCTTAAATTATATAACGGTCTCAATATCCAAATGAATAACGAGATTTTAACAATCACCTCGAACTGCATCATCTCTTCATCTACTTTTCTCGAAAATTGAGGGAGAACGCTCGACTTCCCCAGAAAATAACACTAATTATCGCCTTAGTTGCACACAACAAAAGAAACGACCACAACAACAACAACGCATCCTTGTCGATGCAATCTAACCGCCATTGCGTCATCGCACGAAAGCGTAAACGATACGCGTTTCCAACCTTCGGCGTTTCGACCGACTTGTCACTCCTCATTCGTTAAGTAGGAAACGAGATTCGATTCTGCCTTCGCGGTGTCGAAACGTCGAATCGATCGGTTTCGTCGGCGGCCTTACGTGGCCGCCGAGAAAAATCGAGAAATGTGTGTAAGTAGGTCGAACGAAGGAATCGTGGATAGCGAACAGTGTTTCGGCATTTCTGTGACGTTTGAGCTGGTGGTTAATTTCTTCGAGGCTACGTTATTTCAAGCGGAAATGGAGAATCTTTCTGTTTATGGGAAATTACTTTCTGTTGATTTTCATGGTTTTGCGCGCATATCTGCAGACCTTACAAATTGAGGACTTGTATTTGAATGGAATTGGTGTTAGGGGAATACACGATCTTAGAGATTTAGCTTTGTTGTTCATGGTTTTCAGTAGCATTTTTCCCAAAAATAATAGACTATTGCACTGCACTGTATCGAAAGTCAAAAGAATGGTGCGGAAGGAGCTTCAAATTTTTTTTTTATACCTCCTGGACCACAATTTCATATATACGAGTATATAAATAAATACATATATATATATATATATATATATATATATATATATATATATATATATATATATATATATATATATATATATATATATATATATATATATATATATATATATATAAATAAATATCGGATATTTTAGAGCGATTCCTCAATTATTCATAAGATGAAAAGTTCATCTTCAGCTGTGTAGTTTCTATAAAAATAAATTTTGCATGGATCCGGTTGACCCTCATTTCTGAGATACCTACAGGTTGTTTAAAATTTTATTTTATTTTTGTTATTCGTAAATAATTTTTGAAATAATGTCGATACTTGGACGAAAATTGGGGATTTTTTAGTATGAAGAATTCACATTTGATCTTAGTTTGGCTCTTAATTGTAGGGGGCGCCACCTACAAGTCTATTTATCTTTTTTGGAGTCACTCTTTCTTCGTGAATGTGTGTATCACATTTTCTAAATAAAAACTTTATTTCTTTATTATTTTTGGGGAAAAAAGCTATGCTTTTCGTATATTGCAGCCATTTTCGAGATATTTTGATTTAAATCAATCGATGGATGTGTTCAAATATAAATATATATATATATATATATATATATATATATATATATATATATATATATATATATATATATATATTATATGTATTTTTGGAGTCACTCTTTCTTCGTGAATGTGTGTATCACATTTCTAAATAAAAACTTTATTTCTTTATTATTTTTGGGGAAAAAAGCTATGCTTTTCGTATATTGCAGCCATTTTCAAGATATTTTGATTTAAATCAATCGATGGATGTGTTCAAATATAAATATATATATATATATATATATATATATATATATATATATATATATATATATATATATATATATATATTATATGTATATATATATATATATATATATATATATATTTATATTTATATTTGAACACATCCATCGATTGATTTAAATAAATATATCTCGAAAACGGCTGCAATATACGACAAGCATAGCTTTTTTCCCCAAAAATAATAAAGAAATAAAGTTTTTATTTAGAAAATGTGATACACACATTCACGAAGAAAGAGTGACTCCAAAAAATATAATATTGATTATAGCTGTGTATTCGGCAAGGAGTTATGATCTAAACAACCAAGTTTGTCTCAGGCAGCTCTTTATTGAGGTTTCCTCAGGATATGTACAATTTTTACGAAAATGACAATAAATGCACCTTGAAAGTGTTCGTCTTGTAGATATAAATCAACAAAATTACATGTATACTACAGATTTTACGACTCCAGAGTCATGATCAACAATTTACAAGGAATATACAAAACTAACTTTAACCGAAACAAGTTAACGTTTTTATTTCTGTATTTTAACTTCATTTGCGTTATTTTAACTTGTTTCGGTTTGAAATGAGTTAGTTTTGTGCATTCCTTGTGAATTGTTGATCATAACTCTGGAGGTCTAAAATCTGTTTCATACATGTAATTTTGTTGTTTCTTATCTATAAGACGAACTGTTTTTCAATTGTAGATGTCCAGAGGAAGACTCAATAAATAGTCATGTAAACTAGCTAGTAAGTCGAGTACTTAGCGTACGCAGGCTAGTATTTGAGAGGTCTCGGGTTCAAACCCCGAGGCCCTCTGCTCTGCCATGAGTTTTTTCAGAGGTTTCCTCATGGTAATGTAAGTCACTGCTTGCAAACTTACAAGGCGAATGCTGGGCCAGTATTAATCCTCTGAACCCTACCCACACTTCCTATGTTCCATAAATATCCCGTCTCACCTATCCTTAATGCACTTGTACAGGGTGGCCAAATAAGCGAGGTAAGCGGCTGTATCTCAGGATCTGTACATCTGGCAACAATGGAATTTTTTTTATTATGATAAAAGTGGCCATGAGAAAGTTCTGGAAATTATTTTCAAGTTCCGTATTTCACCGCTAGAGGGCGTAACTGAAAATTAAATAAGAAAAACGTCTTTTTTTTCGAAAACTTATATATTAAACTATACTTTT
Source organism: Cynegetis impunctata (assembly GCA_030704885.1). NCBI lineage: Eukaryota > Metazoa > Arthropoda > Insecta > Coleoptera > Coccinellidae > Cynegetis > Cynegetis impunctata. The sequence continues at coordinate 248,935 of JARQZK010005139.1, read as the reverse complement.
GATAACACTGTTAGAGAGCCTAGAAAATTCTCTATCATTTTGGTCTAAGGCTCATTGGCGTACGAACGATAGTAGGGGTGGGGGAAGCTATTGAAAGTGTAATCATTAAAATCGGTGTAAAATCTAAAACACTCATTCGATTTTAGCAATTCAAAATTTGTTTGCAAGATAAATGTAGCTGTTTTAAATGTCCGATTTCCTTACTACTCTATAGTTCCTAATAAAAGAGCTAGAGGGCTCAATTTGTAATAATTCCATTTTTTTGAATTTTAGTCCAAAAATTCAAATGGAACGGTATATTTTTGACATCATAATTGAAAAGTAGATGAAATTTGCAAAAATATTGTGAAAACCGGACGATGATATCTTTGCTCGTTTTAAAGTTATAGCAAATTAAAGTTATTTTTACGCGCCGAGTCAAAACTTATGTACCGCCATCTAGCGTTCGGCCTTAGAATGTCTAATTAACGTATAGCAGGCGGCAAAACCAGAAGAAACTTAAATAATATTGTTGGAAATATCAAATATTTATTAGAGCCAGTTTAATTCTTGTCAATTTGGTTTCTGAATATCTTTTGCTCGATTTTTTGTAAAATGCCTTTTACAAATGATGAAGCTGTTGATATGATTGCGGTTTTCTTTGAGTGCTTTCTAAATGCAGCAATAACTGAAAGACAGTATGCCATTCGGTATCCAGATCGCCGTCATTATTGCAGAAGAATGTATCCACGCTTGGTACATCGACTACGCGATACTGGGAGTTTTAGTCGGCTCAGATTTAGAAGGCGTCGGACTGGTTGAACGGAAGAAAACATTATTAATGTGTTGGCCTACGTAGAATTCAATAGGCATAATTGGAACTCCGGCGTTATCTTTAGATTTTGGAATAGCTCGAACTACTGTTCAAAATATACTAAACGACCACAGGTAAGTAATTGCATTAGCGGACATTCTTTTTAATACACCTTTTTAATATCATTTACTCCTCAATACACTACTATATAGGCATTTCTTTTTATTTTAAGGCTACACCCCTACCATATAATCCTACACCAAGCCTTAAACGAACATGATTTTGATCGCAGAATTGATTTTTGTCAATGAACGTTAGAAATGATTCGCGAAAATAGGGATTTTTTGTCACAGATTCTGTGGACCGATGAAGATACTTTACGTAGCGATGGCAGAGTCAACAGGCATAATATGCATTATTGGTCGGCCCAAAATCCCCGTTGGATGCGAGAAGTCCAGCACCAAGGCCGCTGGAGTGTAAACGTGTGGTGTGGCATTATCGGAATGAAAATTATTGGTCCTTATTTTTTTGATGGCACGTTAACCGGTAGATATTGTTTTTTTGAATTATTTAATAAATGCTCTGTCAATTTTAATGGAAGATTTGACATTGGAAGTGAGACAGACCATGTATTTCCAATTGGACAGGTGTCCAGCACATTTTTCCCGTTTAGTGCGGGATCATATTAATAATTATTTCCAAGGGCGCTGGATCGGAAGGGGAAGTCTTATTTTCTTGGCCGGCCAGGTCACCCGATTTAACATGCCTCGACTTTTACTTATGGGGTCGTTTAAAAGATATTGTGTACCAAACTCCACCCATAACTAGAAATGATATGGAAAACAGAATCCGTGATGCCATTAATAAAATATCAGCTGCTGAAATCGAAACAGCAGTTTCATCCAACCAAAGAAGATTGGCAGCTTGTTTGGAATGTGATGGAAAGCAGTTTGAACATCTATCGAGGCATTAAATACCTAATATGTTTGGGTTTAAAATCGGTCCTTTTAAGGACCACAATTTAAATATAAAAAGAAATTCGTTAATAAATATTGTCCTAAGAAAATCATATAAACTTCCTTTGATTCTGTGATACATTAGTTTAAATATTAATTTATGAATTATGACAACAGGCTGCATCTTGATAACAGTTTGAGAAAACAGCAGAAAAACAGAAAATTAGACATTTTAAGGCCGAACGCTAGATGGCGGTATATAAGTTTTGACTCGGCGCGTAAAAATAACTTTAATTTGCTATAACTTTAAAACGAGCAAAGATATCATCGTCCGGTTTTCACAATATTTTTACAAATTTTATCTTATTTTCAAATATGATGTCAAAAATATACCGTTCAATTTGAAGTTTTGTACTAAAATTAAAGAAAATGTAATTATTACAAATTGCGCCCTCTAGCTCTTTTATTAGGAACTATAGAGTAGTAAAGAGATCGGACGTTTAGAACAGCTACATTTATCTTGCAAACAAATTTTGAATCGCTAAAATTAGAATATACACCGATTTTAATGATTACACTTTCAATAGCTTTCCCCACCCCTAAAATCGTTCGTACGCCAATGAGCCTCAGACCAAAATGATAGAGAATTTTCTAGGCTCTCTAACAGTGTTATCAAAAGTATAGGTTAATATATAAGTTATATATATACCTCGCTTATTTGGCCACCTTGTACATACAAGTGTATTCTCTGATCTGGCTGAAGGAGTTAATCCCAAACTCAAGCTGTCCGCCTCCCTGACACATACTTCAGGGAGGAATGAAACACGTGTGTTTCTTTTTTTTTCCTTCAGCTATTAGACCGATTGAGTTGAAACTTGGTATTAGAAGTTGTTCTTGAGGCAGGATTAGTTCGTGCTGCGACCACCGTTCCCAGAAAAAGATCGTCTTCACTGGATGATACTCGACCTTGTTTGAATACACAAGTTAAATTTTCAGTTCTCGTTTCACAACGGCACTGGCCGTCAAAAACGCTTCTTTCATTTCGGGATTGTTTGATAGAGAAGTGCAATGTCCTAACATCTAACGCAACGCATACCCAACGGTTCTTTCTATCAAACTATTCGTCGGAAAATGTATAACCCGTAAGAATCTCCAGAAATCGAAAAACGAACACTCTACGTCCTGTTTACACCCGAAATTCAGCCAATTCGAAAATAATAACAAGTTTAAAGAACGATGATGATCTCACATATCTTTCACATCCGCAACACCTTATTCGTAAGAGTTATTAATCAATTGAGTAGAAATCCCCTTCGGGTATAGTTATGGCAGCGATTCTCAATATGTGTGAGCGCGTCCTCTTAAGGGGGCGTGAGCACACTAAAGGGGGGGGGCGAACATACCCAAGAAAAAATAATATTAAACAAAATTGATTGAATGACTGAAAGAAAAGCACACACACATACAAAACAAAATGCATTTCGTCATAATATTCAATAATTAACACCTATTGAATTTGAACAACTTACTAAATCAAAACCTTCTTAATCAAAATTAAATAAATTTTAAAAAAAAGTATTAATTATTAGTGATATCAAAACAATGCTTTCTAAAAAACAATTTATACATTTCTAATAATTTACGCATGAGGCACGTTTCGGTGAAACTTCACCTTCTTCAGATGCTAAATGCAAACTAAATATATTTCTTCGTTATATGGAATACAATAAATAAATAGATGACAAATTGTGTGGAAAAGGTAAATAGAAGGATAGTTACAAATAAATAGTAAAATAGGAAAAACCCATTCAAACAGCTAGTCAGGTAGTGCGGTAATTTTGAAAAGAAGGGGGCTTTTAGTATGATCAATTTGGCTGTTAAATAGGATACCTGAATGCTTGTATTTATTTATCTGTAATGATTCTAGAAAATTAAATTTAATTCCGTTACTTTCAGCATTTAATATTTTAAAGTCAAAATTGAATGTGTGATTTTCTTGAATTAAATTGTTTGCATAATGTGAATCCGACTTTATTAACAAAGCTACGTTTGTGTTCTGAAATACTGGTCTGAAAACTTCTGAATGTTCTACCAATGTGAATCTTATCATTATCACCACAATTAATTTTATAAACTACTGATTTATTGTTTTTGTGAACTTTTGCTTTATTATTTAGTTTTTTTTAGTACGGTTAGCAGTGTTAGATAAAAGTGAATTGAGTTTTTTATTTGAATTTCCGATGTAAGTGAGGCCGTTAGATTTGATATTACCTATGGTAAGGGGGAAGGTACACCTGGCTTATCTCATTTTTATCGGCCAATTAAATTCATAATTATTATTAATGACTTCTTTAGGCTTGTCTTTTAGAGCAAAGTTTTTTAAGGAAGGTTCAATATTGAAAATAGATATTCTCAGTTTTTTTTTCTATATTTAGACGAGACCTTTGTTTTGTCTTTCAAGAAGCCACTGCATAAAATCCAGTTTCACAAAAGTAGGATGTTAATAAAACCGGCCAAGTGCGAGTCGGACTCGAGTACGAAGAGTTGCGTACCATTGGCTATCTTCTTCTTCCAATGCGTATCCACTAATGGATGTTTGCGATAACATTTTCCATTGCTTCTTTATTCCTTGCGTTGTGTATCAACGACTGTACGTCGTGTAGCCCTGTCCACTGTCTGATATTTCGCAGCCAAGACATTTTTTTCCTTCCGATCCCTCTTCGGCCTTCGATCTTGCCTTCGATCAATAGATGCAAGAATTGGTATTTCCTGTTTCGCATTATATGCCCCAGATATGCCGTTTTTCTTTTCTTAATCAACTCAAAGAGTTCACGTTGTCTGTTGACACGTCTTAGAACTTCCTCGTTTGTTAGTCTGGCCGTCCAAGGTATCTTCAGGATTCTGCGATACAGCCACATCTCGAAGGCCTCTAATTTGTTGATTGCAGTCGCCTTCAAAGTCCAACCTTCCATACCGTAAAGAAGCACCGACCAAACGTAGCATTTAATAAATCTGAGTCTTAGGTGAAGGTCGAAATCGGAACAGGTAAGCACTCTTCGAAACCTTAGGAATGCCTGTCGAGCCTGTTCAATGCGACATTTTATTTCCTTGTCTGATGTCCAGTCTTCGAAAAGCCAGATGCCCAAGTATTTAAACTTATCTACTCTTTCTATGGGCCTTGCGTTAAATGTTATGATGGAGTTTTCAAATATATTCAAGTTTCTAGAGATTATCATAAACTTTGTTTTTTTGGTGTTGATATTTAAGCCCATTGCTTTGCTCTGTTCTCCTACCTTGTTGACCAGTTGTTGTAGGTCATGTATGTTATCAGCGATTAAGACCGTATCGTCAGCACAGCGGATATTGTTAATCCACACTCCATTAACCTTGACTCCCATCTCCACGTCCTCCAAAGCCTCTTGGAATATTGCTTCCGAATATAAGTTGAATAGGAGTGGAGACAGCACACATCCCTGTCGTACCCCCTTCTACTCTGCATGGCGTTGGACATATTATTGCCTAATTTGATTTGCGCTGTCTGGTTCCAATATAGGTTTTCAATGCATCTAACGCCCGCTAATTGTACGAGGAGAAATGAAGCAACTTCCATTGATCAAATACTCCATAATCCTTGTAGTATACGACTCTGGATTTCTCCGGCAATGAATTATTCGCAGCTTTTGCTGCATTTTCTATGATATTCTAGGGTAAATTCATTTTCATTTCCATTATTTCTATAAGACTACACAAAGAAAGCAGCAATGACATTAACTAAATATGATGACAAAAATTTTCACAAACGTCAAAATATCAACAAATGACGTGCCTACTTTGAGAAGGAGAATGGATAGTATAGGAGTAATGAACCGATTTTAAAATCGTTTTTTTATTATAATAAAATAATTTTTTCGTGAAAAATAAACATTCATCCCTCGGGCCAAAGGCCCCCGGTCCGATTGTTACCCTCCGGGTGTTAGGATCTATATAACGCACTTGATACATAAATAACTATGAAAATTGAGACGCAAATCCTGAAATTTTGAGAAACGCTGATTTATGGGATCATGTCTACCATGATCTTTTCAATAAACTGGAGAACGTGTCTATACATAATAATAAATGTCACGTAAAGATCATCTCTCGCTTCCACATTGTCCTAATGAGTCACCGATGATCGAATCTTTGTTTTAGTGGGCGTTTTGTATGTGAGATGATTTCATTTACCTGTCTGCATGAGCATGCGGTTTTCCACCTGTCATAATTTCTATTATTTTCGACCTTCCGATTGTTCTCCGTCTCCGTCAGCTTGAGAAATTTGAATGTGTTATTTGGTGACTAATAATCTAGGCGTAGAATATTGACCTTATTGTTATACTTTCGATATTTAAATAGTGGAGGAAAATAACTGTGACTTTGAATCAAAGTAGCATTAAGTTATCTAAATAGATCTTATATTTGCGTATCTCGGAAACGGTTCTAACGGTTTCGATCAAATTTTGTATTCAGATAGGGTTTTGCTTTTTAAGATTACCTATGCAGTTGTAGTTTTTGAAAAAACGCACCTTTAAACACAACAAACTATTCATGATAGCCTCCAGTCCGCTCTCCTGCTGACAATTTTATGTAGCGCCATCTGTTTAATTTTTGAGGTACTTATATTGTTGCCAGTGGATGATGATAATCAACTGATACCTTGAAATTTTGCGAGATGGCGCTATGTTTTGATTAGACCAAGAATACGGTTCATTTTTCATTTGTAGTTGACACCTGTACATCATAACGCCTAGAAAACGTTCCAAGAAGATATTAACTAAACTTTAAATTGCGTTCGTACCTATTTTAATATATTTTTCGAAAAAATACAATTTTTTTTTAAAATACCGTTCGCCCAGTTATCAACGATTAAAGTAAGAGAATAAGTCGAAAAGTAACTAGGTAAATGAAAAGTAGATACAATTTTTGGTGATAATTAAAATACATTCTTATGAAAGAGATTAAAAAAAATTGAATATAATTTTTATCATATCAAGAAAAATTTAAGGAGTTAAGGGAAAATAGTTTCAGATCGAAAATAGAGCTGATAAAAAACTATGTTGATTACCTTGAACTCTTCAAAATTCTGGAACTTATGGTACAGAAACAGCGGTGAAATTGAAATTTAGACGTTTTTTGCAAAGACACTCATCTTTAAAAAGGTTGTTTTGTAATTTTTGAATATTCGTTAACTTCATCATTTGTATGTGGGCACTCAGATTTAGTAAAATCGTATGAGAAAACTGTATTGTTCAAATTTGAGCCGTGATTCTTTTCTGTATAAATTGGTTAGTGGTATATTTATTACTCAACATTAGATACATCGACAAGAGTGACATTCTAGTTTGAAGAATCTTATTCAACGAAATATTAACAGTTCATGGAATCCGTCGTTACTACGTGATAATTTAACATGATGAACAAAAACAAAACTCGAATTTAATACGTTTGTTATCGCAAAAATACTTTGAGAAATATAAAACTGCTATTGCAATTTGGGCAAATAGACCAGAGGTTCCCAAACTTTTTTTCCTCATAGACCACCTTGAAAATTTTGCTGGTTCCGGTGGACCCCCTTCAGCTACATTTCTACCATATTCCCAAAACTCGACAAAAATGTGGAGATTAGATCTAACTATGGAAATTTGCGTTGGGGCTGAGTTCCAACCACGAATTAACAGTTTTCGAGAGAAAGTTGGGAATTTATTGGTTGAATAGTTAATTGATTGTGCTGTGAGCGGATGTCAAAAAAGCAAAGTTGGCCAATCAAAAAAGTGATTCCATCCAACTTCACATTTTTTCGACATCTACTCAAAGTACAAGAAACCATACAAATTTAGAAAATTAAACCTCCTCCCCCACCCTTCGGAGTCGTAAAAATAAAAACAGAAATAATATATTTTCTTGTGTTGTATTTATTCAAATATGTAATAAATACACTATTCATTATTATTGTTATCATATTACATTGTAAGGTTTACATTACATTGTGATATGATAACAGTCGTGATTGTTGAAAACTAAATATTAATAACGTAAAGTTACATCCACAATGGGAATCACAAAATAGCCATAATTTTAATAAGAGGGATGTAATTGATGGATTGACAGCAAATTATCAATATTTGGCTTCAGTTTTGTTAGAAATAACCGAAAATCTGCCCCTTTTTCTTGCTAACAGGTTGGTAACGACATTAAAACTTTTTTCGATGTGATATAACGAGGAAAACACTATCAAAAGCTTTTTCGCCATTCCCCACAGTCTAGTATATTTTTCGGGTATTTCTGCCTGCAAGCAGAATGTTTCATACCATTTTTTAAATTCCACCTTCAGCTCTATTAGTGGTAAGCTCGAGTAGCTTCTCTTGTAATATCACATTCTCCACTTCTGTTTCATCAAATGCATTCATGATCATGATGGTGGTATTTGCATCGTCAGAATATCTTCAAAACTGATTTTGAAGTCATCATGCAGGGCAATTAAATGTTGAACGTATGTCTGAATATTCTCATCAAGGCATTCTACCTGTGACAAAGTACTCACTTTTTCCGACACTGGCAAACGCTATCATCGATCCGCTTTATTTTTCTTTCCGAAATTCAGGAAACAAATGAGTAACGTTTATCCTTGGCATTCGTATGCCAAGGTATATTGGTAAAGAATCAAACAAGTTCGTGCAAGATTGCAAGCGCACACACCACAAGTAGTATTTCGTCCCTTTGCAAGCCTGAACAAGAGTTGTGGACGACGGAGAGCGATGCTTTGCAAGTGTCGACACGATGTACTGAATATGGAATATGCAAGATTTTACAAGTAACAGTCGCTGAACTACTTAAAATATTATCTGCCTACATTGATAGGTGAAGTCAAGCCACCATTTAAATTTTCGTGGACCGCCGCTTATGAATTGTGAACCCCCATATTTTTGTCACGCCAACGTAGACCCCCGTGGAGTCTCCCGTGGACCCCTGGGGGTCCACCTGGACCACTTTGGGAATCAATGAACTAGACCATCATCGGGCAGATTGAGTTAAGAACTGAATACATAATTATATATTTGCGCTTACGGGTGGGAAAGATTTATTGCAGGTACCTAAATTGACAAGAGGAACACATTTCAAGAAGCGCTAATCGAAGTTGATATCCCAAATTGGTACAATAAAATGTTCTTAGAAAAATCACTATCGTTTGAATACACTAAATATAGGAGAATATATCAAGTCAATCTGGTCGTTCAACAAGATATCTTTTGTATTATGATTGCGTTTAAAAATATCAACAACCTAGCTATGTATTGATCCTTTGATGGGACCTTGACAGAAAAATTATTTAACCACCCCTGTAATTAAATTAAAACTGCGTGAGCATGATTCATCGAAGTTGCTCTTATGGACATATTGAGAAACAATCTCCATTACAAACAATAGGATACAGTAGCAGAGGTACAAAGAAAACTGGAAGAACAGTGGTAACCTTCGCAATTATCTTCTACTCAAAACCGGCTATCCGCCATCAAAAGGTCGACCAAAATGGTGAAATCATGGCACCAAATTTGAATAAATTCAAGGTTACGCGGTGGATGTAGCTCTCGTTTAACTTCTTTCAAATTCAAGTATTATATTGTTGATTTTGCTCAATAATTAACGAACGTGTTCTTTTTTGGTTCACCCACGTATAAAATTTCCATTTTTTTGGCAGCTGCACGGTTAAATAATGTTAAGTTGCCTTGCATAATTGCCCTGTAAATTTGGAAACGAGAGAAGCGATTGTTATCTTATTTCTTGATAATTGTGCAACGTAATTTCACCATAAATTATGCTTAAGTAGGTAGCTTCCTCGAATATCTTAGCAACTAGATAATTAGAACGACGAATTTTATGAAGTTTATTACAATGGAAAGTTAGCAAGTAAATGAAAGAAGGTGCAATAGTTATTTATGTACCAAGTGCGTTATAGAGATAATAACGCACGTGGTGCATACAAGATTTTATTGTTCACGAAAAAATTATATTATTATAATGAAAAATCGATTTTAAAATCGGTTCATTGCTCCTATACTTTCCATTTTCCTTCTCATGTAGGCATGTTATTTGTTGATATTTTGACGTTTGTGAATATTTTTGTCATCATATTTAGTGAATGTCATTGCTAATTTCTTTGTGTAGCCTTATAGAAATAGTGGAAATGAAAATGAATTTACCCTAGAATATCATAGAAAATGCAGCAAAAGCTGCGAATAATTCATTGCCGGAGAAATCCAGAGTCGTATACGACAAGGATTATGAAGTATTTAATCAATGGAAGTTGCTTCAGTTGTCTTCGTACAATGAGCGGGCGTTATGATCCATAATGCCCGTTCATAACGCCCTAGGGCATAATGAGTGTATTTATAGCAACCGTATCTAAGATAAAATCAACAAATAATATTCAAGTGAAAAATAAATACTTATACAATCATCCATTTTATTCATACCAAATATGAAATTAAATGCAACGATAAATGCAAGTGTATAATTTTTCGAAAATCACTAGCTGGATTCTAGGATCTGGTCTAGTCGTCCAAGTATCGAAACTATCTGTCATGTAATCACGGTGACGAGTATATAGTAGATTGTTGAATAACAAGTTTATCGAATTTTTAGAACAAACAATTAGTCCAGGGAAGATAGAGAAAATTAAATGAATTTGGCCGTGCAGCAGATATCGAGATGCGGTTTTCTGCATTGTGTTCAGGAAGGTCACAGAAAACGAGTCTATATGGTCTGGTTAATCCGTTTTTGGAAAAATGCCTTCTGTGCCGGAAAATGCATTTTCCAATTGCATCACTACTTGTACCATTATAGGAACGACTCTAAACTCAGAAAAATCGCTCAGAAATTGTTACTCGGGGGTTTTGAGGCCCGCCGAACTCGATTCTGACATTAGAATTACCCGGGGGCGCTCTGGGGCGGCTCTGCGGGGAGTGCGGGGGTGGTGAATTGGGGAGAAATTGCAGCGTGCAAGGAAATCGCTCCAAACTCGTTACTCGGGGGTTTTCAGGGACGACGAATTCAATTCTGGCATTAGATTTTTCCGTGGCCGGTCGGGGCCCCTCTGTGAGGTTGTCTAAGGGGGGGTGGCACCGTCCATGAATGGTAAAGGAAAAGGTGAAAAATCACAAATTATGAAAATAGTACTTTATTCAAATAACATATAGGAGTTTTTATCAATCGGGAATTATTCATTATAAACTTCAATTTTTAACTAAAATACTAAACATCTTGTTCAAACTCTTCTACGTCTTCTTCCCGTTCTTCATCTTCTCTCCCTCCTGAATTTGCTTCCCCTCCTTCATCTTCTTCCTCGTCACTACTCTCGGTCTCATTGGAAGCGTCTTTTTGGTTTGAGCAATTGCCATCGCAATGGTTGCATGCAAGTGAGTACTCCAACCCACTTCGGCGGCACCCGCACCTCAGGCCATAGTCGGTTTGAAAAGAACAAGAAATTTTGCTCAAAATTTCCTCGGGATCGGCTTCCTGGGTCATGGTGACAGGACGCCGACTGCGCACGGGAACTGAAGCCATATTTTTTTTCTTCAGTCGATACAGAATACTTCTGTTCGCGCCGGTCCCGGTGTTAACGATGCTCTACTCTCTAGCTTTGGCGCCTTTTTCAAATCCAGTTTCGAGGCACAAAAGACACCCAAAGCAATTGTTTTTATATCATTTGTAATATTTATTTATTTAATATTCCATCAAAATTTTTATTATTCATATCCCTGGTGAAGTCTTATGTCTGATTGTCATGGACGCTGACATCCCCCCCAAACAACCTCACAGAGGGGCCCCGACCGACCCCGGAAAAATCTAATGCTAGAATTGAATTCGTCATCCCCGAAAACCCCCGAATAACGAGTTTGGAGCGATTTTCATGCACGCTGCATTTTCTCCCCCAATTAACCACCCCCGCACCCCACGCAGAGCCATCCCCGTGCGCCCCTAGATAATTCCAATGACAGAATTGAATTCGGCATCCCCGAAAACCTCCGAGTAACGAGTTTAGAGCGATTTCCACGCATGCTGCAATTTCTCCTCCAAATAACCACCCCCACAGAGCTGCCCCCGTGCTCCCCCGGGTAATTCCAATGACATAATTGAATTCGGCATCCCCGAAAACCCCCGAGTAACGAGTTTGGAGAGATTTCCATGCACGCTGCAATATCTCCCCAATTATATATATATATATATATATATATACACTGACCAGCAAAATTAACGCACCACTAAAATTGGGGTCAATTTCAAAGTTAATTTTCTCCTGAACTGCTAAATCGATTTAGATAAAAAAAAATTTCAATGTAGCTTAAATCTTCAGAAATGACGTTATGCAAAGAGAGAAAATTTAAATTCGAGTTTCAGGCATGTACTGGGTGTTTGAAGAAAAACTAGTAAAATGCACAACATTTGTCATATTCTGTGGGAATTCCCATCAACAGTATTAGGTGTCTCTCTGAGTCAAAATATAGCCCCATCTTTTACAAGCATTTTGTTTTTTTATTCACGTTTTTATCTCACATATTAAAAGAAATACGGACTTTAATGTCGAAAAAGGACTTAAAGACTTCAATTTGCTAGGGAACATGTGAACTGGACTGCTGAAGATTGGGAACGAGTTTTGTTCAATGATGAGACGAGGTTTTATCTCTACAGCAAGGATCGAAGCTCAGAAATTATTCGACAGCCAAACGAACGTTATTCACAAAATAATATTCGCTAAACCGAGTTATTTAATGGAGGCTCTGTGATGTTTTGGGGCGGAATTTCTTTGGCAGCTCGTACAGACATCATGTCCTTGCATGGAGCACCTTTAAATAGCGAAAAGTTACATTGACGAAATTTTGTCAGAGCATGTGGTCCCTATGGCTGGTTATATTGGAGATAATTTTATACTAATGCAAGATGCCAGACCACACTGCGAAAATAGAACTAAATTATCTAAATCAGGTGAATATTGAGGTCCTAGATTGGCCTCCAGGTAGTCCAGACCTTAACGCTACAAAACATTTATAGGATCTGCCTCCTTGGATGATGTAGAAAACATTATGAGGGAAATATAGATCAAGCAAAAATTAGACGTCTGGTTCAAAATATGGGTCGTCGATGTCAATCAGTTATAAGGAATAGGAGAGAAAACATGTTGACTTTTTATTTTGATGTTCAAGATTTTATTTCAAAATTTTTTAAAATTAATTTTATTTGTTACGTTTTACATTAAATTCCGTATTTCATTTAATAAGCAAGATAAAAAAGTGAATAAAAAAACAAAATGCTTGTAAAAGATGGGGCTATATTTTGACTTAGAGAGACACCTAATACTGTTGATGGGAATTCCCACAGAATATGACAAAAGTTGTGCATTTTACTAGTTTTTCTTCAAACACCCAGTATATGCCTAAAACTCGAATTTAAATTTTCTCTCTTTGCATAACGTCATTTCTGAAGATTTAAGCTACATTGAAAAAAAAATTTATCTAAATCGATTCAGCAGTTCGCGAGGAAATCTTTGAAATTGACCCAAATTTTAGTGGTGCGTTAATTTTGCTGGCCAGTATATATATATATATATATATATATATATATATATAAATTTCTATTTGATGAAATACGTACTAACTTGAATGTAAGAACTTATATATTTTATATATATATATATATATATATATATATATATATATATATATATATATATATATATATATATATATATATATATATATATATATATATACAGTGGCGCCTACCCCTAAGGGCCTGAGGGGGCCCGAGCCCTCTCAAAAATTAAGTTGGGGGCGTTCGGCCTCCCAATAATTGAAGAAAATTAGTAGTTATATCATGCTTTGTAAAATCACAAAATTATGTTGGCATTTTTCATTTTAATCATTTATTAATTTAGAGCAATATTAAAAATCTTTATGAAATAAAGAATTAAATACATACAGAATGTTGAATTTTCAGTTTCAGAATATTAGTAGTAGTTTAGTACTGTATCACTATATTACTAGAGTACTGTATTATTTATTTTCAAATACTTACATATTTTTTTATTCATATTTTATAATACTCAAACCCTTAACTTTGAAATATTGTTTTTATTTAATGAACCCTGAGACTTATTCAAAGTATGCTTAAATTAGCTATTTCACTTATTAATCAAAGTGCTATTACTGTGCGACAGCAATATTTCACGTTCCATTCTCTTAATGATAGTTTTATTTAGGATTTATTGAAATATAATTTCTGTCTTTTCAGAGCTATATATTCACTGTTCTGTAATAGTCTTAAAGCATAATTATTAATCTGAATTAAATTAGCTTTTTACGAAAATTTCGTTTTTCAAAGCCAAAAAATGTGTCAGGCTTGTCGAGTTTCCCGGAGTGTCGAGTTATCGAAAGTCGAGTGTTCGGGGTTCTAATTTTGATCATATGACTCTAAAATGCTTAAAAAAACTTTAAAACTGGAAAATTTCCCCCGGTATTACCCCCCCAATAATTTTTATAAGTCGGCACCTCTGTATATATATATATATATATATATATATATATATATATATATATATATATATATATATATATATATATATATATATATATATATGTATATATATATATATATATATATATATATATGTATATATATATATATATATATATATATATATATATATATATATATATATATATATATATATATATATATTTATATATATATATATACACGTATATATATATATATATATATATATATATATATATATATATATATATATATATATATGTATATATATATATATATATATATATATATATATATATATATATATATTATATATATATATGTATATATATATATATATATATATATATATATATATATATATATATTTATATATATATATACACGTATATATATATATATATATATATATATATATATATATATATATATATATATATATATATATATATATATATATATATGATACCTAATATATAATTATAATAAACATATATATTTTTTCCTGGTATATTTTGGCATCTTCAGAGGCCCCTATTAGACCGAAGGCGCTGAAATTTGGTAGTTGGGGTTGTTTTTGAGACTATCAAAATTAGTGTAAATTCAGTAAACATTCTGGTATCTTCAAACTTTGCGGTCTCTCTGAAACATCTGGAGGTGTTCTAGAAATGTTTCACAAATATATGTTCGCAATCTTCCCCATTCTAATATGATTAAATGAGGATTACAATCTTCTCTGAAAATACCGCCAGACAAGGTGTTACATGTACGCTACGCTCATCCATCCGTTCTCTGTCAGTTTGCAAGATCCACAACTTCCTAAACGTTCGAGAATACGAAAATTTGTAGCGTTCAGATATATTCCTTGACCCCGAGTCGTTCATTTTGCAGATCTCTTTGTTATAACGTCCGCTATGAAGTAATAACGCCACGCGGTTCTAGATCGCCTTCGAAGAAGCCGTCGAAAAAATAGACGGCCAATCAAGTAATAGATCATGCTCGGTGAACCGTCTACAAGAGAACGTATTTAAATTCAATTAGGGTAAACGCGGCACGACTCCTTTCTTTTTTACGTGTGTTATGACGAAGCGAATTTCAAGGATGTTGGCGTTGTGGGAATTACAAACGACCATACCACCCTTCAGTTTCGTCTGGTCGAATGATTAGGTACTACTGATTCATGGTTTTTGGCGTGAAACATCTCACCTGTCGGTATGTGGGACTCTTTTCGCTAATTCGGCTGAAATATAGAACACGAATTATTAGGAATATACAGACCAACACAGTTTATGTTGGTTCATTTATGTATGGTTGGATTTATTATTTTACTCTTTACCGAATTTTGTTATTATACATCATTGGCTACTATTGGAAAATTTTTTGATAACATTTTTCGAAATTCCCCTCCAGAAAAGTTAATCAGCATCATCAGGGTTCCGGAAATTTAAATTGACATATTGAGGTGTTGAGAGTTGAACTTAGACGAAATAACATCCTAGAGCTTTATATATATATATATATATATATATATATATATATATATATATATATATATATATATATGTATGAATATAGTATCTACCTATGTGAATGTAGTCAATGAAAATGCACTAACTCTTTTTTTAGCTTGAGCTTTCGAGATTTATTTATCTCTTCCTCATTAGCACTGAACACTGAAAACATGACTATTACATCTCAACATGTTATCAATAAAATATTTTCATTAATAACAAGAAGTGAGGTTTTCTTCAGAGTTGTTCTAACATTTAACAGGGAGATTTGATATTAACAGTCAGATTACAAAAGTTAGTAAAATAAAATATACAACAATAAGGCAAAATTTAACCAGATACCTATATCGACCTCATCAGATAAACGAAGAAGTTTTATAGATATATAAATATATATATATATATATATATATATATATATATATATATATATTTTTTTTTTTCTTCTTGAATTGACGAGGACTTGAAGAAATAGTATTTTGTAGTCGTGTTCTACCAATAAAAAGACTACCTATGCTAATTTTGAAGTGATTTTTTGAAGGGGTGAAACATGCAACTCCTATCCATTCTTCACCAGAACTTTCAAACAGAACAAAATAAAATCTTTTTATTTCAAAATATTTGTTGAAAAGAATGATTTTGTTAAACTTTTTGAACTCCTGTGTTATTTCCGCGAAAGCAATAGTTTTTGAATAAAAAAATAAAATACAAATGCAATCGCTTTGAGTTTCTGGTTGTCGTTTCGATTTTTATGTAGTACTCAATTCAATTGTGCCTTTTAAATCTTCAATATCAATACTCATTTTTGGAAGCGTGTAACTTTTTAAGAACCGGCCTAAGAGCTTTTGTTTACATGAAAAACCCCCTTCAATCAACACATAGAAACTTTCGCACTTATTTGGAAACCATGTATATATATATATATATATATATATATATATATATATATATATATATATATTCATAAACATTAATCAATTACATCGACTAATTGTTTAAGGAAACTGAGAAATTGCTCACGTTTTTCTCTTCTTCAAAGCGCAGCCTAAACTGTGAAAGATAAAGTAAGATTGAACGTAAAACAACTTTATACTACATTGAACTGCTTGGATAGTCCGTCATATGTCCGTATTAATAACAATAATTGTCGGAACGTGATCCATGTTCAAATTTTGTGAAGATCACACCGTACTTCACAACACCGTCAACGCAGCAAATTTAATTTGATTTTCTTTATCGAATATTCATACATCAATCATGAATGAATCTCAAATGGATTTTTACTGCAGGTAGTTCATCTAGTTTTTCGTAAGAAAAAAGTGTTTTGAAAAGTGATACCTCGAACGAAACAGAAAATAAGTTTGCTTAATAATTATTATCGGATATGTATACACAGGCAGTTTATGGACTGCATGGTTATTATTAGAAAATCCTGTCTAAAATGAACACTTGGCTTCACATTTCGAAAATATAATAATTAAAACTATTTATTCTTCGTCTTTATGGACACAACTCATCTAAATAATTCATAATAGCCTAAACCGTTCTCTACTGTTTCTTGGATGTTAACATCTGTTTCTTTCTGAGTAAATAACAGTATTTTATGGATGAATATGACTTCTTGTTGTTTTCTGTGCGAGTAATAATTTCTCCATGCTTATATGAAGTTAAAAGAGAATTTTTTTATGGGCTAGATCAGATGATCTTAACCAATTACAAGTATTGATATTTTTCAGTTACTAACATCATTTCTGTGGATCTTTTGAGTTGACATCCTCTAAATCAGCTCTTGTATTTATCCTAATGCATAGAATTTTTTTTACTACGATTATTTCTTGAATTATGTCAATTCTTCACTCTTATTGGGTAAAGCTAAAATTTCTGTGATTATTTTTCGGAATATTTCCTTTATTCTATGTTCTAAAAGTGATGTGTTATATTTATAGTTATACATTATTTTTTCTGTAGGTCTTTGGCTGGTTGAAAGTGTTTCGAATGTTAATCTATAGTCTTTTATGTACTCTTATGTTGTTTATAGTAATATGATTCAGAATTTATAATGTATCATTGTGGTGTAATTTTTTATTTTCCAGAAAGTGAATGGGGAGACCGTAATCAATACATAGATACATTCAATTCATAGATTATTTTATCATGGCTATTCAACCCATTCATGAAAGTAACAAAACAGGTAATGTTATATTATATTTTGCATATTAAAATTCGCTGACTATTAGTCACTCATTTTCTATAATCCATGTTTTAAAGGTTCTCTCTCACACGTTCATTACAAATCAATTCATATTCACCTCCGTATGTGAGTGTGACTTTGAAGAGATCCAAAGTAGGATAAAACCTCGGGAAGTTTTTGAAACAATCATTACAGTAACGAAGCGTAAAGAGAGTAAATCCTCCTATTGAAGCTATCGAATTTGCCTTGGTATATGTTGCGTTATGCTCCATCATCCAGGAACCTTTATGGTTCAGCCTGTTATAATCGCGTTTATTGTGTCGAATTTTCGTGAACATTGAGGTTATGTGATGGTAAAGGAATGCAATAACTTTCAAAATAGTATCAGTTGATTGTACCCGTTGGTTGAGGTTAAAGTTTTATTTTATATTTCGACATACTTAACCAATATTTCCGTTTATATTGGCCGGAAAGGCCCTGAGGTACCACGCCTGATGTATAGAAGGAGCATCATTAAGAAAATTACCATGATCGGAAGTACCAACCTTATAAAACTCGACTTCGAAGAATAAACTACACATTATAATTTTGAGAATCTCGATGTTTCTCCCCATAAATAGGATAGCCAGGTAAAATGAGGTTATGTTGAGAAATAAAGATATTTTGCTCATCTTTTATCAGTTAAGTCCAATAGGTACTTCATGGACTACCTCATCTATGAAAAGTTAATGCTAAATGTTAAATTATAGGTAGATTCGAATGAAAATTAACAATTATGTATCAGTCTGTTGATATGGACTATACAGTTCAAGTTATTGGGGAAATAGGTTATATTGTGTTGTGTGTGGATACCTCTAATAAAAGTGCGAAGAACTATATGAATTTCCATGATAGTACTGTGATTATTTATACGACTTGATGCTGAACAATATCCAAGAGATACCAACAAATAATTATTACGAGTAGCTCGATGTTTCTCACTATAAATAGTTATAAAGTGAAGTAATGTTCAGAAATGAAGATATTTTCGTTTAAAAATCTTGTCATTTTTCTATTATGTCCACTTCAGGAACTACCATCATCAATAAAATATTTCTTTTTATACCAAATGTTTGATTTGTCTGAAAGTTAACTCACCTCTAGTTTTTTTTGGTATTCCTCAGTTAGCGATTCATGCTGTTTCTTCAGCTCCTCGTTCTTATCCAAAAGGGCCTTCCCCAGCTCTGCGGCCAACACCAAATCGTTCTCCTTTTGCTGCAGTTGTGTCCACAGATCGTCGTTCATATTTGATGAGGAAGTTGGTTTTTGGATGGCACTACGGTTTTCCATATCTACAATATATTCTTCTAAACTCTGTAGCATGTTCAGTACTGTTGTGACGACGCGTGTGACGCGAAAACTTGAACGCCCTGTATACTTTGACGCGACATGGTGACGATTTGTTGGAGACCGAGTACGACGTTGTTTTAGTTATCTGAAACGAGAAGAGATGGGTTGAATTTATGCAATATTTGAAAAAGTACTTTGTATTATTAAACAATATTATACCCTTTATAGACATTGATTTGAGAGAAAGATAGTTCGTTTGAGGAAAACAATATTCAACCAATTGATGAATAGCATTCAAACTTAAAAATATAATAATTTCAAATTTCGACCGCTTGGCGACCACTACTGTGTATATGTTCACATTTCAATTCACGTACTTAATAGTTATTTATGTACCAACTTGGTACTACCAAGTGCGTTATATAGATGAATGTTGACCGATGGGCGTTAGGATATAGTAACGCACGTGGTGCATACAAGATTTTATTTTTCACGAAAAAATTATTTTATTATAATGAAAAATCGATTTTAAAATCGGTTCATTGCTCCTATACTTTCCATTTTCCTTCTCATAGTAGGCATGTCATTTGTTGATATTTTGACGTTTGTGAATATTTTTGTCATCATATTTGGTAAATTTCATTGCTGCTTTCTTTGTGTAGTCTTGTAGAAATAATAGAAATGAAAATGAATTTACCCAAGAATATCATAGAAAATGCAGCCAAAGCTGCGAATAATTCATTGTCGGAGAAATCCAGAGTCATATACGACAAGGATTATGAAGTATTTAATCAATGAAAGTTGTTTCATTTGTCCTCGTATAATTAGCGGACGTTATGATCCATAATGCCCTAAGTTAAAATCAACAAATAATATACAAGTGAAAAATAAGATATATTTAAAATTCATTTATTTTGTTCAAGTTCACACAATTACACACATTTGATAATATTTCATTGACCGAAGTCGTTAATAATATCAACATTTTGAGCAGTTTTATTGAGTGAGTCACCGTTTTTATCGCCCAAAATGGAACTATTTGGGATATAAAATACAATTTGCTTCGATTAAATCAACTCGCTTAAAAAAAATGAGGATTGTGGGACACAGAATCCTTAAACTAGTTTCCATAAGAAGAATATTTTAGCATTAGTATTTCCTCCTCAAGGTACCCAAGCATATTATAGTTAACTTTTTGTGAACCAGTTTTTACTCATTATTAATTGAAATAAATAAAAACTGCTTGATTAAAGATACGTTCGAAGTTGTTGAAAATGGTATTGGTGTCTTGCTACGATCCAAAAATATTTATTTTATTTGTTAAAATTATTACAAGTGAAGTTACATGAGATAAGCATATATATATATATATATATATATATATATATATATATATATATATATATATATATATATAAAATTATTGGATTCATCTGAGACTCTGCTCTTATTGCAACACATAGGGTAGAACTTCGAGATAGCTCCATAAACCCTCGTTCCTTTTAGTAGATTTAATAAATATTTCTCGAGTCACTCTTTTTACTTCAGCACTTATCGCTTGGTACATTTTAGCACTTTTGGCGTGTTACACTTTAGCATTTATAGCTTGATACACTATAGTACTTATGGCTTGATACACTTTAGCACTTCTTGTTTGATACACTCAAGCACTTTTGGCTTGATACACTTTAGCATTTATGGCATAATATACTTTAGCACTTCTTGTTTAATACACTTTACCACCTATTGCTTGATACGCTTTAACACTCATGGCTTGATACTCTGTAGCACTTATATCTTGATACACTTTTATTTATTCATAGCACTTTAGGATTGAAACACTTTATTTACTTTTACAGTAAAACTCGTAGAGATATACTTGATTACTTCATTTATTATGGATTATACTTTCAATCTATCAATCACAATATACCTACGTGAATTATATCAATAAACAAGGAACGGGGACTTACGGTTAATGCTTAAGGCACTATTTGAATACCAGAAATGAACTGGGAAAGGAAAAAAAGGAAACACACGTGTTTCATTCCTCCCTGAAGTATGTGTCAGGGAGGCAGGCAGCTTGAGTTTGGGATTAACTCCTTCAGCCAGATCAGAGGATACACTTGTATGTACAAGTGCAATAAGGATAGGTGACACGGGATATTTATGGAACATAGGAAGTGTGGGTAGGGTTCAGAGGATTAATACTGGCCCAGCATTCGCCTAATAAGTTTGCAAGCAGTGACTCACATTACCATGAGGAAACCTCTGAGAAAAACTTATGGCAGATCAGTCGGCCCCGGGGTTTAAACCCGAGACCTCCCAAATACTAGCCAGCGTACCTAATGTACTCGACTAACTAGAATCTTTTTTTTTTAACCGGGACAGCGCGTACGCAGTCCGAAATGTCGCTGTTTATATATCTCTTTGAGATGCTGACCTAAGCATTCTAGATGCTTAACATGGATTTAATCAGGTTACATATTATATATATATATATATATATATATATATATATATATATATATATATATATATATATAATATAGGTATATAACACAATATAATATTAATTTAACTGTCTTCTTTTTTCTTCATAATTTACATCATCTGTGATAGTGGGATTCTGGCTTTCTGGCTTTATTATTATTTCCACGCGCAAATATGGAGTAGAAAACCTTGAGTGATTAACTGAAATAATTAACTTTCACCGAAGTTTGTGGAAAATTTAACCAAAAAACTTATGACACGTCAAGATTCGAACTCATAACTTTCTTTGAGTGATGTTTAACCCAAATACAAAAAAAAATCGATATTTTTGCACGTGATTCGCGTGATGTGTTCAAGGTCTGTGGTCCTTGCATAGATCAATTGAGTAGCACTGTTTGAAAAACCTTCAGAAGTCCCTGAGAACTGGAAGAAAATGTTTGATCAATGGAAAGTTAGGGAAATTTGGGACGTTCTTATCTTAAAATGAGTTTCGGATATCATGAACATTTGGATATTTCCAGAGGAATGTGTAAATATTTAGAGAAAATTTCGATTTAAAAAATTGACATTGAGAAATGTTTACGATTAATCATGATAAGTGTCTTCGATTATTCTGACCATAATTCATCAATTTGAAAGTGTTTGAGTGCCTCCATTGAACATGTTTATTTAATGAGTCATTTCACTCACTCACCTGAACAGTTTTCGATAAATGCAGTTATTTGGACGCATAATTCCTCGGTTTGTATACAGAATATAATATCGAACGAAAGTGGATTTAATAGGATAATTTTGTTTCATTGTTCGCCTGGAAAACTGTTTTGTAATAAGTATATGAATTAAAATAATCTTATCAATGGTTTTATAAGATATGATATAAATGATTTATGATGAAAATATTTAAGTTTGCACTGAGAAACTTTCAAAATTTTTAAATTGTTTTGCTATAAGATTCAATACGATTAAACTTGCACGAATGAGAAAAAATGCTTGAGCTTCGTCATAAAGCTCTAATTTTTTCCTAACTTTCCTTTTTACAATACTAATTTTTGAACCCCTACGTCAATTTGGAGGGTTGTGAAAGTGCTGAAAACCCACGAAAAAAACAAAAGTAGGTATATCTTGAAATGTTGAATCCCACAAAGTTTTCTGCCTTAAATCTTAACTTAAACTCGATTCACTTACTAAATTTCAACAATAAGGTGAATCCAAAGAAGTTTTGGACAAGGTTGTGGAGGTATATAAAACCTCAATCAAGAGAAAATAAAAAAACACTTTCCAACAACATATTTCCAAATATTTTCCGACCGGTTTACAAAATTCAGACATCAAAAAAATTCTGGACGAGGAAGTAATAAACGGATTCAAAAACGACTCCCGAATCTTACTGTTGTCTTTTGATACAGTGCAATAGTTTATTATTTCCTTGGAAAATTCGACTAAAAATGGTTTTCTTCTTGAAATACACGAAAACTTAAGGCTTATATATTGGATTTGTCTGTCGGTCCGTCTGCTACGGGGATTACATTCGCTGGGGTGGAACTAGAAGGGTAAACATTTGATTTTTGGATATCCCCTGGAGGTAACTTAGTCGGCAATTACGAGAATAGAAATATCAGGCTATAGCATGATATTCTATTTATTTTCACCAAGAAATGCTGTTGGTTTTCAATTGCATCATTAGATAATGTTAAAAAATATCCTCTTTATTTATAGGTTAGGTAAAGTCTTTATAGGTTATAGTTCCTGAGCATGCGTAATTGTAAGGAAGAGTTTCGCTTTTTCTGAGAAAACATAATATTTAAGTTTTTTGTTAAATAATTGTACTTTATACTCCATTCAATTGTTTTTAAAGTTAAAATTACTCAGATCTACATTATCTTATCAAGGTGTCGAGGAATCTGGAAGATCTCATGTAGTTTTTCGAATTACAAATTTTATAACTCTTCCACAATTTCAAAACCTAAAAAACGTTGTCAGTTCAATACAATTTCAATAAATTTTCATAAAATATTGACCTGAAATTGAAAATCACGAAAATGTGAAAAAATTAAAAGTCTTGGGAACCAAAAAAATTTCAATATTGATAGAGAAAATTGTGGAATTCTCAATAGGACCTGTACAATTTGGAGAAATCTTCTCTGCATTAAATTTATACTGGTAACATAGTTTTCATCAAAAGTTTGTTCATTCTTTAATATCTTGAGGATTCTGTATTTATATTCCTTCACGCATACAACACTCGTTAATGGTTGTTTAACCTTCAAACAATTTTTCACCCATGAAATTCAATTTTGTCAAAAATATTACAATCCCTATTGGATTCCCAATTCACCAATTATAGGTGTTCTGATAGGTTTTCCTCCGATTCTCTGTGATTTTACCTTGAGTTAGTTACTCTTCGAAGTATGGTCAATAACACAGAAATTCTTAATGTGAAACTAATGGAAAATTTTTAATATCGCCTAACGACTAGATTGCTGCAGAAGTAATCGAAAACAAAGCGCAGTACGTTACATCAACTTCCTCTTCATTTCGTTCTATTAACTTGGAATTAAACAATAGCGATTTGAAAAAACGATATTTAATGAAGTTAAACCATTAGATGTTAAACAATATTTCTAATCATTTTTCGAGGCTGAACGAAAGTATCAAAATTTGGTTAAACTTCTCCAATCTCCGACATTTACAAGTAGATATTTGTGTTTTTATATATAACCAATTGTTTGGGCTGATACTTGATGAAAATCCATGACCACAATGTAAATAAAACTTCGGTTTTTTTCAGGTGAGAAATTGAAAGTAACTTTACAAATTGAATATCTTAAAAATATACATAAAAATGGGAAACACAAATGAGAATGGGGAAACCTTAACGTAATGTATTGGCAGGTAGATAATTGAATGAAAGTGAGTATACATAACAGGTATAATAGTTATTTATGTACCAAGTGCCTAACGCCCGATGGGCGTTACGATCTAGTAACGCACGTGGTGCATACAAGTTTTTAATTTCCACGAAAAAATTATTTTATTATAATGAAAAATCGATTTTAAAATCAGTTCATTGCTCCTATACTTTCCATTTTCCTTCTCATAGTAGGCATGCCATTTGTTGATATTTTGACGTTTGTGAATATTTTTGTCATCATATTTAGTGCATGTCATTGCTGTTTTCTTTGTGTAGTCTTATAGAAATAATGGAAATGAGAATGAATTTACCCAAGAATATCATAGAAAATGCAGCCTAAGCTGCGAATAATTAAGTGCCGGATAAATCCAGAGTCGTATACGACGAAGGATTATGAAGTATTTAATCAATGGAAGTTGCTTCATTTCTCCTCGTATAAAGAGCGGGCGTTATGATCCATAATGCTTGCTCATAAGGCCCTAGAGCATAATGAGTGTATTAATAGCAACTGTATCTAAGGTAAAATCAACAAATAATATAAAAGTGAAAAATGAAGATTCATATTTCACTAAAATAATTTTTGAGGGAGAAGTATTCATTTCTAATTGATCATTCAATAAATTATTGGAACTTTTCCTACTATTTATTTCATGTTCTCCTAATGAACTGAGATTTATATTAAAGGAAGAAAAGCTATAAGCTTAATTTATTAAAAGTAACATGTTTGAGAAATGAAACCTTGAGTTTAACGATTTTCACATATAATAAAGCAACAACAGTAGGGAGTTTTTGAGACCCTAAATTTACACGTAAATTACGTTTTCGGTTATTCTGAGCATGCGCAGAAGCTGTGAAATTACCGAGACGGTTATTAACCGATAACGTACTACGTTATCAGCGGGACCTTAACGTTCGCTTAATAAACGTCCGTTATATTCGCGGTGTTGACAAGTTTAAACGCGCTTGTGTTAAATTGTTACAAACTAAAGAAAAATAGACTATTTAAACTATGATAAGTGACTGATATCATATATACTATCGTGCTAATTCGTTCAAACTTCTTCCTTTGTATTAAAAATTCGCAAAAAATGTTATATCTTACTATGTGGCAACCATCAATCGAGTCTGCGATCTGATGTTTTGAGATTGACAGTTTCCGTATTTTTATTGGTTATGTCACAGTGCTATTTTGGTTTGTTTATTTGTGTAAATTGGCCTGCTAATTTTGATATTTTTTCAACGGGTTTTGTTCACTTGCCACGATAGTTAAAAAAAGACTACGATTTACAGATATGGAGGATCTGTTACTTCTTAGAGTGGTTTTAAGTAATAATCCATTTGAAAACCCAGATATTTGGTCAGTGATTCAGCAGTACATTACCCTTATAACAGGAAAATTATTTTCAATGAGAACAGTAAAATACATAACCTTCGATGCCTAAGAAATATATTTGCCCAAATTAATCACAATTATAACTACAAACTATTGCATTTACCAGTTGCTTTATGTCCAGACAATTGGGTTTGGTATCTGCAAAGTTTGGCATAACCGTGGCAAATCCTCTCTTTCAAAACGGAAACTTCTTTTCACCTCTTCAACCTCAATATTATACAAATCGAATCCGGGTATGTTTCCATCAATATTTTCACGTTCTTGTTTCTCTTCAAAGATGTTATGTAAGATTATACCTCTCATTAAATTATGATCCACACCCCCGCGCCTGATCGCTATATAGTCTATTACATCTTCCATGATAATTTACCCAAAGGACGCTAATAATAGGTGATGAAAATTGGAAAAATCACCCGACAAAAAATAATACAAGAACACAAGAGAGGTTATACTTATTTGACGTTCGCAATAAATTTGAATTCAAAAACTCTTTTAGGATCTTCAACCCGTTAATAACGTTTTCCGTTCTGCGCAAACCCAATGTTGGGAATGATAGTTTCGCTGTTCCACAGCCTTTTATATTATTTAGAAATATATGAATCACCATGTCAACAAACAATGTGGTAAAAACAGTTGTCAATGTAAAATAGTAGAAATAAAAACGTTTGTCAGAATTCATCAAATAAAAGTATCTTTTCCATATATATATATATATATTATTATTTTCCATCATATTCAACATTTGTGGCGACCGTGACAGGACTGAGTAACGATGGAAAACTTGAAAATGGAAAGATATCACATCCGAAGACTTTTCAATAAAACATGCAAGGAACTGAATTTAGCACTCGCAGATAAGTCAGTAAGAAAAGAACAAGTGCTAGCTTCAATGAGAAAGTTGGAGGATAAGAGCGATAGATTGTTTTCACTAGATGAGCATATAAGAGAAAATTTATTTTCATCCAATCTTAGTGAAGAAGATATCGTGAAAGAATTTGATGAAGTAGAAATGTTCAGGGACGAAATAATCACATGTAGATCACGATTCGAAGTGTTCATGAACGAGAAGACGAAACAAGACGAGATGACTCAATCGCAGAGTTCCACATCCGACAAGAAGAAGAGGAAATTCAGATTACCGAAACTAGAATTAAAGAAATTTGATGGCAACGTGAGAAATTGGATAGGATTCTGGGGCCAGTTCAAGAAGATCCATGATGATATAGAAATTGAATTGGAGGACAAGTTTCAATATTTGGTACAAGCAACTGAAGAAGGTACTGTAGCCAGGGAATTGATTGAGAGCTTTCCGCCCTCCGGATCCAACTATTTGAAAGCCATTGATCAGATGAAATTACGTTTCGCTAGGGATGAATTTCTTATAGAGGTTTATGTTCGAGAATTATTAGATCTCGTACTGAAGCAGGCAAGTAAAGCGAAGACAGGTATGGCATTGAGTAGTTTATATGATAGAATAGAAACTCAATTGAGAGCATTAGAATCGTTGGGCGTTACCAGTGATAAATACGCAGCAATGTTATTTCCACTAGTTGAGTCTGCTTTACCAGATGAATTACTAAGAATTTGGAAAAGAACCCGTAGCACGTATGTCGCGAATACGAGTAAATCAGGAGAACAGGGTGAATCAAGTACAGGTAATTCTAAAAATACTAATCTTTTGACGATGTTATTAGATTTCATAAGAAGAGAAGTGGAATCGGAAGAACGCATCAATCTAGCTCAGACCAGTTTTTCTGAAGAAAAGAGCCAGAACAAAAATACACGATTGTTTAAAGGAAAACAGCAGAGACCTGGAGAGCCAGAAGTATATACTGCATCTGCCCTGTTTTCAGCCAGTGGAAGTCCCCATTTGAAATCAATTAATGGAGATTTATGGAATTTGGATATTTTAGGAACCAAAGATCCAGCTGAAGTGAAATACAAAGAAACTCTAGAGGAGGAAACCATCAAACACTTGACAATGAAAATATCGAAACCAATGACGAAGGAACATATGAGATTCACCTCCCATGGGTTGAAGGGCATTTAGAACTTTCCACGAATGAAAATTTGACTCAAACACGAGGAACGAATAATCTACTTAAAAAAGTTGACTGGAAGGAAATTATCGAATATTTCTCAGTTAGGCAGATTAAATGGATCTTTAATTCTCCCACAGCTGCTTGGTGGGGAGGATGGTGGGAAAGATTGGTCAGAGTAGTTAAGGAAAAAGAATATCTAGCGGAACTGGTACATTCTGGGAACAAAAGGTCGAGTACCTTGAGAGTCGGAGACATCGTATATGTTTCTGCAGATAACAAGAAACGTGACACAAACCAATTGATTTTAAATAAACACGAAGAAGAGAAGAAGAGTGAAACCAAACCGAGAGATGAAGACGACAAGTGGAAAGAACAAGAAACTTCGGAGAAGGTTGTAACAAGGAGTGGACGGATTAGTAAAATACCAAAACGTTTTAGTTTTTCATAGTTATGCTTTGGTATATAATTGATTTTGCAATTTTTCCCAATTTTATTTCTCAATCACAAAAGGGGGGAGGATGTTGGGAATGATAGTTTCGCTGTTCCACAGCCTTTTATATTATTTAGAAATATATGAATCACCATGTCAACAAACAATGTGGTAAAAACAGTTGTCAATGTAAAATAGTAGAAATAAAAACGTTTGTCAGAATTCATCAAATAAAAGTATCTTTTCCATATATATATATCATATTCAACACCCAACATAGCGGTTTACGATAATTACGTTGACTTTAAATAGAAACTCAAAAACTCCCTAGTTGCACATAGACCAGCAGTGAGCGATTACCGCCTTGTACCGTTTGTTGACCGAGGATGTGGGTTCGAGTCCCACCTTGCTCTTGGGCGTTGTGTATGTCCTGAATTTAGTGGTTCTAGTTATGAGATTGAGTGTTGGGTAATGTACATTGTTTACAAGCCCATTGGCCATTCGGAACCGGCGTTAAAATGTAGGTCCCTTGAGTCAGTTTCGCTGACCCTACAGCTGCTTCAGGTGCGAATTTCAACCTAAAACTAAAATATCTAATACAAGGTTTGCAAAGTACAATTATAAATTTGGGAAATCCATTCTGGTATTCTAAGAAAAAACTACCTTCATTCATTGAAAAGGTTAAGAAGGGGGGAGCTGTTCACATGCAATTGGTTGTTAAGTAACTTCTGGGAATTCTTATGCCTATTAATTTCTAATGTTTCAATAAGATTTAATTTTGAACCTTTTGTTCCGAGATGTAAAATTTCGAAATCCGAATTGAAATCATATTTCTCTTTTATTTATTATTGTTTTTATTATTTACAATAAAAGAGAAACATGACTTCAATTCGTATTTCGAAATTCTACATCAAGGAACAAATGGTTCAAAATTAAATCTTATGGAAACTTTAGAAATAAATAGGCATAAAAATTTCCAGAAGTAACTTAACAACCAATTGGATGTGAACAGCTCTATCCTTCTTGACCTTCTCTAATGAATAATGAAACTGTAATGAACTTTATTTTTAATTCTTTATATGTGCTTTGTCTACAAAATTTTGTAATTTTATATGACAATAAAGCTATTTTCTCTCTCTCTCCTCTCCTCCTCGAAATTGTAGAAATAAGTTCCGTCCATAACAGTAAATTACCCCTTGTAAACGAACAAATTGATTTTCAAGATTCACTTTCGCTATTATCTGTATTATAAAATTAGATTGTAATACTCTCTTGTAGTTAGTCTTGATAATAAGCTCATAACTCGAAACATGTCGACTGTACTTTCCTTTTAAATACAGTTATTATTTTAATATAGTGAAACTATAAGCAACGTGTTGTCTTTTTTTTAAGTTTAAACTTTACTTCAAAAGAAATCAGTTATGTTTAACTGAAGTAAAGTGTCGTTTCCTGCCTTAAATAATCGATGCCTGAAGAGGTTCGGATGGGGAAATGTTACACTTTGCTACATTATTATATAAACAATAATAAGTTGGTCAATATTTCTGAGACGCTGATTTTTCTACGATAGATACCTGGTATAATTGAACAATCTCGATGAGTTGAGAATGTTTAGCAGATACGCAATACTGCATGAAGACGGAGAAGCGTGATGGTTTCGATCTTTGCTTCAATTACGTAATTTTATATAACGAAAGTATTCTGTATAATAACGTCAATTGGATGTTCGCTCAACACTTGGTGGAAGATTTTTCAAAATTATCCAAACCTCCAAAGCCTCTAAAAGGTTCATCATTTTTATTATAAAAACCCAAGTTTGATTTTAACGGTTATTATATTTGACTCTATGATGCGGCGTTCCACCACACCGTGGCTTCTTCGGATAGAATGAAATACTGAAATCTTGGTATCTTAGTTTTACATAAAATTTTTAGTATCTAGGAAAAACGATTACAACAAGAAATTAAATTAGGGTGGAGGGTAGGTAATCCTTCTAGGTAACTTGTTCAAACGGGCAAAGGTAAATTGAGACCCATCTACCTGAATTAAGAAGGGTCAAGAAATTTAGATGGTCCAATTTAGTCTCGGGTCACTTAAATCTTTCTAATCCTTCTAATCCTCCTAATATGCATATTTCCGGAATTCCTAATTACTTTTTAAATCTCTATACCAAATAATATTTTTATTACCTATGAACGAAGGATTTCCTTGGTTAGACATTTATGGATATCATATATAAAATGGGTTTTCTACAAAATGTTTAATATAGTTTGTTTAATTTGTACCTACCTATTCAGGTTAGTTAGTTTGTCAAAATGAGTTCTGTGAGAGTTGTACTAAGTGAAAGAGGAAACAACTGATTGTGTTGGATGGCTTCAAATATCGTTTCCATAAGATGTTAAAAAATAATGCCAAACGTTGGATTTGTTGTGCACAGACAAAAGAAAAATGCAAGGCATTTTTAAAAACTGAAGGTGCTGACAACATAGTAACAGAAATTATGGATAACCACAACCATACATTAAACGAAGAGGTACTTAATCGCAAAATTTTAAGTAACTCTTTAAAGCGAAAGGCCATAGAAGATGTTAGTGAACGCCCGATGAAAATTATACATAAGGAGTTACGAAATGGCGATATTAATACCTTGACAACCGAGGATGTGAGATTAGTCAGAAAGAAATATGTATAATGCTCGACGATCTGTTTTGCCTAAATTGCCAAAAAATATGGAAGAAACTCATGCAATATAAAAATTTTCTAAATGAACAGATTTTAAAATTAAATTGTAACTCAATATCAAAATTTGAATTTCTTAAAATTGTAGGAGAAAAATTTAGAATAATTAAATAAACGAATATTAAGCATGTTATTAGGTATAGGTAAATTATTGTAAATATTTGTAAATTGTATAAAATTATATGATATAATATGAATTTTAGTTTTAATATGCTACGAACAGATTACGAACCTCTACTGTGCAAGCTCAGGTAGGCCCGGGACTCAATTTACCTAACTCCGGGACTCAGTTCGGCTATCATTAAGACGTTCATCCGTTCAAACTACATCAGGTTGTAACGTGTAAATTCTCCACTTAACTGCTGCCACTGAATTCTACACTGAAATAGGTACCGTGATTCACGCTATAAAAGGATACGTCACTTTTGTTTCCTCTATGATTAATGACCTGCGTATTAAGAAAATATCGAGATAGCGTTGAATTTCCACGTGAAACATGTAATATCGTTCTCTTTAGCCAAATAACTTGAAGAAGTAACATCGTTAGATATTAAAATTGTATTCATATCTATTAATCGAATAGTTTATTAAAGTTTATTGAAATTATTAAGTATCTGTGGCGTCTGATAGACGGTAATTCATGAGAAGAAATATAATTATTTCGTATAAATGCATTATCTTGAAAATCTGAATTGATTCCTTATTTCATTTTTCCGACATTTCATTTTTTTCATTTATCTATATTAAATTATTTATCTTTCAATATTGAAATAATCATCTCACATTTCTTAATTTAAAATATTTTCAATTTATTTGCTTATTTCATTCTCTCAATTTAACACAAGATTTTTTGTAGGCTAACGATGGCAAATTTCACGTGGTCATATCTTATGTTCAGTTTAATGTTGGAACATATACTATCTTTCTTAGCATCTTTGCTTGAGATAAATCAATATGTTAATTTGAATTGGCCATCGATACCCTACAGATATTCTTGGAAAATATTAAGTTTGAGATAATATTTTCCAAGAATATCTGTAGGGTATCGATGGCCAATTCAAATTAACATTTAGATTTATCTCAAGCAAAGATGCTAAGAAAGATAGTATATGTTCCAACATTAAACTGAACATAAGATATGACCACGTGAAATTTGCCATCGTTAGCCTACAAAAATCTTGTGTTAAATTGAGAGAATGAAATATGCAAATAAATTAAAAATATTTTAAATTAAGAAATGTGAGATGATTATTTCAATATTGAAAGTTTGAGATTGTATGTTGATTTGCCCCGAATTATTTTAGCCACCTGGTCTGGAGTTTAAAGTACTACCTGGTCTGGAGTTTTAAAATAAAAAACCACGTTGTCTGGAGTTTAAAATTCACCTTGTCTGGAGTTTAAAAAACCACCTTACCTGGAGCTAATATTCACCTTACCTGGAGCTAATATTCACCTTATCTGGAGCTACCAAGAAACTAGGTACAAAAGGACAGAAGTCAAGAGTACAATCCACCTAAAGAAGAATCCCAAACGTCGATAGAAAATTAAATGAGAACAAAAAGATAAGTCTCATCCTATGTAAAAAGAAAATAGTAAATACCTTCATTTTATCTTATTGTTATTACTGAGAACAAACCAGAACCCATAAATGTTTAACCAATCTCCCTGCTAGCTCGGGCATAAATAAATCTTAAAAAGGGAGAGTGGTTACAAGGTATTAAATATATTCAGGAGTGGAGAATAATTTAAGTCAATTTGTTCCTTCAGTAAAAGATCACAATTCTTATACCTGTTAATTCCTAGGGCTTCCCAAAAGTTTAATTTCAATCCTCTATTATCTCTATGTAAAATATGGAAAGCTTCATTAAATGCATCATTCTCATTTAGCAAATGATTGGAATAATTAGAATCTCTCTTATTGTTTACGAAGCAGCGCTCATGTTCTTCAATTCTTTTTCCCAAATCTCTATGTGTTCTACACTTTGGTACAATCACCACATGATTTTGATAGTTTATTCGTTTTTGATTTATTGTTTTTTATGAATTGGCCTAAAGAATTTTTTGTACGGTAGGCGATATTGAAATTATAATGTGAAATAATTGATGTTAGTTATTATATAGGGTTAACTATATAAGTTAAAATATTTAATTTATTTTCAACATCTTTGAATAGCGTGTAACCACTCTCCCTTTTTAAGATATATTTATGCCCGAGCTAGCAGGGAGATTGGTTAAACATATATGGGTTCTAGTTTGTTCTCAGTAATAACAACAAAATAAAATGAAGGTATTTACTATTTTCTTATTACATGTACTGAGACTTATCTTTTCTTTTTATTTTATTTAATTTTCTATGGACGTTTTTCCTAGGTGGATTGTACTCTTGACTTCTGCCCTGGTTCAGCTGTGGTTTCCAAGGTGAATATTAGCCCCTGATAAGGTGATTTTTAGCTCCAGATAAGGTGGTTCTTTAAACTCCAGACAAGGTGGTTTTTTTTTAAACTCCAGACCAGGTGGCTAAAATAATTCGGGGCAAATCAACATACAATCTCAAACTTAATATTTTCCAAGAATATCTGTAGGGTATCCATGTCCAATTCAAATTAACATTTAGATTTATCTCAAGCAAAGATGCTAAAAAGACAGTATATGTTCCAACATTAAACTGAACATAAGATATGACCACGTGAAATTTGCCTACAAAAATCTTGTGTTAAATTGAGAGAATGAAATAAGCAAATAAATTAAAAATATTTTAAATTAAGAAATGTAAGATGATTATTTCAATATTGAAAGATAAATAGTTTAATATAGATAAATAAAAAAATGAAATGGAGGAAAAATGAAACAAGGAATCAATTCAGATTTTCAAGATAATGCATTTATACGAAATAATTATATTTCTTCTCATAACTTACCGTCTATCAGACGCCACAGATACTTCAAAATTTTAATATATTGAATAAACGTTCAATTGATATTGACTATAATTTTAACAATTAATGAAGTGGTATTTTCAACAACCATTTGCTAAAAGAAAGAACGATATTGTACCTGTTAATCTCGATCTTTTCGTAATACGCAAGTCATCCCGAACTGCGCGAGTCTATTCATCTGTGAAACACGGTATTTCGATTTAGAACTCAGTGGCGGCGGTTGAGCGGAATAATTTAGACGTAACAAGCGGAAAAACTTGGTTTATAGCTAAATTAACATTCTTTTTATTCAAAATATTGTCAATTAATTTTGGATTATATGCATTATTGGTAGCAACCTGTTTAATTATATTCAATTCTTTATCGAAGTTTGCTTGTGACATCGGAATATTGAGTAGTCGGTGGACCTTACTATTATGAGCTGCAATTTCATGTTGGAGAGGATGAACTGAAAATTTGGGTATTTTAGTATCCGTACGAGACGGTTTATGATCTCACTATAACTCTAAATCATACAATTAACATGATTTTTCAAAATCTATCCTTTTTAATTTATTCAATGAATGTATTATTTTTGGATTATCTAAATTTATAAAATAGTTGTTTTGTATATAATGTACCGATACTCCAGCTACGTTCCTATCTTGAATGATTGATTTTTTATGTTCGTCCAATATGGTACCATTGCTACCAGTTTGACCAACATAAAAAGCAACACAATTCATATATTTTATTTTAGTTTTTACTTGTATATTATTTGTTTATTTTACCTTACATGCGGTTGCTATAAATACACTCATTGTACGAGGAGAAATTAAGCAACTTCCATTGATTGAATACTTCATAATCCTTGTCGTATACGACTCTGGATTTCTCTGGCAATAAATTATTCGCAGCTTTGGCTGCATTTTCTATGATATTCTTGGGTAAATTCATATTCATTTCCATTATTTCTATAAGACTACACAAAGAAAGCAGCAATGACATTCACTAAATATAATGATGACAAAAATATTCAACAAACGTCAAAATATCAACAAATGACATGCCTACTATGAGAAGAAAAATGGAAAGAAAATGCTAGGAGCAATGAACCGATTTCAAAATCGATTTTTCATTATAACAAAATAATTTTTTCGTGAAAAATAAAATCTTGTATGCACCACGAGCGTTACTAGATCCTAACGCCCATCGGGCGTTAGGATCTATATAACGCACTTGGTACATAAATAATTATTATTTACACTGAATTTCTCAAAGACTGTTTGTCTGTCCTTATCATTGACCAATAAGGAACACAAATTATATCATTTAGGATGTAGATGATCAAAAATTCTTTTTAATTTTAACTTTGTCCCCAAATCAAGTCACAAGATTTGCAAAAGGTTGAATAAATACAATATAAGAACTATGAGTACGAATTAAAGTAATTTGGGTTCCTTATTGGTCAATAAAAAGGACACAGAAACAGTCACAAAAAGTTAACAGATCTTATTCAGCACTAATGACCAAATAGACCTTAGTATTTCCCCACTCATCAAAGAAGCATTAAAAATAGATAGATTATTACATTCTCAACTTTAGTTTGTCATTAGCTCTTGATAATGGGTTTATATCACGAAACATATGTCGAATAAATAACCTAATTTTAGTGGAATCAAGCCATGTGCTTTACTTCAAATGATTAATCATTTTATTCGGTACAGTTATAATTGCAACTCATGGATTATTATCTGTTTGTTTTTCGAATCCTCCCGAGATGTTGAGTAAATAGAACTTGAAATAATAAATCAAATCTTGTTATTTCTGAATCTGGGACGCTGTGTTGGTGAAATGGTACGTTACGTAACCAAATATTTTTCGAATAATTCATTTTGTCTTCGTTTTCCTCTCCGTTCTTCAGTTTCACTGAATTCGTAATTAATAAATAATTATGTAAGAATGGCCGGTGTAAATTGGCAAGCGCGGTTTGCATTTTATTAACCTCGAACAAGACAGTTTTCATTTATGTTGAAGGCAATTACGGAATGTTCTATTTTGAAAGCAAAAGTAGCATTTGGTCATCAGAACTATTCAATAGCCGTTTGAGATTATTGAGTAATAACGGTTTCTTAAGATTCTTCAGCGAGGAACAATAATACATTTATTTATCATGACTTGTTTATCGTTTCTAATTGATGATGAGTCATACTGAAGACTTTGTTTTCGTGTTAGTCAGTAAAATGATTAATATAATACAGCAATATTTCTTAAGAACAAAGAAAATTCCTAGATAACTAAAGCCTATCGAGTCGTTCTTCATGAAAAACTAAAAAACTAATATTTTAGAGAATGTTGGAAAACCCTAACGGTTCAAAAAAATCATTTTTATCTGGGATTGTTTTCGTTGCAGAACGAAACAATCAAAATTTGGTGAAATTTTTCCAAGCGCCGTTTTTTTTGTGGTTTTTGAAAATTTGCCAAACTCCACAGCTTCTGCAAATTGAGTTAGAGAGGTCAAACTTGGTACGTAGATTGATTTAATGTAGAGGAAGTGCGTTTGTATAGTTTCAACCCAATAAAATAAATTATTTTCTAATTTTTAATTTGGTTTGTGTGATTTTTCTAAATTTTGAAAAATCCCACAAACATTCGATTCGTCGGAATCGCTTGTATATTAGAGGAAAGTCACCAAATATGGAATAGTATCCTTATATTATGGAATACCTTAATTTCTCTAAGAATATAAGTATGAAACGCAACATACGACCATCTTCCATTTCATTCGGTCTATTTACTACCTCACTCACACCATCGTGTCAGTTGCGCGAACGCTACAAGTGTGGCAGGCGTGTTTAGTTTTGATGTCACGCAGAAAATTTTAAAGGTAAGTAATAAATGAGTATTTCCAGTTATTACGTATGTATACATAAGTGTTATACTATTTAGTATATCGATATTATGTTTATCTCAACATTTTGTGATCTTCTGTCATTAAAATATTGTGACTTGAAAAAATATTTAGGCGAGTTTGAACTAGTATAAAAATCCAAATATGGACAGTTTTCGGTGTCTAATTATGGAATATTCCATAATTATGTCTTTATATTTCATATGTTAGGCACTTGCTACTATTTCTTTAAAAAATTATATACTATGTTTGTTTTTAGAATCTCTGCTTCACAATCAACCAAGAAACGAAAAACCTGGGATGAAGAAAAAATTGCAGAAGCTATAAAAAAGAAAAGTATGTAACAGAGGAAGAAAAGCTGCTGTGGCACAGTAATAATATCTTCACCTACAAAAATTATTTAGTAAATAAAAATATGAAGACACAAGAAAATGAAAGTAAGACAGAGAATAAGAAGAAAACTGCGAAGAGAAACAAACAAACGAAGAAAAATATGAATTATTAAGAAGAAGAAGACTCTGAGGAACAGGACGTTATTCAGTTTGATGAAGACAGTGAACATGATGAGTTGATGGACAAAGTATCTCCTGACTCTGCTGATTCAGAATGTTTGTTCTGTTCAAACCTTTTTTTCATGGATAAACGTGGAGAAAGCTGGATTACATGCTTAATGTGTGGACTCTGGGCACATTATGATTGTGCTGGTCCAGAGTTTGATACTTGGATCTGTGACTTTTGCAAGTGAATGAAGTAAGTTCTTTCATTCATCACAATATGTTATTTTCATTTATTTGATCTCATAGATATTTATGTCAATTTTTGTTATTGATATGATGATTTATGCTTATATTCCATATATGGGTACCTATTCCATATTTGGTTACTCATTTGTGATTTTGGTTTTTGTGTTAGATTTTAATTTGATAACTAATATATTTGATTAAAGGCTGTTAATTACTACATATAAATGTATGACTGATTAGTAATTACATTAAACTGTTTTAATTTCTATGAAGTGTTTTTTTTATATCCCTGACACAAAATGGTATTCCATATTTGGTGACTTTCCTCTATACATGAATTAATTTTTAATTTGTACACTTTGTAAGAATATCTAACTATTATTTCATTTTTTATTGTTATAGTTTTCTTTAATTTATATAATAACATAAACTGCATGACCAAAATTTCTGGATGATTTCTGGATTCAATGCTATCTATAAAACAACTGTATGGTTAGATACTTTCAATTACAGTAATCGTCAATATCAAATAATTGTTTTTCTAATGATAATGAATATCCAACTTTACGCAATGTATCCCATATATTTCCTGTTAGTTTTCACTTATTCGCGTTTAGTTCAACTGATTTGGTGTCACGCTTCAATAACTCCAAAAAACTCGAATGCAATATTATAGGGCCACACACACTAACGGCAATACTATAACAGGATATCCTGCTTTACAAAAGGCAC
Source organism: Cynegetis impunctata (assembly GCA_030704885.1). Taxonomy (NCBI): domain Eukaryota; kingdom Metazoa; phylum Arthropoda; class Insecta; order Coleoptera; family Coccinellidae; genus Cynegetis; species Cynegetis impunctata. The sequence continues at coordinate 210,261 of JARQZK010005139.1, read as the reverse complement.
TCGTTCACCGAACCAGTGTATAAAAGTAAAACTGGTTACATTCTCTCCCTTCTCTGCTTGATGAACGATTATTGTGTTGAGAATCTATTTATTTTTTATCAATGAACGAATACATCGACTAATACCATATACCACAGTATTAGTCGACTTCGCATTTGTGCATTTATATAAATTAGTTATTGTTCATACAAATTCTATAATAGATATAAAGGAATTTATTCCATCTGATAGTTGATGGGAATTGGCACATCGTTCTGGATTTCATATACCGAATGCATTGTTATCAGAAAATGAAATGAAGCAGGTTTCAGTCTCATCGAATAGAGGAACCATTGATGAGAAGCTGAAAAAATATCAGAGGAAAACACTTATGATTTTCCTCCTTTGAAAATATCTGGACTTTTATAAAAGGAAATTCAATAAATGTTATCAAGAGCTCAAATATTTTAGTACAAAATTTTTATATTTCCCTGATAGATCTTTATTTTCACGAATCGAGGTTCATAGGCATATCTCTATTTTGACGATTCGTGGTTCATAGGCCGATCTATTTTTTTCGCGAATCTGGGTTCATAGGCAGATCTATATTTTCCCAAATCTGGGTTCATAGGCAGATCTATATTTTCCCAAATCTAGGTTCATAGGCAGATCTATATTTTCCCAAATCTGGGTTCATAGGCAGATTATATTTTTTCGGGAATTGGGGTTCATAGGGAGATCTATATTTTCTCGAATCTGGGTTCATAGGCAGATCTATATTTTCTCGAATCTGGGTTCATTGGCAGATCTGTATGTTTTCGCGAATCTGGGTTCATAGGCAGATCTATATGTTTTCGCGAATCTGGGTTCATAGACACATCTATATTTTTTCGCGAATCTGGGTTCATAGGCAGTTTTATATTTTCTCGAATCTGGGTTCATAGGAAGTTTTATATTTTTTCGAATCTGGGATCATAGGCAGATCTATATTTTCTCGAATCTGGGTTCATAAGCCGATCTATATTTTTTCGTGGATTAGGGTTCATAGGCAGATCTATATTTTCTCGAATCCGGCTGATTTTCTTCTAACTCATATAAGAACTAAGCAAAAGAATGTCGTAAGAATTCCAAGCCAACAAAAGACTTCGCCTCTCACCAACACTTTTTGAATATATAGGGTATCATCTCAGATAAAGCTTTCAGCCTGAATTTGCGGTAGGTAGGATTGATTATTATGTAACTAGTATCTCCAATTCCGATTCCAAATAGGTTTGAATTTATGTCATTACCAAATATAAATAAATTTTTGACAACTAAATCTCATGGAACATATAAAACACAAAAGAGCTAGGTGGGACTGGAACCCAAGATCCTAGCTATACAAAAGATAAGTTAACCGCTAGGCTAGCGAGGATTCTTACTGCTAACTTTTCTCCTCATTAGAAATTTGATAGTTTGCGAACTATTATATTTGCTTTTTATGATATAGAACTTCAATACTCTTCACTTTTTATGGTTATGATATCAGATTTTTCTCAGGTAACCTTAATGCTTTATAGCTTTCATCCAAATCTTCATAAAGATCTCCATAATAAGTTTTGTATGTACACAGATAATGATCAAATACTTAGAAATACTTATCTCATACATTGAACGCCTTAGCAACACTATATAAAATAATTTTTCTGGAAACTGATAAAGGACAGTATAATACCTTGATAATAACAAAAATATCTGGCCAAAGTAATAAAGCGGATTTATTTCAAGGGATTTCCATGAACACATATAAGTATCACAGTACTCGAATAACATATAATTACCCATATCTTAATGCACAAAATATAATCCTTGTTCTTTTATGTTTGCTTCAAAGATGTTTTCGGTGTTTAATCATAAGCTTTTCTGTGTAAATCTTGAAATTACTCATATCGAATCAAAATATAAGGCAGTGGCGTAGGTAGCATATTATTGTGTTTTCGGGAATTTTTAATCACTTATCAAGATCAAGAAAGGAGCTTCCAAAGTGTACAAAGTTGTTTTGGTTATCATAACCTATACGAAGAATGTGGTAATTGATCATCTTCTCAAGTAGCCTTTCATGTCACATTTAAATATCAATTAGTGGCGTAGTTGGCTAATTATTGTTTGTTTTAACACCATTTTAGTCACTCAATAGTAGAGATGCTTCGAAAGACACAAACCTCATTGATAAATCAAATGAACAGTGCAAATTGATCAACATTTCAATTAGGTGCCCATATCAAATAGATGTTCAAAACAGTGGCGTAGATGAAAAACCTGTTTTCGTGTCAGAACCTACACAAAGAAAGTAAGAATTGTTTCTTCCTAAACCAGGTGCTTATATAGAATAAAAATATGTACCAGTGGCTTAGATGAGACAAGATCTTGTGTTTTCTAAGTTTTTTGAAACCTCGAATAGAGAAAAAGGGTTGATTGCTGTTTTGAGAAGGTGCTAAGATCGTATCAGAATGTAATCCAGTGGCGTAAGTGGGGCATGTGTATGTGATTAATAAGTTCACCAAAAACCAAATAGAAAAGTGAAAATTACTAAGTAAACAAACGTTATAGGTAAATCACGATTATACACTTCTAGTATTCAGAGCTTTATCAGGAAAAAAAAATAAAACTTCACAACTCTCTTTCACCTATTAAGGTACAAATAAAGAATCTTCTTAGGTGAAAGAGAGTTGTGAAGTTTTATTTTTTTTTGATCAATTCTATCTAGAATTGATGTAGTAGTTGCTTAGATGAAATTGAAATATGAACTTGAGGCTACGCGTATCATGGTTGTGCATTTCAACATATTTTTAGTAACTTTCTAAAGGGGAACCTTTTTAAAAAACCGAAATCAAAAATTGTGAATTGATTTCCCTTTGACAAGGTTTTTAAAAAGTGTATAGCTATGGCGTTTTTCAACGGCCAATTAGATAAAGTGAAGAAATATCCCCCTTTGAAACAGGTGTCCAGATTGAACGAGTAATAGCTGCGATATGATAGTATATTTATACGCCATTTGAACATGTTATAAGGGAGAAGCTTCAGCATAACACAAAGCTGTTTCACTTGACAACAAATAATCAAGAAAGTGGAAAATAACCCCCCTTTCATACGGTATACATATCGATTCAAACAATAAACCAGTGGCGTAGGTGAGACTTGGAATATCTTTTTTCAGTATATTTGCTCGAGGGAGAACCTGCGACAGAGTACAAAGCTACTTCAGACTTGGAAACAGAAATAGGGCATCATTCACAATTTATCACACATGTCTCAGACTGTTATGATGAAACTCTTATGCATATATACAAGATTCATCTTCCTTATTTGATAAAATATCACGTTTGGTTGTTTTGTGGAAGTGACAAATGTAAACAAAAATATGCTTGCTAGATATAGTGTGAAATTAAAAGTAAATTTTCAGACTAGTTCCGTTGAAACGTCAAGTTCTGCAATACTTTGTCAACACTTTTGGTTTGACACTTCATGAACTCAATCTCTTGCTTATAATTCTTATGAAATCTTCATATTTTCTGTTGATGCTTTGTATTACAATTAAGAAGTACTTATTACTGTATTTAGTCCAACATCTTCTCTTGATCTTTTTTTTAAAACGGCAATTATTTACAAAATCTATTTAACAGTGAAATTGATATATATATATATATATATATATATATATATATATATATATATATATAAATATATATATTCATTCGAATTGTTGTTGCCTGTGAACTATTTCTAATCTTTTGATAATTATTAGCAATAACAGGCTTGTTGAATCTCAAAAATCTCGATTTTATTAAAAAGTTGACGTTTCGCCACGACATTCGTGGCTTTATCAAAACGTTTGAAAAAATTGAAATTTCTTTGACATTTATTGAATTGAAAAAATTTGAATAGAAAAAGACTACTATGTCTTACTAAAATTTTTTTCGGCTGTGGCCGTTCTTTGTTATTACGTGCTATTCAGTCCAATATTAACATTCAAATCTGTTATTATTAGATGGTAAGGGAAACCATTCTTTGACTTTTCAAAATCAAAATAATTTGAACCTATTTCGAACATTACGTGGGTAAAGGTTTCTGTGGTTTCCCTTACCATCTAATAATAACAGATTTGAATGTTAATATTGGACTGAATAGCACGTAATAACAAAGAACGGCCACAGCCGAAAAAAATTTTAGTAAGACATAGTAGCCTTTTTCTATTCAAATTTTTTCAATTCAATAAATGTCAAAGAAATTTAATTTTTTTCAAAAGTTTTGATAAAGCCACGAATGTCGTGGCGAAACGTCAACTTTTTAATAAAATCGAGATTTTTGAGATTCAACAAGCCTGTTATTGCTAATAATTATCAAAAGATTATATATATATATATATATATATATATATATATATATATATATATATATATATATATATATATATATATATATATATATATATATATATACTATATATATATATATATATATATATATATATATATATATATATATATATATATATATATATATATATATATATATATATATATATATATATATATATATATATAATATTCATTTACTTATCTTTTCTCAGTAATAACAGGCCATCTGGAACATAGTTATATATTTTCAACTTTTCAATTTTCTTAAAATTCATAAACGCTAAATTAAATTAAATCTTTCAGCGCGTATAAAAAACTGACTAAAATTAGTATAAATACAGAAAATACTAAGGCAGCCTCACAAATATTTAAATTTTTTTGGCAAATCAATAACAAAGTCCTTTCTGAAATTATAAAGAATTTGAATTTCTGAAATGTTGGGGAATTAGTGGTTCGTATTTATGCTGTGGGTTGCTAATACTAGAGTCTGTTTTTGGATCTATACGAGATTTCAAATGTACTGGTGGTAAAGAATGGCTTGTTCGACCTATACCTTCAATTAAATATTGAAAAAAAAAGATTCATAATTAATTAGGTATCACCTTTGCTGGTTAAATTATCTCGAGAAAATGCTAAAAAATATATTGAGACTGAAAACAGTTTATTAAGATCACCAAAGGATATATTATTGACCATACTTAAATTCAAAAGTTGATGATACTTATTAAAGTCAGAACCAAAATATAGGACGCAATACTTGTGATGTGAAGTTGAGGTGAAAACGTTAAAAAAAATGTGCAAATGTATGAGGTCAATATAAAAAATAATAATGAGAAATATGTAGGTATTGCACAATATAATACAACAGTTTAGCCTCTACATGGTCGCCTTTCATAAGAGAATACGTACAAGAAAATTACAATTAGGTATTAGCATAAAGAATAAAGGTGATACATATCACAAGCAAAAATATTTTTTTTGGTATGAATATGTGATTGAAACTAAATTTCTGAAAAGATCAAGATCGTTATATTCATTCCTTCAAACTCAAAACAGGAGATTCTCAAGTAAAATTTATTTTATCTATAGGTATTACTTATCTTTAAACCATAAAAAAATTTCTAGAATTGTGTTATTTATTTTATCCGTATTATCTTTTTATTAAAAAATTAAAAATTTTCTAGAATTGTAGCAGAATAAAAAATGATTAACTTTAACGTTCTTAAAGTATCCGTTATAATTATCAAACAAGTTTTTGAAAATTTGATTTGGAAAATAACACAAAATTTTCAGTTCGAATAAAATACGATAAGATTAGAATTATTGAATCATCGCTTATTTGATCCAATAAAGGTCAAATCGAAACTGGAAAATCTCATCTATCTAAAATATCAACACGACAACAATCAGTGAAAAATCTAAACGAAAACTCAAAATTTGCTTATCAAAAAATAATTCATATTTTTTAAAAATGAATATATAAAAGTAACAATTCCTAAAAAGATCAAGATGGGTATTCTAATTCCTTTGAATTCAAAACAGAAGATTTTCTCGAAATGTCAACAATAAAAAATTTCTACAAAATTGTATTTTTTTATTAGTAAATTCGAAATTTTTAAGAATTGTAGCAAAATAAAAATAACGTACTTCATATTTCTTGTAATACCCGTGATAAGTATCAAAAATGTTTGCGAAAATTTTATTTGGAAAACAAAGACGCAAGATTTGGCATATAGCGGAAAATTCAAAGTTCAATGATATACGATAACGTTCAAGCTATTGAATCACCGCTTATATTATCCAACAATAAAGGTCAAATCGAAACTGGAAAATCTCACCTGTCTAAAATGAAAACATGACAAGAATGAGAAAAAAATCTAAACAGAAACACAAAATTCCTCAGTGCTTCTCAAAACATAAAACATACAATAAAATTACAATTGGCATTAGCATGAATAATGTATTAAATATAACAACCAAAAATAATTTTTATTTATGAATAAGTATACAACAGTAACAATTTCTAAAAAGATCAAGATCTTTTTCTGGTTTATTCAAATTAAAAATAGAAGATTTTCACGAAATGTCAACATTGAAAAATTCTTACAAAATATGTGTAGTATGCTATTTTTTATTAGCAAATTCGAAATTTTCTAGAATTGTAGCAAAAAAAGTTTGTGAAAAGTTTATTTGGAAAACAAAACCGCAATTTTTATCAATTTTATCCAATAATGAAGGTCAAATCGAAACTGGAAAATCTCACCTGTTTAAAATGAAAACATGACAAGAATGACTGAAAAATCTAAACAAGAGCTTTTCAAAACATAATTCATACAATAAAATTACAATTGGCTTCAGTATGAATAATATACTAAATATCACAACCAACAATAATTTTCAGTGAAGAATATATAACAGTATCAATTTCTTAAAAGATCAAGATCTTTTTCTGGTTTTTTCAAATTAAAAACAGAAGATTTTCACGAAATAACAACATTGAAAAATTCTTACAAAATATGTATATTATGCTATTTTTTATTAGCAAAGTCGAAATTTTCTAGAATTGTAGCAAAACAAAGTATCAAAAAAAGTTTATGAAAAGTTCATCTGAAAAACACAGACGCAGGATTTTCAAATAGCGGAAAATTCACAGTTCCAATAATAGAAGATAATGCTCAAACTATCAAATCACCGCTTATATTATCCAATAATAAAGGTCAAATTGAAACTGGAAAATCTCACCTGTCTAAAATGAAAAGATGACAAGAACGAGAGAAAAATCTAAACATAAACACAAAATTTCTCAGTGCTTCTCAAAACATAAAACATACAATTAAATTACAATTGGCATTAGCATGAATAATGTATTAAATATCACAACCAAAAATAATTTTTATTAATGAATATACAACAGTAACAATTTCTAAAACGATCAAGATCTTTTTCTGGTTTATTCAAATTAAAAACAGAAGATTTTCACGAAATATCAACATCGAAAAATTATTACAAAATATGTTTTTTGTGCTGTTTTTTATTAGCAAATTCGAAATTTTCTAGAATAGTAGCAAAAGAAAGTATCAAAAAAAGTTTGTGAAAAGTTTATTTGGAAAACAAAAACGCAATTTTTATCAATTTTATCCAATAATGAAGGTCAAATCGAAAATGGAAAATCTCACCTGTCTAAAATGAAAACATAACAAGAATGACTGCAAAATCTAAACATGAGCTTTTCAAAACAAAATTCATACAATAAAATTACAATTGGCTTCAGCATGAATAATATACTAAATATCACAACCAAAAATAATTTTCAGTAAAGAATATATAACAGTAACAATTTCTAAAAAGATCAAGTTCATTTTCTGGTTTATTCAAATTAAAAACAGAAGATTTTCACGAAATGTCAACATTGAAAAATTCTTACAAAATATGTGTATTGTGCTAATTTTTATTAGCAAATTCGAAATTTTCTAGAATTGAAGCAAAACAAAGTATCAAAAAAAGTTTGTGAAAAGTTTATTTGGAAAACAAAAACGCAATTTTTATCAATTTTATCCAATAATAAAGGTCAAATCGAAACTGGAAAATCTCACCTGTCTAAAATGAAAACATGACAAGAATGACTGAAAAATCTAAACAAGAGCTTTTCAAAACATAATTCATACAATAAAATTACAATTGGCTTCAGCATGAATAATATACTAAATATCACAACCAAAAATAATTTTCAGTAAAGAATATATAACAGTAACAATTTCTAAAAAGATCAAGATCTTTTGCTGATTTGTTCAAATTAAAAACAGAAGATTTTCACGAAATGTCAACATTGAAAAATTCTTACAAAATATGTGTAGTATGCTATTTTTTATTAGCAAATTCGAAATTTTCCAGAATTGTAGCAAAACAAAGTATCAAAAAAAGTTTGTGAAAAGTTCATCTGAAAAACACAGACGCAGGATTTTCCAATAGCGGAAAATTCACAGTTCCAATCATACAGGATAAGGCTCAAACTATTAAATCACCGTTTATATTATCCAATAATAAAGGTCAAATCGAAACTGGAGAAGCTCACCTGTTTAAAATACAAACATGACAGGAACAAGTGAAAAATCCAAACAATAACACAAAATTCCACACCACTTTTACACTACTTTGTTTATGTTTGAAAATAATCTTAACGGTAACTTAGGTAACTCAAAAAGAATACACACAAGTCAGGCTCGAAAGAAAAGAACGAACTAAAACTGAAGGTACTGAGTTCGAGGTTCTTCCACTTCTTGAGTTCTTGTAGAACCGCGAACCGCTTACGGTGGAACAGAGAAAGACTGCGAACTTATGGTTCTGTCGCTCTCGCTCGTCTCACCTTAACCGACTACACTATAGCACGGAATAGGTTAATACTAGAGTCTACCTGATCTTGCGTACTGCTTTTGTTGTAACCCATTGTACGGATCAATTTGGTGGACGTAGGTGTACAGTGGCGTGGGAGGCGATTGGCCAAAACGCGGCAAAATTAATACCGGAGATTTGATCGGGCTGATCCAGCTCCCTGAAGTGCTTGTAGCAGAATAATGTAGTACCGTAAATAAAACTTGGGTTTCTGATTTTCACTATATTTTGTTGACAATTGGTTCGCCAAATAAAGTGGATGTTTTAGATGAATAATTCAAACTAACTTTACGAATGGAAAATATTACGGATATAGAAATGGGAAATGCAAATGAGGATGGGAAACCTAAAAGTAATGTATTAGCAGGTAGATAAAAGTATAAAAGTGGGTAAACATAACAGGTACAATCAATCAATAAATCTTTTAAATTGTCTATTATTGCTAATAAATTCTGAATAAACTTTGCTCTTCAGAAAAGATCAGGGTTTAAAATAGTTTCCATTTCCTGTTGAAGTAATATATTAATCCTTATTTGAATAATTTTTTTCTACTTCGTTTAATTACTCCCCAACGGTTTTGGTTTATTTCATTGCGGCTGATTTTTACTAAATAATATATAGAGAAAAAGGAGCTTCCTTCCTGCGACACCCCACTTTTTTTCATGATTTTCAGTAGTCGAATTTCAACACTTGATTTTGAATTTTCAAAATCTTTTACTCTTCTAAAAGACATACAAATAGCTCTGCTACTTTATATCGAGCAGAATTTCGATAGAAAACTTTCAGAATCGATAAAAGAGCTGTATTTGTATTCTTCTTTAGGCAAAGAGAAACCTTATCTAGCTTTCCAATCATCTACCTATCCACTTTAATTTTGAAAATATCAATTGTCCAGTCATGTGTGGTTTGATTTTTTACTTATTCTCTTTTAGAGGCAGAGCAAGAATCAAGTCGCGTTGTTCCCTCCAAGATGCTCTAAGTAGTATTCAAACATTGTTTTTCATCAGTTTGTTCAATTCCGGGTTATGGGTATATTTATATTTTTGGACCGGGGTCGTTGTGGCTCGGTTTGCCTTCCGGGAACTGCGACCATGTAGATCTTTTGTTCTCTACCCTACTCATTCATTGAAACCCAAGGAGGTCGTCAATGGTGTTGATAAACCCGACAACATCCTTGGGGGCCTTGGCCATTACCTCATGGGTATCCAGAACAGGTTTCCCCATATGAGTGGTTCTTAGTCCCGCCAACTCTGGACACTTGCATACCATGTGTTCAGCTGTTTCTGCTTCTGATCCACAGAGCCTACAAATATCATCTGCCGACTTTCCCATACGGTACAAATGGTACTTGTACCGACAGTGCCCTGTCAGCAGTCCAACCATCACCCGAAGCTCAGCTCGTGACAGCCTCAGGAGCTTTCTGGCATAGGTCTGTGAAATCTTTACGAACTTCTTTGACTGCGTGAGTCCAGGAGTGTTTCTCCAGAGGGTTTCTCTATTATCCAACTCCCATTGTTGAACCGCTGCCTTATATTGGTCTTTTCCAAGACCACAGAAAGGCTCAGGTCCAGCAGGTGTTAACCTTGATGCACTTTTTGCAAGTTCATCGGCTTTTTCATTTCCTTCAACACCACAGTGCCCTGGCACCCACAGTAGAGTCACTTTATTGCCTCTGGCCAGTTGCTTTATGGTATTACGGCACTCCCATGTCAGTAGAGATCCCTGGCTTTGTGATTCCAGGGACCTCAGCGTGGCCTGGCTGTCCGTGGTGATGTAGATATGCGCCCCTTTGAGGTTCATTTTGAGGCACTCCTGTGCGCATACGTAAACAGCTATTATTTCGGTCTGTAGAATAGAGGGTTCACTTCCCAGAGATTTAGAGATCCTCAGTTTAGGTCCATATACCCCAATGCCAGTGCCTCTCTCTGTTTTTGATCCATCGGTAAACCATATGGAAGACTTTTTGTCCAAACGATTAACGAAACTTATTGCACTAGGACGGTCAGCTATGACCGTTTCAAAGGGCGTTTCGAAATCGAAGATAGTTGGCATAACATCCGATGGTTTTGCCAGGAGTTTTGAATCCAGTTGACTCAGTATCCTCATATGTCCAACCCAGTTTCCAGGTAGGAGCTTCCCGTTAAGGGATATTCTCATTGCTTCCAGCAGGCTGCATTTCCTCGCATGTATATGTAAGGGAGGCAGATCGAGTATAACCTCAAGGGTTATGGGTATGATATAGATGAATATTCAAGTGACACAGATGTCTGAAGATATCAAAATTGCTTCCAGAGAATAATAAATACATATGCATAAGGAAGAATTGGTTTATGTAGTTCAAGTATAGAAATACATTGAGAAAATCCATTAATTTACTAATTAGTGAAATACGTAAGGAAAGTGAAAGAAATATTTTTTGGAATGAAGTTCCTTGCGGCAGGCTTGGAGAAGATAAGGATTTCGCTACGCGACCAAACTAAAAATAATGTGAGACTAAAACGTAAGAATAAAACCGTGACGGAAGTGACTCACACAAAAGAGTAGCGTATAATACCTTTCTCTTTTTTCCTCTTTCTTTCCGTTCTCTCATCCCTTCTCTTTCTGATTCCCTACTGGACAGCGTTCCCGTTGTTCGAGAGTTATAGTCTGTCCAGTCTAAGTTGGCGTGTACGTCACAGTCATGCGCAAATAACGACGCAAGGCTGCCTACCCAAATAAATAAAATTCGAAATGGTCGAAATTCATATCTGTCGTAAGTAATTTTCTGAAAAAGTAGTAGGTGATAGTGACCGGATCATCCATTTCGACAAATATTCTGTTCTTAACATATCAAATCGTATGTATCTCTCAAGAAAAACTAACATTCCGAATAATGAAAATAAGTTGAATGTTTGTTAAGTTGTCATTTAATTGAAAAATTTGCAATGTTGTCGGACCCTCTCGACCAACGCGCTGGTAATCGGCATTTCACGTTTGACAGTCGCCGAGTAACCTAGAAGAATTTGTAATTAAGTTTGATTTATCGATCGATGAATATGGATTCCATAGAGATGGACACTTCTGGTAGGGAATAATGGTCAATTTGAATTTACTGCTAAAATCCCCGCCATGTCAAACATGCAAGATATCTCATTTTGTTGAAAATTGGGTTAGCTATTTAGACTTAAGATTATTTATTACGTCTGGCAACAGTGTTCACAATGGACGTCATATACAATTGGTGACGTACACGCCAACGGTCGCTGGACAGACTATACTACGCAGACGATTCAAGCCTGTTGCTTTATGGATATAACTTATACAAAATTATTTTGTTGACGGCCGAGTGGTTTGAGTACAGAACACTAGTATCGTATTACTGGGTTCGAATCCCATAGGCGACTCAAGATTTTTTCATTCATTCATTTAAAATCTCGTTGCAGCTCTTGGCCCCACATTTCACTATTAATTATTTCAACTTGGATTGGTATAAGTTCACTTAGGTCGGGCGTCCCGAGACGCACATGTTTCTTTTTTTGCAAATTGTGTTGCTTCTATATTATCCGAAGGAACTTCGTTGCTACCTGGTGTCCCATGACACCGTTTCTTTTTTTCTGTATCGAGTAATCTAGTAATCGACGATAGAAAGGAAATAATAAAAAATTAATACACCGGAGTAGAAGTACCATTAGAAAATATATATTTTTCTTATGGACATACTGATCGTTCTTGTGATTTGTTACGCCACTGGACGGCTACGTCACAAAACTAATAAATAAGTTTTATTATTGATTGGATCGTTTTGTTCGTCAGAAACGTTTAATGCTTATCGTTAATAATCGACATTGAAATGCAGGTATCTACCTTGAAATATAAGCTAGATAACAAGTGACGGTCGCGATTCGTTGTGAAGTGCCGATAAGAAAACACGGAACAATTGATTTTCCAGAAAAAAAATTTTCTTAAGGTTATAGTGATATTCAAATTAGGATTCTTACAAAATTAATCCTTTCCTTACTTATTATTAGAGATTTTTCAAAGATAACAACATTGCAAGTTGTATGTTAAAGTTTAGATTTTTGAATTTTCTTTATTACTATAAGGAAAACTGGATTTTATTTACTTACATTTCTTGGAACTCAGAATGAATTTGGAAAACGAGTTGGCTTTATCTGAGTTTCGTCTAGATAAGAGAAGGAGTTTCATTGAATGGCCTCCAAGGTCGCCTGATTTAACACCATTGTTTTTTATGGTCTCATTTGAAAATTGTTATTTTTGAACGCAACCTAGCTCTTCAGAATATCTTCACCACCAATAAATGGTAGCATATAGTGAAATAACACAAGAAATATTACAAACTATTCCAGAAAATGTTGTAAAATACTTTTATTATACTCTTTGGAAGTAAATAAGTTGCAATTTAAACATCTAATTTATTTCCATTAATTTGAAAACTTTTTTTCTCAATTTATTTTATCAATATAGTGAGTAACCTTTCATTATAACAACTCCAAATTACTTATATAAATCGAAACAAGAAACCAAGTCATTTGAAAATTTCATGAAATTTGACATTCACAATTTACGAGATATTTCAGATATCCGGATTTTCTAAACTGAACTAATCACATCATTAAATCAGTTTGAATATGTTCATTATTTGTGTTGAGTGATGAAGAGGTACCACTTCACACTTGGTGAAATATTTTCAGATAACGGAAATAAATATACTGTACACTCGGTTAAGTGTCAAATCTCTAAGAAGTCATTTTTAGTTCTTTTGCTACAGGGGTGTAATGATTCTTTCTTGTTGAGGTCTATGAAGTGATATATTTTTTTTCAGCTCATTTGACTAGATGGGAGCTGATGGAGATGCCAATATGCACCGGGAATATATATATATATATATATATATATATATATATATATATATATATATATATATATATATATATATATATATATATATTAACTAAGTAAAAAAGTGGATACTCGGCAAAGAGAGGGGCTGGATAATTGACAAAAGAAGCAATTGCCAATTTACATCTATATTTCGGCCCTATATTGCGACCTTCATCAGGATGACATTGGCTAGTTGTACATCATAAGTTTTAAAGAACAATTTGTAAAATTCGTACTAATTTACAAATATTAACATCATAGCAATACTGCTCTGTGACACATAGATTCCAACAGAAACAAAAACAAAGAGGTTCTAAAAAAAATAAAATAAAAAGAATATATTATATTTTTATTTTATTTTGTACTTGAGTGTTTGTGGATACTCTTTGCCGAGTAATCACTTTTGTACTTAGTTTTCAATATTGCGGCAATATCTCTTAGTTATATTTATATATATATATATATATATATATATATATATATATATATATATATATATATATATATATATATATATATATATATATATATATATATATTTATTTATATATGTATATATATATATATATATATATATATATATATATTTATATATAAAATGAAGTGAACTAGGACATTTATTTGAAACTAATCCGATAAGGGCGAAACAGTCTGTCTGTCAATTTCCATCGATTGTGATAAACAAATTGACATTTCGAACAATTACCGTCTGGGGTAGATGTTGATATTTCGATGCTTCGTGAACGCTTATAACCAGATCCGCTAGGAGGTTTGTTTGATTAGTTTCAAATAAATGTCCTAGTTCACTTCATTTTATTGCCACGAACGTGTGTCGTTAACACGAAGAATTCTGTTTTCCATATTTATATATGTATATATATAAATATATATTTATATATGTATATATATATATATATATATATATATATATATATATATATATATATATATATATATATATATATATATATATATATATATATATATATGTTCAGAAAGATTTCCGCGGTCGGAAGTATTTGAAAAACTTGGTTCACGGAATGAACCGCGTAAAAGATTTGAAAAATCTCAGAGATTTTTCAAATCTTTTACGCGGTTCATTCCGTGAACCAAGTTTTTCATATATATATATATATATATATATATATATATATATATATATATATATATATATATATATATATATATATATATATATATATATATATATATAGAGCTACCTGAAACGGATAAAAATCTACTCCCGCACCAGACTGCTTTTCTTTGCTTTTCTTCGATACACTAGTATGTATTTTCTGGTAGACCAGTAGACAAGAAGAGAAAAGAAAAATTAAAAAGATTCACAGAAACAGTTCGCCCATCTGCAATGGGCAAGTTGATTTAGCCTTATCACCCTATGTTCAAATTCGTTATATTTGGATGGAAGCTAAACATATACATTTTCAGAAGTATTTCTTTTGCATGATGTGATTTCCATTCAAATAGTGCCTTACCTATTGATCAAACTTAAGATTTACTAGGCAACTCAACAAGGCAATTACAGAACACGAACTTTGATACGGTCATTGCATATTGTTGAATCGTTTTCGTTCGACTAAAGAGGTTTTCTCTTGTTTAAGAAAAATGCAGAATATAAAATCATTGAGTCCTGAAGAAAACCTACTCGATATGGACATGCTTGTTGAGAATGAATTGGATCGACTTTATAGACAGGTATGTTAGTTTGAAATTGAAATTATCAAATCTATTATCTGATATAGCACATATTTACTTACACATCATAACTTGGAGAAGTATAGTAACGGTCCAAATATATTCAAATTTTGTTTGAGTTAAATCGGCATAAAATTACCCAAAACGTGTATAAAAAGTAATTTGAGCAAAAAAATGTCTGTCGGTCAGTTGGGGTTGTTTTTGAGCCAATTTGGTCATTTTAGTGAATTTTTGGAATACAGTTTTCGGTATACACATAGCGAGCAGAGCTAGTGTAACATATAATGATGGAGAATGTGACGTTTCATTTGATTAATTTGATTTCTGGGAATATTTCAAAAGAAAGTACCTTTTTGAACAAAACTTATGTTATTGTATATTTTGTGGCTTCCAATAATAATATATTGTAGCATTCTCTTTCACAATGTAGTCATGTGTAAATGTAATTAAACAAAGCGATAAATAAACCCAAAAGAAATATAAACATAGCAATCGAAGTAAATAAACAGAATACCTAAATATGAATTCCATCAACAAAAATTAAAGGAATGGAAAATTAAGCAATGTATACACGTATTATGAAAAATTTGAACAGTACCTACAACTCTACCTCTGATAATAATAACGGCAATATTTTTCATATTAAAAAATTCTGTAGACACTTAATTATCCATTTATTCATGATTATTTCCTCTCCTTTCGTAGTAAAAAAATATGGAGGGGGGCCGAAAGGAATATAAACATAAAAATCAAAGTGAATAAGCAGGATACCTATATAGTTAATTTCATCAACAAAAATGAAAAGAATGAAAAATTAAACAATGTATAAATATTTCTCCTATTGAAAAAATCAGTAGATCGGTATTTATAGAATTATTCATGATTATTTCCTTTGTTTTCGTAGTACAGAATTATGGAGGGGGACCGAAAAAACCCAAAAATATATAAATATAACAATCAAAGTGAATAAACAGAATACCTACATATTAATATCATCAACAAAAATTGGAAACATGAAAAATTAAACAATGTATAAATATTATATAGAATTATTCATGATTATTTCTGCTTTCGTAGTACAGACTTATGGAGGGGGACCGAAAGGCCTTCTTCGAGGAAATGAATACGAAGCTGGTAAAACAAAGGGCCATTATTCAGACCTTGAGAAACGAGAGGAACCAGCTAATGATCGACCTGAAGGTAGCAACAAGCGCGACGAAGAAACGTCATATCAGAGTAATTTCGGCAAAAATCAACAGAAAGTATTCGCAATTTGAGAGTTATTTGCACGTTATCGAGAGAGAGAGGTACGAGTTGAAGGAAACTAATGGGCAAATAAGGAAGGTAATACTCCAATAATATAGATAATTCTTTTTGTTTTTGTTGTTGAGATTTTAGGTACCTTTACAGCTATTGCAGATTGAGTACCAAGGTTGCACCTTTTTTTTCTAATATTACATGTATATATATATATATATATATATATATATATATATGTATGTATAGTTTCAGAATTTTTTTCAACTCAAAAATGAAGGGGGATCTCAAAATTTATTTGTATTATAAGAGAAAGCAGTGGTGTAATATTTTTTTCTCCAAAAATATATTCATTGCAAAAACACGTACTAACGCCACAGGTAGAGAAATTCAAAAATTTTCGTAAATCACAAAATTCACTTTGATGTGTAGAAGACATGTATCAAATTTTATGAAGTTGTCTACAATACATCTCAGTTATTATTAAAAAACTAATTTTTTTTCACAATTTTATCACCCTATATCTCAAAACTTAAGACCTTTAGGACATACTTTCATAGGTAATATATAATATATAGAACCATATACACCCTGTATATCAGGAAATTAAATTATACAATCATTTACCTGAAAATTTTCGACATACCTAATCTCACTCAAAAAATGTCTCAAAGCAGTATTGGTATCCAAAGGTTATTATGGCGTGGAGGAGTTTATGCTGGATAATGCACTGGCATAATTTTGTACCTTATGCTTAATACTTTGATTTTAATTTGTTCTTTTGTTTGTAGCTCTTTCAGATAAATGTTTCATTTTATGGACCTTATTTTAATTATTGTGTGCTGTTGTATTTTGAAATTGTCTGAAATTGACTTATCCAATACATCTGTCAAATGTCTTAAATGATATAGTTATTAACATAACAAAGGCCGATATGTAGCAAATAACGGATGAGGTTGGCTATTGTAATCCGAGGCGCAGCCGAGGATTATAACTAACCGAATCCGTTATTTGCGTATCGGCCGTGTGTCGTTAAAAATTTTTCGTAATCCCGTTGAAAGATTATATTTTGATTCCGCGAAGAAAGAAAAAAACCCGTACCTCGCAAGTCTAAAGAAAAATCCCAACATCGTGCACTCTATTGTCATGGAACAGTTTTATAAACAACGTCAGTTTTTTGTGTTCTCAAGTTCGCTTTAACGACGACCATGGATGAAATTGAGGAACAAAATCAAATTCCTTTAGAAATATTGGGAGAATCATGTGCAGTGCAGCGAGTGTTGATTAACTGCCGAAAATAACTCAAGAACGATATCAAAAAGAATATGAAAATTTTTAAATGTGGCGTAAAAGCAAGAATGTAAAGGTGGTTAATGAAGATGTATTATTAGCCTATGCGAAATGAAAATCAGAGGTTTATTCTCCCAACTCGATGTGGATCAAGATTTCAATGTTGTAATTGTAAGCAGAATGATGTTTTGAAATATATATTTGAACAAGTGATTTCTTAACGGCCGGCGGCCGTTAACACTGACTTTTCAATTGTCATCTGAATACCGTTAAATCTAAATAACAGTATGGGATTACGAAAAATAAATTATTATTATTATTATTGTAACGGGGAGGGACGCGATACAAACTATGATGGGAAATTGGGCCCAAAATTGTAAAAGTCAAACTTTTAGGATTCGCTGTATCAATCAAAGACTGATGTAGGTGGAGTTTCCTTAATTTCTATTTGTTCAAGCTCGAAAAAAAGATCGACAATCTTCGAGGTAATGACGTAACAGAAAACCAGTTCAAAGTGAGGGTTCAATCGGGAAAGAAAACCATAGAATTGTTGGAGAATAAATTGCAAACATCGATAAAGAGATTTTGCACGACATTGAGCGAGAACAAAACGCTGAGGGAAGAATTGGACCATCTCTTGAAAGAAAGGTGAGCAGACGTTACTTTTGGGGTAGGAAAATTCATTTGTATAATACGCGTTTCAAAATTTTCAATTATTCGCAAACATTAAGGACAGTTTAGTTGAAAAAATTTTTATTTTTTACTTGTATATTATTTGTTGATTTTACCTTAGATACGGTTGCTACAAAAACAGTCATTATGCCCTAGGGCGTTATAAGCGGGAATTATTGATCATAACGCCCGCTCATTGTACGAGGAGAAATGAAGCAACTTCCATTGATCAAATAATTCATAATCCTTGTCGTATACGACTCTGGATTTATCCGGCAATTAATTATTCGAAGCTTTGGCTGCAATTTCTATGATATTCTTGGGTTAATTCATTTTCATTCTCATTATTTCTATAAGACTACACAAAGAAAGCAGCAATGACATTCACTAAATATGATGACAAAAATATTCACAAACGTCAAAATATCAACAAATGACATGCCTACTATGAGGAGCCAAATGGAAAGTATAGGAGCAATGAACCGATTTTAAAATCGATTTTTCATTATAATAAAACAATTTTTTCGTGAAAAATAAAATCTTGTATGCACCTCGTGCGTTACTAGATCCTAACGCCCATCGGGCGTTAGGATCTATATAACGCACTTGGTACATGAATAACTATTAAATTGTGGTATGTAGTCTCATTTTTTGTGACACATTCAAGGTCCACCATTCAATAGTTTTTTTTGTAATATGATATGTTTGCAACGACTGTTTCTGTGAGGTATCAGATTTTGGAGGACGTAAGTTGATGTTAATTGAATTCCATGTGATAAGAAATCAAAAACCTGTTGTTGAGATACACCGTATCTGAAGAAGTCCTTGAATAGACGAAACGTACCTAGCAATGTACTTAATTTTGTGGGAATTTCTTGAAATATATAGTTTTTATTTCTTTTCTCATTGTTTTTACTATAGAAGCAAAAAACACCGATAAAATAATGTTCTCTGCTACAAATATTAAATAGTTTTTCCGCTACCTACTTCGGACTGAATTCTATCCGAATTCGAGGTAAAAAAGTACGATAAACCGTACGATGTTGATATTTAAAAGACAAAACTAGCGGTGAACTTCTTTGGTTTATTTCGGGAACGGAAGCGGAAGTGAAGCAGATGTCCAGGTGGCACTTACTCGTGTTGTTTAGATACTCGATACTAAAAAATTGTAGGTCGGGCTCTTCAAATTGGAACTTGTGGCATCTGGTCGGATGAAATTTAAACTGTTTGAAGGAAAGGTGTTCCTTTTCCCCTTGATATCTATTAAGCAGTATTTATGAAAAAGTGTTTGTATCATTAGAATTTATAGGGTAAGTTTACAAGAAAATGAGCTTGACTTGTATATAGTTTTCTTGCGGTTCTTCATACATAGCTTGCAAGTTTTTACAGACTGCTGTGCAGCTGATATTAAAAAGAGTACCTACGAATCAAGCAAAGCTTTGTCAAGAAACAAGTAAAGATTTGGTATATCCTTCCTTCTCGTAAAAATACGCAAAATATATGATGAAAATCAATGAAGACCCTTTTTATCAGATACTTTATTTTATACTATATTGAACCTCAACGTTTTTTCAATATTTGAGAATTTCTCGATGTGTTTTCTTTTTTTGTAGATCTAATTTTAATACTATTTGGGAGAAGCTTCTGGAACAATTAGCGGAAGGTAAAAAGACCATGTTGAATATTATTGAAGAGGCCACTGCAGCTTACGATACTCGGGAAGAATGGTGTGCCAAGCTTCATACTTTGAAAATAAGAGCCAAAAACGACGAAATTCTACACACCCAGGTGGTTACTTACATCGTTACACATGTTCATTGAAAATTTGTTACGTCTTCTCCCCACCATCACATTATATTTTATTTCACATTCACTATTCATATATACACATACATATCACACACACACACACACACATATATATATATATATATATATATATATATATATATATATATATATATATATATATATATATATATATATATATATATATATATATATATATATATATATATATATATATATATATATATATATATATATATATATATATATATATATATATATATGTATATATATATATTAAATATTGGGGAGTGCAGCTGGTACAATGAAAAACTCTTTAAAGTTGATCCAAGCTTTCGGAACTTTTATTGATTATTTCCATCTTCAGGGATTCTAAAAAAGTTTAAAAACAGTAGTAACAGTTGCAACTTATTGTAGTTTTGAGCTCTTACATCTTTGGTGAGGATGAGTACAAGGATCATTTTTTTAAAAAACCATTACTACCATCACATATATATAGTGACCTCAGCAAAACATAAATTGACGCAAAATGGAAAAAATCTTACACACTTAATAGTGAAATTATAGTTGTAACACATCCAAATTAACTTAAAACCTCCTAAAAATCATTTACATCATGTCAACTAAGTAAGAGTGAACCAGGAAAAACGGTTAAAGTATTTTGCAGGTTAGGAATAAATTCAAACATCAAACTTCATTTATCCTCTGTCAACAATGCTCGATTGACACGTTCCATGTTCTAAGTAGGTCGGTAGGTGTACTCTGTTGCAGGAAAAAACAGAACGAAGACAACAACTCCACAACCATCGTTATCCAGCATCCATGAATGATGGATCACTATATATGTGTGATGGTAGTAATGGTTTTTTAAAAATGTTTAACATCCTTGTACTCATCCTCACCAAAGATGTAAGAGCTCAAAACTACAATAAGTTGCAACTGTTACTACTGTTTTTAAACTTTTTTAGAATACCTGAAGATGGAAATAATCAATAAAATTTCCGAAAGCTTGGATCAACTTTAAAGAGTTTTTCTCCAGCTGTACCAGCTGCATTCCCCAATATTTACGTTTTACTTCATACTGGTCAGCAACGAATTCCTATCCTCTATATATATATATATATATATATATATATATATATATATATATATATATATATATATATATATATATATATATATATATATATATATATATAATTATTTATTCGAATAAATAATTAAATATTGCAAGCTGAAAATATGGCAATGATCCTAAACTTGAGCTGAGAGTTTTAAGCATTGTTCTAAACTGTAAGTACCTTTTTTTTCAAAAGATTTGAAATTCTAAATAAATAAAAAATTTCATTAAAAACGGCTACTTCCATATAAACGAACTACATATACCGATAATTTTGCTCTACCTATTTAATATTTTCCCGCAACTAATTTCTTTGTTATTGTTTATTTACTCGTTCTTAGATCTCGCGGATAGCATTAATCGCCTCCATGGCAAAGTTTGACCAAATCTCCCATACAGGAGAGTTCAAACAATAAACCACAATTGTGTGATTATCTTCCGTATCAGAGGATTTTGTTTGTTGTACTATTTTCATCTTCAAATTTTCAATCCAATACTTGGCTACGCCGTTCTGATGAGGACCAAAGAGTCCGAAACACGTGTCAACGGCTGCTTCCATATAAGCGTGCTATACCGATAATTCTACTCCACTTCTTTAATGTTTTCCCATACTAATTTCTTTGTTGTTAGATAAATAGTACCCTATTATTATTATTTTCAAACATTACGTAGGTAAAGGTTTCTTTGGTTTCCCTTACCATCTAATGATAACAATTTTGAATATTAATATTAGACTGAATAGCATATACAAAGCTGCCCTGTTCTATTCAATTTTTTCAAATCAATAAATGTCAAAGAAATTTCAATTACGAATATCGTAGTGAAACGTCAACTTTTTAATAAAATCGAGTTTTTTAAGATTCAATCAGCCTGTTATTGCTAATAATTATCAAGAGATTATATATATATATATATATATATATATATATATATATATATATATATATATATATATAAATATATATATATATATATATATATATATATATACTATGGTATTTGCATTGTTGTCAGATCTTCCGTTTTACTATAAGAATGATGAACTTTGTTATCCCAAATGGATCACCCTGTATATTTTTATATTTTTGAAATCCTTTGAAAATACTGAATATTTTTTATCTAATGTTTTCTATACCTATTGGATCTTCTTCTAACATAATAGGCCAGTCAGTTTAGACATTGAAAAATCGAAAATTTAACAATAATTCCAAAAGTTTTGAACTTTGGTAAAGTAAATGCTACATAGAGAAAGGAACAAATCTCATTTTGTAACCTTTTCCGAAGTCCGGAACATTGTTAAAATTGCAATAATATTGAATTTTGCCTAATGCTTGTGAAAAATATTCCAAAAGTTCTGAAACTTGGAGTAGTATTGAATATATTATTTCATATCACGTATCAAATTTGCAACTAATTTAAGGGTACAGAAAATTTTTTTGTTCAAAATTAACGTTTTTCTTTGATAAACTGACCAAAATAATTTTAAAAGGTCTGCAAACTGGATAGATACTTCGGAAAAATATACCGAACGGTTGTATGAATTTGCAACCTTTTACGTTGACCGGAACATGTTTATTTATAATTTTTTTAATTCGTGGTAAATTTTTCGAGCAAGATGGTCTGGAAATAATTAAAAAAGTTTTGAAACTTGGTTGCAAATTCAGAAAACATCTATTCTGATGCATTTGCAAATTTGCAACCTTGTACGCGGTCCGGAACATTATGCAATTTGCAAAAATATAAAACTCCAAAAATCATATTTTTGCAAGTTGCATAATGTTCCGGACTTCGTACAAGGTTGCAAATTTGCCAATGCATCAGAAAAGATATTTTCTGAATTTGCAACCAAGTTACAAAACTTTTGTAACTATTTCGAGACCATCTTGCCCGAAAAAATGACCACGAATTGAAAGAATCATAAATAAACAGTTTCCGGTCAAGGTAAAAGGTTGCAAATTCATACAATTGTTCGGTATATATTTTTTTCAGGATATGAGGGAAATGCACAGAATAATGGACCACGACGGAAAATTGAAAGACTTCTTATGTGTCAAAGGTCAGAAGAGAATCATGAAAGATTTGGAGATCAAAGAAGAACTCAAGAAGGAGACGATAAAGAAGAACGAGGAAAAACAGAAAGAAGTTTACGAATCTACTCTCAAGAAGATTCAGGTAAATAATTGTTGAATGTACTCCGTACAATCCAGTGTTGAAATTTCCCTTTTGCCAGGAATTTTGCGAAGAAGATAACATAGATCGCATTTCAGCGAAATATTTGAAGCAGGAAGAGGAAAATTTTGCGCTATTCAACTACGTGAATGAGCTTCATCAGGAATTGGAAAATTTGAAGAATGAACTAGATTCCATAGAGGACAAACTGAGTATGTTTCTTCAATCTTGAGAATTTTCGATCAGTTTGAGAAGACATTATTATTTCAGGTCATATGTCAAGTGTCGATGAAGTGGAGTCGAAGGACCAGCCTAGTGTGAAAATGATCAATGAATTGTTGGACAATGCGAAAGAACAGGTAAGAGAGCTGGAGGAAATTAAAAGTTTTCCGTGTAACTAATTCACGATTTTGATTGTTTTGTAACTTGCGCTTTTTAGGTCTTCGTACCTGATAATTCGAAAAGGGTTCTGTAATTGATGCTCTTCAAAAAATAGTGTTTCTCTTGATCTTCACATATGCTAAATTTTATTTCTTTAAATTGGTGAATTGTGGAAAAATGCGTAGAAATACGTAGTGGAGGCGGATGAGTTTAAAAGGTATCTGTGTACCTAATATTCTAAGATTTTGATTGTTTCGTAACTCAAGCTTTTTTGTGCTCCGTACCTGCTAATTCGAAGAGGGTTCTGTAACTGATGCTCTTTAATAATTAGTGTTGCTCTTGATATTCAAATACGTCAAATTTTATTTCTTTAAATTGATGAATTGTTGAAAAATCCGTAAAAATAGGTAGTGGAGGTGGATGAATTTAAGAGGTATCCGTGTACTACTCTAAGATTTAGATTGTTTCTTAATTCAGGCTTTTTTGTGCTCAGTACCTTTAATTCGGAGGAGATTCTGTAAATGATGCTCCTTAAAAAATAGTGTTCCTCTTGATCTTTACATATGCCAAATTTTATTTCTTTAAATTGATGAATTGTTGAAAACTGCGTAGAAATAGGTAGTGGAGGTGAGAGAACTTAATAGATATCCGTCCAATCAAAATCTTAGAGTAGTCTAAGATTTTGATTGTTTCGTAACTCGAGCTTTTTTGTGCTCCATACCTGATTCGATGGGAATCAAATCTCTACAGCTCCGTTATTTTACTTTAAATTGAAGAATTGTTAAAAAATATGTAATAATAGGCAAGGTAATTGAATTAAATTAAAATTGTCCTCAAATGAGTTCAAGATTTCGATTTTTCCGTAACGTATTTTCAGAAATGACTCGTTTATTTCTTAAAATTCAGAAATGGGATTCAGCCAACTTACTTATTCATTTTCAATCTATATTTTTACATAATTGAACGGAATTTTCAGGCGAAAGAGGCGGAAAGTGCATCTACAGCTGCAGCAGATAAATTGCAAATGATCATGGAAGGAATTTTGGAAGTATTTAACATCCTAGAATGCGACCGCGTTCCAATATTGGAACTAATTGGTAACAAATACGTGAATCGTCTTAGGAAAGCGATCAAACATTTATTTATGTTTAGGGGATGATACTACCATCAACTCGAATAACGTGCTGATTTACTTGGACCTGATGGAAAAAAGAATTTCTGAACTGATTACTCTAGCTTTTGTGACTGATTCTTCGGTAAGCTTCGATGAAGTACATTTTCTTATATAAACCGCACTAATAGTTCGATATCTTATAAAAGATTATCTAAGAATACCTGATGGAAAAGCTACGTCATTAAAAAACCTTAGATTTTCCCTCGTTTTCGTTTAAAATTTCTGTCGCATTAACGAAATTAGTCCCAATAAAAACCCACATACCGAAAGCTGAGATACTAGGTACATATCAAAAAATTAGACTCATTTCGTCAATTCAATGTTTATCACCTGAAGAGTGTACATTTTTTAGAAATTCATCAATTGATATCCCCATGAAAATTAAAATTATAAAAAAAGATGTGGTGTCATGCGACACCAGGTAGGAACGAAGTTCCTTCGAATTCGACATTATAATATATTATTAATATAATAATAATGAAAATAAACTTGTATAAACAATATTAACCATGTACAGAGTGGTCCAAATTGGACACTTTTGATAGGAATCACCTATTTCTAGGGGAGTTAGAGGAAAACTAGCCTACATGCTACGAAATCGTTTTTTGTGAGAAAATGAATGCCGAAAACCGCACATTGATATCTTGACTTGTTCGAAAGATACAAGGTGTTTTTCAATTTTGTGCATTTCTGACCCAACCCCGTAACTTGTTTATTTTTTAATATTTCTTGTGTCTGTGAAAACATTCCTCAGGCACTTTTTTGAAAATAATTCAATGGTGTTCCTAGTTTCTTATTAAAAAATATGGTTTTGAAGCTATAACATAAACTTGTATTTTTTCTTATGGACCATCCTATATTTTTTACATATTCGTGTTTGAAATGAAATTCTCTTTTCAAATATATATAATAGTTGCTACTTCTCTTTGAAAACATTCATTTTGTGGCTGTTTTCGAAATATTTTAGATGAATTTTCAAAATCTGGGTTGCCATGCCTGAATATGAAACAAATTACCTTAGCAACTACAGTCTATGCGTACTGTCAAACAATTATTATTAAATGCAGTTTACTTCACAAGTTAAGTGTGCTTCTTTGAACTGAGTTTTGAACTTACTAGAATTCTTATCTGCCTGCTAATTCAAAATGTAGGAAAATTACGAAAAATATGATATGCTAAAGTGTTATTGGGAATCACATGAAGATGCTCAGGCTACCAGCAAACTTACCTTTGACCGATATCTTGAAAGGAGACAAGCGTTTCGGGATATGTTCACTAGATTGCAGCAAAACCTAGTTAATTACGGTTCTTTTTCAAAACCAAGGACAAAAGTTTACGAAGCCAGGAATAAAGATAGAGAGCAAAATGCAGTTGAATACAGATATTGCAAAGACTAAAACAATGCGAATTAAAAAAAAAAAAATTCAAACCGTATAGAGTAAGAAAACTTCACAAGTTACTACAAAATGACCTACAATTCCGGCTCGAATTTTGCCAATGGTATTTAGGAAAATGTGCTGAAAACCCAAACTTTGGACAGAATATTATATGGACTGATGAAGCATGCGTTAGCAGCTCTGCTATTTTTAATAGATACAATTCCTACAATTGGACTTTGGAAAATCCACATATTATAGTAGAGACACAAAATCAAGGCCGATACAGTTTCATTGTTTGGGTCGGTATTTTTAGAGGAAGGTTTATCGGTCCTATATCTATGAGGGTAACCTTACGGCAGCGCGATATTTGGAAATATTGCGGGAATTTGTTGAACCAATAATGGATGATTTGCCATTACAACAAATTGGAGACGTATACTTCCAACAAGACGGGGCACCGTGTCATAACGCATACATCATAACGGCGTTTTCAAATGAAATATTTACGGACAATAATTGGCTTGGCAACCGGGGCCCTGTTCATTGGGCGGCAAGATCCCCCCATCTTACGCCTCCAGATTTTCACCTCTGGGGACGAATGAAGGACCTCACATATAAACGCCATCCTGATTCCCGAGAAGCGTTGGAAGCAGCAGTGCGACATGCCTTTCGTTCATTACCTGCGATAGAATTGATTAATGCTGTCAATAATGTTAGGAAGCGAAGTCAATTATGTTTTGATTTAAATGGTGCTCAATTCGCACACATGTTGTAAATAGTTTAAAAATATTGATGTTCTTTTTATTATTTTTATTGATTAAATTTATGCGTTATAACAAAATAGGCACTAATTATTCTTTTTAACAGCTGTTATGTAGAACTATTTTTGTTTCGTATTTAGGCATGGCTACCCAGATTTTGAAAATTCATCTAAAATAATTCGAAAACAGCCACAAAATGATTGTTTTCAACGAGAAGTAGCAACTATTATATATATTTGAAAAGAGAATTTCATTTCAAACACGAATATGTAAAAAAATATAGGGTGGTCCATAAGAAAAAATACAAGTTTATGTTATAGCTTCAAAACCGTATTTTTTGATAAAAAACTAGGAACACCATTGGATTCCTTTCAAAAAAGTGCCTGAAGAATGTTTTCACAGAAACAAGAAATATTCAAAAATAAACAAGTTACGGGGTTGGGTCAGAAATGCAAAAAATTGAAAAACACCTTGTATCTTTCGAGCAAGTCAAGATATCAATGTGCGGTTTTCGGCATTCATTTTCTCACAAAAATCGATCTTGTAGCATGTAGGCTAGTTTTTCTCTAACTCCTCTAGAAATAGGTGATTCCTATCAAAAGTGTCCAATTTGGGCCACTCTGTACATTAACTTATATTTGTAAACTAATACTTACGTATTTAATTTAATTTCGCTAATTTATTTTCCACTATTATCTCTTTCAATTTCATTTAAGTCACTTGTTAGTTTACTTTCCATTGTTACTATATTTAATATCGTATTGAAGATTTACAAACTATAAGAAAATAAAAGTTTTTATTTATGGGTGAAATGAATTTATAATGTGAGTATACACCACGTGCTTAGACAAGAATTTTATGTCGTGACAGAAGGAGAAAGATAAAGGAAGAATCACGCATGCGCGTTGCACTTCCGTTATATGTTTTTCTTACGGTTTTAGTCTCACATTCTTCAAGTTTGGTCGCACAGCAAAATCCCTATCTCCTCCAAGCCTGTCGTAATAGTATTTACTTTTTGAAAATTTAGTGGAAATAAAATAAAAGTTGAAATATTCTGTAGCTCGTTCTCTCACCTAATTTTTGTTTCATAATTCCGTTGTATTCACGAAATTAATCCCAATAAGATCCCACATCCCAAAGCTGAGATGTTACACATCAGAAGTAGGATTACACTTTAATCACTCAAGTAGAGACCATGAAATATATACACTTGTTGGCCGGAGTTCATAATATATAGCATATTTAAAAAAAAAAAGAAAATAATTTGCCAATTGAAAATTATCAAACTCAAAGAAAGTTGGCTATGATGAAGTTAAAAGCACTGAATCTGAACACTAACTGAGTATATGAAGATAGATTCCTGTAATTCTTAATGTGTAACATCTTAGGCGTGTGGGATTTTAGAATGAATAGTTTCGCAAAAATGTGGAACTGAATGTAGAGGGAAGTGGTTATAATATAATTATTCTTTATCGTTTGATACTGAAACTATGTACTTACTTATACTATTGATTATTTTAAGAAATTAATCTTTTCTTTCAGGTTCTTCCAGATGACGAATACTTAGGAATCGAGTTAGAAAATATATCGTAATTCGTGTTTCACAGAAAACCGTTGTACATTTTTATTTTTCCTGTCTATTTTATTGAAAATGGTTCATCACTAAATGTTTTTTCTTCTTTTCAAACGTTTGATTCATGGATTATGACTCATTAATTTTTAACCTTATAATTTGAAAATATATAAGGAATTATCTAGCTTTCATTTTAACTTACCTCCAAAAGGGGGCGAGTTAAATACTCTGTGTGTATGACATATTTAAAATCCAAGAGTCCACTGACAGGAATATTGGAATTTTCATTATCAAAACGGCAATTTATTGACGTTAAACTGGCATATGTCAAACTTGGTGAATTCTCCTCGGGTTTTTATAGATAATGTGAGAAAAAATCATAATAAATTTAAATAATTTAAATAACAGATTTTCAAAAAAATGTGCTGTCAGTGTTAGGTCATTGCATTGCTCAAACTTTATAATTCAAGAACATTTTTTTAATTTGAGAGAACTGGAGTAGAAAAAAAGCATGAGCAGAAGATCTTCAAGGTCGTATTTTTCGATTATTTGAAGAGTTTAGTATTTCCATCATGTGTGGCGCCGATGTCGCATTTTCTAACATTGTCCCCTTGTAGTGTGAATAACTATTTCCTCTAACCGCGGAAATTTCTTATTTTTTCGGGGTTTTCAAGATTTTGCGCAGCTCCACTGTTTATGATTGAGTTAAAGGGTTGAGATTTAGTAAGCAGATTGAGTTTATGTTATGGGTTGAAGATATTTCATGTTTTTTGGGTGTTTCAATGTTTCAGTCCATCAAAATTGACTCAGAAGGTTAAGATTTGAATGTAAAAAAACCCAGAGTAAAATCTACTTAGTGAGGGAGCTCTGCTGCTCGCGCGTTTTTTGTTTTAAGATTTTTCTTTATTCGCAAAATGAACTAGATATTGGAATTTTCATTATCAAAACGGCAATTTATTGACGTTAAGCTGGCATATGTCAAACTTTGTGAATTCTCCTCGGGTTTTTATAGATAATGTGAAAGGGTGATCGACTAATTATTCTTCCGCGAATTTCCATTTTGAAGAGAAGTGTTTCTAAATTGTTCGAGCATGTCCAAAAGAACAAACTCCGCCGTCTACAGGGCGTTAAGAGATACGGCGAAGAAGATAAAGAATAAGATCCATTCGGGTTCTAGGAGTCCAGTCAAATACGTGGGAGAAGCTTGGACTATGAAACATACACGTATTCCACGGCTACAGTAAATATTCGCTTATAAAGCTTTTATAAAATGTTTTTAATGCTTACGTCAACGTTTCTCAACCTTTCATGCTTCGCGGCCCAATTTTTCTCCATAATTTGTATCTGTCCCCCCTCATACAATAAAATGTGAACAATAATAAGGTATTTTGAGTTTTTCGGCTCTGCACCTAGAGTACGAACTAAAAAAACTGTATTTTAATTTGTATGTGTACGTGTTTGCTCTTTCCTTTCTGTGAGTTGATCAATTTCTTCAAATTATAGTTTCTCTTCTTGAGTACGACCTAAAACAAAGTGTTTTGTTTTGTATGTGTGTGCGTACTTTCCTTCAAGTCGCGCCCCCTAGAGGGGTACGCCCCATAGGTTGAGAATCGCTGGCTTACGTATTGTTGTAGTTAGAGTATCGATTTATCATAACAATTATAATTGTGCCACTCTCATCTTGATAAAATTTTAATTATTAGGTACACCATTTTTACATCATTTGCTCCCTTCAGAAACCACTGGTTAAATGAAAACGATTTATAGGAACATATATACCCAAATTATAGCTTACTGTTTGAACTTCTAGATTCAGCCAGAATTTCTTTTTTTTTTTCGAAAAAACAAGTATAACTAATTTGCAACTTGTTGCTCATCAGCTGACAATCGTTAGATACATCATAGCCAAGCCTTTCTAACGAAGTACCGCATTTGGAGATTCGACACTTTCCTGGCCAGTAGATACTTTCAAACTGTCCATTGTTTGTGTCGTGCGATTTTTTTCCCTATCATAGATAGAAGTGTTAGTGAATTTAGGCATAGAGTTTTTGGTGTCTTTAGATCTGTCATACTCTTTAGATCAGTAGTATCAACCTGTTGTCGTCTGTGGACCACCAAGTAGAATATTGAATCATGTCCTAACCAGTCGTACCAGAAAAGTAAACTTTCCGAGGAAATGGAATATCTATAAGGCAGAAAGAAGTCTAGACATTTCTCCATGAAGTTCTTGATATTTAGGGTACTTGAATGTGCATTTTTTTATCAGGTACTTTCATAGTTCATCTAACAGTTAAATCTTCTTCAATTTAGCCTCTTTGAATCTTCAAAAGTGTCTGAATTTCAACATGCCTATATGTCCCATCAGATCCTCCCGCGAACAGCTCCTCTTGCGGACCATCGGTTGGGAATTTGGCCATATAGGTTCCTCATACTCCCACCTAAAATTGCGCCACCTTGGTCATAACTAAATATAATATTGTAAAATAACTCCATAAAACCTCTAATAATATATTTTACCGTAACCATTGTATACATATAGATTCAATATGTCATAGACTGAAAAAAATATTGAAGAGAAAGTTTAACTTAATAACACTATTGATTGACTTCCTAGCTATTGGTCATCTTCGTTATTCATTATGTGTAGCTAGTAAAGTAAAATTAAGCACCATTCTATATCAATCAGTCCATAGGCTTATGTCTTTGAATTTGATTATTTAAAAATTCAATTCTGGTATAATGGTAGTGAGTGAAGATTACAGCTTAAAAGATATTCTAGATTCTTCAAGAAATCATTGGATACCAAGTGATTATCTGCACGACACCTATTCTGAATCACTGCTTTTCAATCTTTGACAATGCACTTAACCAAAATATGCCTGTACTACTAACAGATACAATTGTTTCCAGGTTGCCCAACCTAGATATGGCTCCTATGTCTATCGAACTAGAGTATAAGGTGGCTAAGAAGTCACTAGAACTGACAGATCAACGGTTGGCTAAGAAGCGATACAACCACGAAAGAAAAAGAGCATTTTTGGATCAACAATGGAAGGATCTCAAGCATAAAGAAGATTCGCTGAGGGAGGAGTTTAGAAAATTTAACAAAGTACGTGAGATTAAACGTTGAACAATCTGTTCCACAGAGCTTCAACACTTATTAATTGAATGACACTTTACTTGATTCCGCTAAAATGATCAATTATCATCATCAAGAGATGATTCAAAAAAAAATTTGATATGGGGTTACATGTCACCACGACCCTAAGCTCCATGTGCTTCATAAGAGCTATTCTCACTAATGCGCCATTCACAGCTCGCCTTCTATAGTTGCGCAGAGTGGAATGTAGGCAACCTTCATGTTTTGAAATCCTCAGGGTATATTCTTTCAGCTGATGCCCAATTTTGATAAATAACAAATGGGGGAAGTTGATCAAAAAAATTTGATCAAAAATTTTATTGTTTAACATCATCGGCACGTGATTTAGCTAGGCAACCTATTTGCGATGTACCTATCAATTCATACATTATCTAACGTATTTTCCTTATTAGCATAAAATAACAGATGAGGGTATATATTTCTAATAACGGATCTTAAACTAAGAGTACTAATGAACTGCAATATCTGGGAAGGCTTCAAGGAGGTTAAGTCCTCACTCCAACAAATTTCTTGTCCAAAGCTTTCATTCCGTTGATGATCTCCAGATGATCTGGAGATTCCTCCTCCTCCTCTCCACAGAATCTACACTCGACGTTGTATTAGTCCTGTAGGGAAGCCAGTGAGGAGTTGTAATTTGTTCTTACTGATATCCAGGTATCCTTTGGATCTTGCAGATTTAAAATTCCGTAGGAACTTTTCAGAGTGATCCATCCCTGAAAGATTTCGCCAGTGTTTCTCCTTCTCCCGAAACTCTTTCTTATAGGTGCAATTTCTTACACTACAGAAAAATTCTGGAACAGTTAATGGCGTTACCTTTCTGGTAAGTATGTCGGCCTCTTCGTTTCCTATGATTCCCGAGTGACCGGGAACCTAGACTAAAAAGACTTGTTATTCTTGTTTATTTTGAATCTCGATGCTATTTTCGATCTGCGCCGAGAGCACGCCCTGGTTAGAGAGCTGAATAAATTATGAGAAACCCACAGCTGCAAGTTCATAATGACGTTCTAGTCCGATAGCCCACTGTCGAAAAGTCTACGTCATAAAACATCCGGTTCATTCATAATTTATTTGAGAGGATATGTACCAAAGAATATTAAACCGTTGGTCTGCCTAAGCTCATCCTGGTGGGTCATAGTTAATGAACGTAATTTATTTGGCAAAAACTGGTAAGTCACCTACGTCACAAAACATCCGGCTGAAATTTAAACACATTATAGATAAATATCAGTTATTTGAAATTTTCTTGGTCTGCCAAGCTTCTTCCTGGCGGAAGTGCTCGGCAGACCACCCTAAAGCGGTGACAGCTACTGTCAAATTGATTGGTCTCAGTCAAGCCAGATCATAGATTGACAATAAAGAATGTATGATAAATTCTCGGAACATTCCATTACCGCTGCTTGTCGGCATATAAGCTGTAAATCGCGAAAAAAAGAATTTTTTTGTTTTATGTTGACTGATTTGTTTTGAAAAAAGCATATAAAGGTTACTCTTTGGATGTGCCTGGTTTACCACCACACAATTTACAACTTGAGGTTGGCTCGGTAGTCATCATGATTCGGAATCTAAACCAATCTAACATATGCAACGGAACGCGTTTGGTGATAAGAAAACTGATGATCAATGTTATTCACATGACGCACTCTAAGGAAGATTCTGAGGTGAAAACATTCTCATTCTGAGGAATCCGATGATCCCGACCGATATGCCCTTTGAGTTTAAACGAATTCAATTTCCTATTCGTCTTGCATTCACCATGACGATTAACAAATCACAAGGCTAATTCTTGAGTGTCTCATTTCAGAAAATGCATATTTTACTCATGGTCTATTGTACGTGGTATGTTCATGTGTCAAAACATCTCCTTTATTTATTCTTGCGCTCGAATAAGAAAAATAAATGCTATGCAGCATAATATATAGGTAAATTCATGATAGCAAATGTCTTGCCGACACGCCATTGAAATACTTGATTAGTGGTGGTAAGCCAGGCACATCCAAAGAGTAACCTTTATATGCTTTTTTCAAAACAAATCACATTCAACATAAAACAAAAAAATTCACTCTTTCGCGATTTACAGCTTATATACTGACAAGCAGCGGTAATGGAATATTCCGAGAATTTATCATACATTCTTTCTTGTTAATCTATGATCTGGCTTGACTGAGACCAATCAATTTGACAGTAGCTGTCACCGCTTTAGGGTGGTCTGCCGAGCACTTCCGCCAGGAAGAAGCTTGGCAGACCAAGACAATTTCAAATAACTGATATTTATCTATAATGTGTTTAAATTTCAGCTGGATGTTTTGTGACGTAGGTGACGTACCAGTTTTTGCCAAATAAATTACGTTCAATAACTATGACCCGCCAGGATGAGCTTAGGCAGACCAACGGGTTAATATTCTTTGGTATAAATCCTTTCAAATAAATCATGAATGATCCGGATGTTTTATGACGTAGACTTTCGGACAGTGGGCTCCCGGACTATTCCGGACATCCAGGGAAATCGACTCCGATCAACTTTGACATAAATGAGCGATGGAGAGAGAGATGGGAACGCGAAGTGGCTCCAATGTATCACTGTATGCCGTGCATCACCAACAAACCTACAGGATTCGATCTCCCTCGTCGAACCTGTACATCTCTTAACCGTATTACAACAGAATGCGGAAGATGCGCTGACTCCTTACATAGATGGGGCAAACTTCCTTCAGGTGCATGCGATTGTGGAGCTGACAGGCAGACCATCAAACACATAGTGCAAGACTTCCCAATAAGAGCATATACAGGCAACCCAGAAGATTTCCTGATGGCGACACAGGAGGCAATTGATTATGTATCAAGACTGGACATCTGCTTGTGAACTGGTCCAGCCTACCTATTTTAGTTTAAACTAATTGTTAAGTAATGTCCTGATATACAATTTTATACATATATATGTACCCTATTGTTTTATCATTATATAAACTGTGATGTAAGTCATACGCTAAATAAATAAATAAATTGTTATATGTGTAGGTGGACTTCCGGAAAATATATTAACCTAGAAACTTTCCTATACTTCCGATTCAATGTGAAATCTTAAGAATTTATTTTGTTATGTTGTTTCTGATTTTTATCTGAGAATGAATCCATTAGGAATAGAAAGCCAATCATAATAAATTTAAATTGTCAATATTTCAATAAGATCATGTTCGTTAATTAAATATTTCAGTTCTTGAGGGCGAACATGGATAAACGAGAGCGTGCTTACAAGAAGTTGATGCTCGACAGACAGATAAATCTCAGGAGGGGCTCTGACGTGAATTTGTTGAATCTAAAATGCCAAACTCTCAAAAGAAACCTGACCAATATGAAAAAGGAAATATTGAAAAACTGCATATACGAGGTGAGCGAATATTTGTTTCGATATTCGAAACGTTCGACGCTATCGCTGTGTTCGACACTCGGCGAACCGGTTTCGACAACCAAGTTGCAATCATCAGGACGCGAGGGTAAAACTGAAAATCGAATTTAACACGCAATATTTATTATATAGTTGGGATGCGTGCGAAGAGTTGACAAGGTTTTCAACTCTTTTCCGACATTTTCGGAGTTTGATAACTGCGCATAGTGTAGTCTATTGATTGAGATGAAAGGATTTCAATGTTTGCGACCATTCTTTATATACGAATTAAAATCTGGATGTGCAACATTATATTCTAATAGTAGGGGAGTCCAAGCGGGGATTTTGGGATTTACTCAAGCACGGCAGAATAACATATTGGGGGAAACCTTGCACCCTGTTAAGTAGTATCCCAAGCATACATGAACCCTTGGTATGGGGGTGTTCGTATAGGGCAGCCGATCAGATTAGTAGAAAAAAATCGATCGTTCGAAAAACTCGAGCGCCTCAGATTAAGGCAAGATGAGTTAATTACATATGCATTTCACTAATCTGACAATTTTCACGTGGCATAAGGAAATAGGAGAATAAAAAAGTTGCAAAAAGAAAACGTCACCTTGACATCCTCGGGCACGGTTAAATTTTTATTCTGAAGGAAATGTCACGATTTTTTTTTTGCATTTTTGAATATCGGCGATGAGTTTTGGTCTCGTACGGCCACCCTCGCCATGTAAACCGGCAGATTAACTTACTTTCGTTATCAGAGACATGTGGGGTGTATGAACTATTAATATCTGAGGCTCGAGGTATAACAATTTTTTTACATTTTTGAAGATCTGCACACGTTTTGCACGAATTGAGGTATCAAGATTTCAGTTGTAGGTACCTTCAATTTCTGATGATGTTTTCTTGGATGGCGGAACCATCTTTTCGATAAAGCGCCCATATAAAACGAATATATTCAATCGATTTACAGCGATTTCTAGAGCAAGTAGTAGAGGCGTCTTCCGGAGAATTCAAAGATGCCTGCGAGATCTTACCACGAGTGGAGGTGTTGATGAGTACCAAAGAGGATATAAGGCGGCGACAGGAGGAAGAATTGGAATGTTTGGAGGACACAGTTGGTTATACGGTGAGATAAAACCATCGGATTTAAAAGGGAGATACAGCATCTGCAGAAATTGTTGCTTGTCGCCTATTTGTATACATACCAGACAAGACAGACCAGATAAGACACAATACAGACCAGACAAGTCATATCGCAAGATTCGTGAAAATATTAACTTCTGAGTTCTGAACGTTTTTGTTCTCAGTAGTAATACTATAAGTACTTCAAAATAATAAGGTTATACATCGATAACTTGTTGCATAATTACAAAGAGTGTCAGTTTGACAGTCTAAATATTATTCTGTCAAACTGACACGATTTGTAATTATGCAGGAAGTTTGAGATGTATAACCGTATTTATTTTGGAGTACGTATTGTATTTGATACGATTATCTATTGAGTAAATTTAGTAAAAATTTCCGAATCGACTCATTTTTGAACAGTTATTGGTAAACGTCAAAATTTGACGGTCCTGTTAGTTTTCTATTCTATGTACAATCGGGTATTATCGAAATTATACAAGGTAATTTAACTAAATTGATCGTTCTGATTGGTAGAAAATTATACGAAAAAAATTATCTGGGATATAATAATAGACTTCAGATACGTGCCTCGGAGCAGAATCAAGTAATGTTGGAATACTCAGAAAATATCCTCTGGAGAAAAGAACACTTTGAAGAAACTTGAAGCGATTTGATTCATTAACCGCAGGTTGATCAAAATTTTTTAGTTATACCAGAGGATAGCAACATAGAAATTTAGAGACGTTTTTTATAACGTTCCGTACTGAACAGTCAGGTGCAAGAGTAGTTTTTATATACTGGTTGACGATTTTCGTAATTTTTTTGATGTATGATATATATATATATATATATATATATATATATATATATATATATATATATATATATATATATCAGGGGCGGCTATGGAGGCTAAGCCGCCTCCTCAATAATATTCCGTGTATCATTACTATATTATATTGAATAGTCAGCATTCAGCATATTCATATTAATCAAAATCATATTATTTGATGCACCTACCTTCCTTTCAACCTACATTATATAATATAATTTATTAATTACGATAGAAGGTATTTACATTTACTGCTCACTGCATTTCATTCATTTCAAGATTTCATATCAACAGTGGCAATGCTGCAGAGGCTTAATAAGGTATAGACGCGTCAAAAAGGATACAGTAATTCTCACACAATGTCGACTAATCACAACTATAGGCTTTCGGGTGAAATCGAGTCAATTCGTTGGAAAGCATTAATCGTATTCACTAGTGGACGAAAACTGTTTTGGTTTCAATTTATTTTGCACGCGTATTGTTTTAAAATGAGATCGGTTACTGAAGTTAATTTAAAAAATTTCAATGGTGACTTATTAGTGGAATATTTGTTATCCCATAACTTTAGTGCACGATAAAGTTTTAATAAAAACATTGCGACCTACCCCGGAATTAAACAATTTGGTGTAGCGTAACAAACAACAGAATCGCGGTTTTAATATCAGAAATTATGAGAGACATCTTTGGCTAACCGGATCACAGGTGAAAAATAAATTATTCTGTTGGCAGTGTTTACTTTTTACTAGGGAAAATGTCTGTTTGTTTTATTTTAATCTATTTTTGGGAGTGTCCTATTTTATTTTTGGCAAGAAAAAACTCTCACCTCCCCGTTGGTTCTTGCTGGGCAACTATTGATTAATTCCTCGAATAGGTAACAAATTCGTTAAGTAGGTAGGTAGGTACCTATTTTGTGAAGAAAAAACTTTGATGAATAGATGAATTGATTAAATGGCTGAGAAGAGTTTTTGTGAATATTGTAAATAGGAGTTGTAGGTCTCAAGGTAGACACTCGAAAGTGAAAACAATTTTTTTCGCAAAGAAATTAATATTTTAGGGTGCTTGTTTTACTTTGATTTTCTTTAAATTATAAGACGGTTGACCTTGAAATTCTAAAAATTTTCGCCTATGGTGTATTTTCTAACACCTCTTGTAGCCTCCTTAAACCAACACCTCACGAGCCGCCACTGATGATATATATATATATATATATATATATATATATATATATATATATATATATATATATATATACATATACCTACAGTGTGGTATGCCCAAGAAAGTTTCGGCAACTTTTAGGCTAAAGGCTGAAAGAAGGCACTTTTTTGGATGTGAATTAAATTTTGCAGCACTGCTCTATGTTAACTTCATAAGAACAAACAAAAATAACTTGAATTAGATTGTTAGAACTGTCATTGTTTGTCATATTTCAATTTAAATCTAAGTATGAATTTAAGCGTAGAGCAAATGGTAGCTTTTGTCAAATGGTTTTACATGGCAAGGGACGCTCAGAAAAAGGTACTATCTTGATTGTTCAGGATAAATGGTAACTTACAACCGAGAACCACCTGAACAATCAACAATTTTGGCCATTATAAAAAAGTTTGAAACTTATGGAGAAGCGACGAACCAATATAAGCGAGGTGGAGCGCCAAAGACAAAACTCCATAAAACTACAGAGGTGCACAATTATCTGTTAGATGAACCAACTACCTACATCACAAACAGAATTAGTCCGTGAATTTGTTGTTTCAAAAGGGTCAATTAATGCAATGAAATAAAAAGTAGGTTTAAAAGGGTATATTATTTCCGTTTGGGGATACTGTAAACACTTAGTTTATTTAGATGATCAAAAACCTGACATGCCTACCTCAAAAAGAAGTTGAGAGTCGTGTACAGTTATGTTATGAACACCATGGTGCGCAATAAGAGAAATTTTAT
Source organism: Cynegetis impunctata (assembly GCA_030704885.1). NCBI lineage: Eukaryota > Metazoa > Arthropoda > Insecta > Coleoptera > Coccinellidae > Cynegetis > Cynegetis impunctata. Next base: position 170,871 of record JARQZK010005139.1, on the reverse strand, counting down.
AACTATTTGTAATGACGTTTTTTAACCTGCTTGACATTTACTTCTTGAGAGTGACAATAAATCATAACTCTTGCGACTGTTTAGCAATGTTGTAATTTTTCAAAATTAACTTTAACTAACAGCTCCATCTAGTGAGAGTAACTGAAAATCTTGCCGGTACTTTCATGGGCACACTGTATATATATATATATATATATATATATATATATATATATATATATATATATATATATATATATATATATATATATATATACGATAAGAGGTAATGTGCACGGCAATCAATATAAAATACCTTTTATATTTTATATCTTGTCATTTTATACAATAAATCGCAGCATCTTAATGTAGTTTATCGATTATATCATGATTGAATACCCAATTGAAGCACATTTTTCTCAAATTACTCATTTAAGCATGAAAAAGTCTCTACCCTGGCTTGTCCCCTTGACGTTTTTGGTTGAACATGTAGACATTATATACCTTCTTTTTCGTAGTTGCCCAGTTAAATTATATTTAACACAAATTCAAATAAGTATACTCAAGTATTATGAAGAAAAAATACAATAATATTTGTTTTAATAATTTTTAAACATTACTTTCGTCCCGCTTTTTTTGTATCTACCCTGGCAAATTCCAATCCGCTAAAACAAAACAAATATCAAACGTCAATTTTTCAAATGGCGCTCAATGGCACTCATTGACGACAATTTAGTAATACTAAATAAAGAAGCAGTTCCATGGTAGTTGGTGAGACCCAACACTGGGGTGCAATTGTTTTAGCAGGGTAAACGTGTCTCTCCACTGGTAAGTCGTACTATTTATATAATTTGCTTGTTAGAGTTCAACAATAGTGTGATAGTTAACGTGTGACATAATATTAATCCAAAATTAACGTGCGTTAATAAAAAAAATTCAGTTTATGAAGAAAACGTCTCTCCCTTGTAGTATTTTCCCTGGCGAGATTATAAACAGGGGAAGTACTGAATGACCAGAGGAGATAATTTTGATAATTATATGTTTGTATAAACTAATTTAAAGATAGTTGATGTTCTAATTCAGATATAGTTAAGTACAATGTTTTATGAAAGTTAATTTTAATAATAGTTTTATCACATCAAATCTTTCCTTTGACCAAAAAAGTCTAGATGTCTTCACCCTGCCTTATGTATTTTCCCTGGCTACCTAATAAATAACTAAAAATGTATAAATTGACTTGTCCTTACGTAAATCTGCACTTAGAAGAAACTAAAGTCGTAATATACGTGTTAAATCAAAAACACCAACTTTTTTCCTTGGCCGCATCCTCCATGTACTTGAGACCTCTTATCGTAGAATGAACCATATAGCACAAGGTATTTTCTTAGTAATTTGACATATTTCTCTTCAAGGTAAGATTCGTTGGTTCCAAAATGCTGAGCGTCCTTAACCTTACTGGTTTATTGCCGATCTCTAAAAGCAGATACGAAGAGGTGCAATATCGAAGAACTCAGCTGGAGTACTTGTTGGTTAATATAAAAGCTACGCTGACCGACACTCTAGCCGACGTCTTGGTGCACAGAGACGCCATCAGTGTTATATATAATCAGATGCGGGTCAGGAGATATCTTTCCGAGGATTGGGAAAACGACGATGACTTTTTCAAGGTGACGGTTATTGGACGGACTCTTACCGAATTCGACGCGATGCGGAAAGCGTTGGAAACCAAAGCGAAAAACAGGCGGTCGAGTTCGATTCGAAAATGTCGAAGTAAAATTCTTTAGTTTTATTTCGCAGTTTTTTTTGGTATTTTTTTAAGATTCAAGTAAAATGTAGGTACGTAATATAATAAACGTCAATAACGTTTCGTATAAAATAAGAGTCTTCGGGTTCTTATGGATACATCATCGGAATGATTGGTGCAAATTGTGGGTTATTTGGTACAATAGTATTTTGTTTTTCTACCTTATTGTTTAGATAAATTTGAGATCATTCCGAAGAAACAGTGGATAATTATTTTAGTTATTTACCGGTAGGTAAGTAGTATTGTGACGATTCTAATCGAGATCTACTTTTCGATTTATATCAACTGAATTTTTCAATTTGAATCAATCATCAGAAAATTAAAATAAAAAGAACAATGTATGTGAAAATCAAATTGAGAACATCTCAAAGGTAAGAGCAAACTCAGTTGAACATCCATTGATTTGAATAAATTAAAGCTAACAAGAACAGTTTATATGATTGCTAACAAACCAACATATATATATATATATATATATATATATATATATATATATATATAGATATATATGATAAAGCGTGTCCACGGATGAGGTGCCCAAGAGGAAAAACCTTTTTATGCTCAATTTTAGGGAAAAATGCCATTTTTGATAAAAAGTTTTTCTTGTTCAAAAAACCCATAAAATTAAATAAAGTTTAAGTTTTTCAAAACCTGTTTCATTTTATACCCAATTTTATGCAAATCTTCATAGTAGTGGAGCCCAAGATGCTAAATGGGGATTTACTCGAGCGTCGTGGGGACCTTTTGGATAGTGAAGATTAGATGCTGAAACGAAAGAAAGCTTATATGATGTATGCCAGGGGTGCTCAGACTCACAGTGCTGGCGATCTACCACAAAATATTTACGTGAAAAGCGATCGACCAACTTAATGTTACTAAAAAAGAAACAAATACATTGAAGAATATCATTTATTGCACTTCGCAACAAAACATACATATAAGAATAAAGCACAAAATGACAATTACTCTCTGGACGTTGACACATGGCACTGCATATCATCAGCGTACTTTAAATAAGACGGAACGTAAATACTAAGTGCCAACCTCAAGCATGATGTCGGTAGCCGATTGCGATATTTTGATTTAATAATTTTCATTTCTGATGCTGACTCACACAAATATGTTGATCCGAACAATCATGTCAATTGAAGAGATACTTCACTTTCAAATTCGGGTATCTTTCTTGAGTTATAAGAGACCAAAATTTCATATCAGATGCTCTGGCTTTAAGATGTACATCGGAAATCATCTGCAATACCTCATTTTTTGAAGTATTTTCCATATTAAAAGTGTTCGATAGTTCACTAGAAACTTCTTCAACATCTTCGCAAGAAAATGGATAGGTAACTCATGAAAGTGACAATATTTTTCAGTTTGTCGAAATCAGAGAATCGTCTTTCGAACTCATCCAAAAGGTGTCTTAGCTCGGCCTCGTAAATATCGTAACTTGAGTTAGTACTTCTTCTTGCTTTCAATGCTGGAAACTATTCAATCATTTCGATTCAGTTGTTGGATCAGTAGCTTCACTTTATTTTTGAAAGCATTCACTAAACTTATTAATTCAATAATAGTTTCACTTTTACCTTGAAGCTCCAAGTTGATGGCATTTAAATGACTTGTGATATCTGATAAGAAAGCTAAATCACAGAGTTACGTTTTGTTTTTGAGTATTTCAGTGTCGTCAACTCGTTCTTCCAAAAAGGCAATTATTTCAGGTAGTTATTCTTGGAACCTTTCTAAAAATTTCCCGCGACTCGAATCATCTTACATCTATGTGAAGCATCAAATCTATGTGATCAGCAGACTCGCTAGTTTCCAACTGCACTTTGAAGAGTCGCCGTTGCAAGCTACGGGCACGAATGGAATTCACAATCTTCGTGGCAATGTCCATGACATCTTTCATATTCAGTATTTTCGAGCATAGCACTTGCTGATGTATGATGCAATGGAATGAGAGAAAAACGATGGAAAATCGTCTTCAGCTCGACAAATTGCAACAAACCCAATTTTATTGCTAGTCATACATGGCGCTCCATCTGTTGTTATGCAAATGAGTTTATAAATAGGTGAGTCACACTTTTTTACAAAATGTAAAAAAGCTTCGTAGATATCCTGCCGCGAGTTTTTTCTCTCAATGGAAGCATTGTTAACAATTCTTCTTTAACTGACATATCAGAAAATACCATTCGAATGAAAACACCTAACTGGGCGGTATCTGCTATATCAGTGGATCCGTCAAACTGCAAAGAAAAATACTTGCAATCAGCAATATCACTTTTCAGTTTATTCTCCAAATCCCTGCCCATGATTTCCACACGCCTAGTACATTCGAACGAGATAGCTGAACCTCTTTAATAGCAGACATTATCTCTGTTTCATTTTTGAAGTCACGAAATAATAAATCAGTTGCTTCAATAAATGCTTCTTTAAATATCGAAGGGTTTCTTGTGATTTGCCAGTATGTGAGAAATTTTAAGAGGCAATAATTGTTGCAGCTTCTGTTTGTTTGACTGGTTTAGTGAACATGGATTTGCTGTGCTCTCAAACCACTCTTTAACTCTTGAACTTTTCGTTTTCTTAGCTCAATTTTTTATGGAAAATCAATCTCATAGTTATTATACATAGTTTTATAATGCCTTTCTAAGTTTCCACGCTTAACCAATGCCACCGAAGCACGACAAAGAAGGCACACACATTTACCTTTAACCATAATAAATAGAAACTCTTCTTCCCACTCATTGTTAAAATGATACGTTTTACTTTCCTTGGATAAATTAATTTTCTTTTACGTACAAATACGTTCAAAATAAAATTCAATAACCAACGCTTTTTCTGACACAGATGCATACACAAGTTTAGACATGATTGTAATTCAAAGGCAGGCGCCTCGCGATCGACTCTGAAAGTTTCCGCGATCGACCGTTTGAGCACCCCTGATGTATGCCATTTCCCTGGGGGAAAACGTGTACAGATCTTCAAAAATGTAACTCTTCTATAAAGAATATATCTTGTAGAGTGCTATAGTATTGGAGCTGTTTCGTACAAGTACGCAATTAATTTATTCAATGAAAAATATCAGAATGTATCTGTTACGAGGAATGGGTTGAAGAAATTTATATATTCACTAGATTATTATTACATATCCCAACCTAGTGCAAAAATTGATAGGGTTTGACATGAAGTTGAATATAAAAAGTAACAGGTTTTGAAAAACTTTTTTTGGGTTTTTGAAGAAGCAAAACTTTTTATCAAAAATATTTTTCGCCAAAACTAAAAAGATTTTCCTCTTGGGCACTGTATCCGCGGACACTCTGTATACATAAATATATTAGACAAGGGAAGGATAGAGCCTCGAAGTACACCTAATGCAATTTTCAAAATAATATTTGATTGAAGAAACTATATTAACTGGAATGTACAATGGCTATTGAATGATAATACAAAATATGCTTCTATATCTGTTAAAATATATTTTCTTCGGCACATTCAGTACTCAAAAGTTTGAATGAACGCACATCATGCAATCATAGTTTTGAATAAAATATAAATTCTTTTTTCTCGTAATGTACATCAACTTCTTGAACTATTTGCCTCATCCATTCAGAAATAAGTAGTAGCTGTGGAAAATTCTATCAAACTCTATTTGACTATTGGAAAAAAAATCCTCTTTTTCATTACAAAAAAAGGTAACAAAATGACTTTATTTTTGAAACAAATATATTCAACAAGAAAGAGTAACACTCTAAATTTTAAAATCTTGGTAGAAAAAAAAAAAAATCCTTGATTTATCTTCTTCATAATTTCCATGTTTTTGTGTTATTCAAGTATCGGTAAAAATGATCAAAATAAATAGCAATTAAATTTATGTCTTGAATTCAACGAAAAATTAATTCGAAATGTAGTGTATATCGGTCAGTCTTGAACTTGATGAAAGATGTATGATTTGAATTATGAAAATAAAACTGAATCTTCACTCTTTGGGAGAGTCCTCTGCTAACCATATGTAATTATCAAAAGAAAACCTGCAAAAAGTCAACATATAGCGGTATCAAATAAGCAGATTTATATTCACCTCTCAATGTCTAAATCCTTTTGATCTGTGTTGTCCAAAAGATCAAGTTTATGTAAAAATTTTAAAGCATTTAAGGCACTATATTCCTGAGAAATTTGAACATTAGACCCAGAGCCAATACAAATCTGAAAATAAGTATTCATCAATTTGTTATTCAAAGAAATTATTTCAAAATTTTATAGTTTTCCATTTATAATTATTCCATTTAAAAATAAAACTTCAATAAGTTTTTTTTTAAGATCAGCTGAAGCATCTTAAACGAAACATTCAACACACTAAAGTGACTTTTACTGAATATACTCACATATTTTGGGTTCAGATCTAAATTTATCAAGGAGTGATACCCAGAATTTTTTGCAGGCATTGAATGAAACTGTATGTTCAAATTCAGTGCCTTTCCAGCATTCAGAAGTCGTTCCTTAGGGGACCATCGGTTTTCATCTTTCTTCTGTTGTTTTTTTTGAGATCTACTTTTTTTGTTTATTTGTTTAGAATCATCGTCATGCACCTGCAAATTAAACTGTTAATTTTAATAAAAATATATGCAGATCTTCCTCACTATATCTTGATCATCATCATTTTCGTTTGAACTGAAGAAGTTAATTGCATTTTCCATTAAACTACCAGCCATCTCAAGAGTACTCTTAGCTTTGTTCTTCTTCGCTTTTTTGTTCTTCTTACTTGGTACAGTATTACTCTTAGAATTTGGTTGGTTTGAGAAATCTAGATGGGGTAATTTTTCTAACATTTTTTCTGCGGCTATCCTTTTGGCTTCCTTTTTAGATTTTCCTTCGGCTATTGTTTTGAATGTTCCCAAGACGCATTCGTATTCGAAAATAGGCTTATGAGGAGGTCCATTTTGACTTAATTCGTTAAATTCGACATCGAGTCTTTCGGATTGAGCAAATTCATATATTAAAGTTATTGGAGACTTTAATTTGTCTTTCGCCTTTTTACATTCTTTTTCACGACCTGAAATATTCTTGATGGATTAGAATCTTAGTAAAATTGTTTTATAAAATTATTAAATTATTGAAACAAATGTTAGCAATAGTATGTCATTTATATTTTAGAGAATGATGCCAGACAATGAAACTGAACGCTACTTTTACCTTCTACTCCACATGGACCATTGGGTTTTTCTTGACCTTTCAAAGCTTGAATAGCCTTTGAAGCTGCATTATGCTTAGCTTCTTGTATTGTGTGTGCTTTTCCGTAAAAACTATTTTCATCAACATTAACTTCAACATGGAATGGACTCTTTGGAGGTTCGTCTAAATGAGCAGCTTCTTTCCAAAAAGAAGAGTTTGTCAACAGAGATTTATCCTTAATTTTGTTCAAGTTTATAAGTCTCTTAGATCCCTAAAGACAAAATGCGGAATACTGTCATATTGTAGTGATTTGCTTCAACAAAATCCTTGTCATTCCATTAGTTGTGTTAAAAATTAGTTTTTAAATTAATGTAGTGAGCTGAATACACTTGTGATTATTAATATAAAGAAAAAACTTTGTATAGAGTGTATAAATTAGTGTATAATTTAGATAAAATTGATTTATACACTCTATACAAAGTTTTTTCTTTATATTAAAAATTAGTTTTATTTTTCAAATTTTGTTATGCACATTTCTGATTACTCAGCATTTGAGTACCTTTTGTTTTGAAGAAAGTTTGAAAAACTTTTGACAACCCTAAACATATTTCATCTCAATGAAATAACTTCAACATTCCCAAATAACAAGTTGCAAATTGAAATCACTGAAATTAAACTCACCGAAGGCTGTAAAATATAATAATTAACCGTGTAACCATTTTTTGCTCCAATATTATTGAGTGAAACTGTTGGTGTTAACTTCTCATTCTTAGTTTCTTCATCATCTATTTTCTCGGGTGGTTTTTGATAACTTGTCTTTTCAAAAGCTTTCTTAGCTGCCATTTCTTTCGCTTCCTTCTTACTTTTACCAATACCGTAGAAGATTTCATCTCCTAAAGTTAGAGAGATGTTGAATATTTTGGAATGTGCAGGACCCTATAAACAGAATGAATTTCAATTCAAAACTGATAAAGGAAGACTGTATAATTACCTTTTCATTAACTATATCATAGGAATTCTCTAGCGTGTGATAATGTATAAGGCTGTTAATTTCACTTCTGTAGTTTATAGGATTTTCAATATCTTGGCTGCTAGATATTACTGAAAAATACATTGTTTTATGTAACAATCTTGAACTAAATATTATAATGAATTATTTATCTTACTAGATTCTGTAGATAAATAGTGATTTAAATAGTCATCAACGGGTTCTTCTATACATTTAGAATCACGAAACAAATCTTGCAAATCATTTTCAGAGATATTGCAATATACATCATTAAAAGAATATGAAAGAAATAAAAGAATGATTTTGCTTTCAACACACCACATTGTTCTAACGAAATTGTAATATGCTTTCACAAAAACGAGTGTATTGAGGGTTAAATGTTTAACAGCAATAAAATGTAACAAGTAAATTCATATTGATATAAATTGTCCTTGATAGATAAAACTATGAAACTATAACACTATAAGGATAAAGGAATTTAAGGATGTAAGATGTAAACGAGGAGCGGCCTGGGAAAAACAGCAAGCTTGCCAACAAATTCTCAGTAGTTCATGAAATAAATGCGTTCGGAAAATCACATTCTTTTGTTTGGTTACCTAACCTTTATAACGTCTATGGTTTGGTTACTGTTTTGTAAATGTTGCTTAGCCCAGAAAGGTGCACGGAATGCACTCAGCACTCTTTTCTTCTTAAAGTCAGGGCCGGCCTAAGGCGAAAATTGCAAGTGTGCGAGACTCAAATTTTATGCCCCTGCAGAGGGGTCTGGGGGGTATGGAATTTTTTGAAATTTAAGGTCCAAAAACACAGTTTTTGTGCACTTCTGCGCCTTGTAGAACATTAAATTTATGTATGACAATTTGATTCATTATTGATTGACTTCATATGTTCAGTAATCTTCCTTGTACTATAATCACTATCATGTCAAATAAACTAATGAAAGCTTAACTCTTCATTGTTCTTGTGAACATAAGAGAGTTGTTCTTTACAGTTTACTGAGAATAATTATTTTCCCCGCAGTAAGTTTGTGGATTTTTCCATATTGAATGATACCAACTGATAATGTGCAATTTTTAGCTAACCGAAAACTTAGTGTTTTTTGAAGTCCAATGCTATTCCAACGAAAATCTTCCACTTTTATCGGAATCTGAACCTGGGCCATCATCCAGAGATTCTAGATAATTGTATTTTCTTTCATGTAACAACCAGAGATACTATTAAAATAATAATAAATAATGTTTATTTGCACAACCAAAATAACAGTTTATCATAACATCAACAATATTAAATAAAACTTGACTCTATAGCTAGGTGAAAAATTAAATATTCAATTATATAACCAGCAAAAACAAAGATTCTATAAAAAAACCAGACTCTTAGAAGTCCACCGTACTTTTAGGAAAGCTGTTATACGTCAGGAAAATTCAAAAAATATAATAACTCATAACGTTCAAATCTTTCAAGCAGAGTATTCATGTTAATTCTTCTTTTATTTCATGTTGTTTCTTTCAGTTTTGCTGGTAAGTACTTAGTTTTGTCCATTATACTCAAAACCTCTTCAGTTGGTAATGAAAGTAGACATGTCAGAGATGTTTCCTTGAAACTTTTGAAAGTTTTTTTACCTTTTAAATAAATGGGTGTTCTATCATACTGCCTTTTCATGATGTATACATAGTTCCTCTAACCAATTAATTTATTCGTCCTCTCCTTTATTTTATTATTGATTTTCATGTTCAATGATAAAAACTATTGGAAAATACGAAAGTCCAAAACACACAAATTACGAAGCTAAATGTTCGAAAACTTAAAATAAAATGAACGTAAATACCATTACAAACAATGTAAACAATCCGTTAATGGCCCATGCTCTAGTACCGATATTAGCCGTTCCGGCGCTGCGATCTTAATTTCAGACGCCAATTGGCTAGAAATGCCGGGTGAGGGGGAGGGAGGCAGGAAGATGAGTCACAACATTTTCCGCGTCCCGCCACGAGACGACTGTTCTACTGACCTTGGACCTTGGTCAAGGGCATCAGACTTACTGTATTTCAGAACTCATTGGGGTAGTTGGGTAGATCTTCGGTTTTACTTTGAATTTTTACTGTAATAGTTTTAAGACAAAATTCCTTCTATAGTCGGCGGCAAATCATTGGAAGCTTGCGATTTTTGGCTGTGTGAATTAATTTTTCAATCCACAAACTGGCACGACGCTGGGCGAGGGGAGTGTACAACTGTTTAGTGTCCAAGCTTCCAATGATATGCCGGCGAGTATAGTTTAAATATTTCTGCCCAATATTTAAATCAGTTTCTAAAAATTTTCTAAATTAATTATTTTTTTTACAAAAATTGGTCAATTTAATGCCCCTCCAAAAGGCTTGGGTGTGCGGCTGCATACTTCGCACACCCCTTAGGCCGGCCCTGCTTAAAGTGTGAACACTTTGACAGAAACAGAAAAGAATAAGGTTATGTTTTTGATTTCTATGAATCGTTATTTAATATAAAATAAAAATTTATGGTACATTCAGGAATCAGGAACATCCGAACATCCTAGCATCCTACCAACATCATTATTCATCAATCGTCATGCTCAAAAGAGAATAATCAGGACGGTAAAAGATGATTTCGTAGTATGGAAAGAAACGCAAACGGCAGTACGGATGCTTATGTTGGTTAAATCTCTTTTTTCTAAACCACCTTACAAATTGATGAATCTATCAGAGAAATTTTCTATACAAAGGTATGTGCTATATAGTTCATGTTTAAATTGGTCTGAAGGCTTCACACTATCACACCTTATATTGTTCACTTGAAAGAGACAAAATCTAGTTCATATTCGGTTTTCTCAGCCAAAATAAGCAATAATCCAAAATTTCATCAAAATTGGTTACTCTGGACGTAACACCATAATTAACCAAAATTAAATGCAAATGTAAAGTTACTGAATTTGTCAAAGTCAATTGACTGCCAGCTTAACACTTGGTGGAACATTGTTCAAAATTATAAATCAAATGAAGTAAAACACTTTACTTGATTCCACTAAAATTGGTACAATTTACTCGATATATGTTTCTGGCTACTAAATCATTATCAAGAGTTTACAATTTGAATTTTATGAAATATATGAGCACAATTATTGTATTCTGTGTGGCAATGAAATTGACACTGAATTCAATATAATTGGGAACATGAATACGATTTCATTTAAATAGCCGTATGTAATTGAACATAGATATAATATAATAATAATGTTTATTTGAGTTTAAGTGAAATAAAATAATACATGAATAAGCGTTACGAATAAACATAATACTCACAAAAGTGAAAATAAAGACACTTGTGCGTGAGTTACAACTCTAATATGTTGATGCTTGAACGTAAAGTGAAAAATATTCCAGAATGCTATAATCATTCGACTCCAAACTAAATAAAATTCCTTCTGTTAAAAAAAAATATCCATCTCTCTTCTTCCAAAATTGAATATCCATTCTTTGATTCTATTTTTGGCCAAACTGGTTAATTTAAAAGTAGATAGGTGAAAATAGGTACTATAAATATTACATCAGTCAACCTGAAAATAAATTATTTATTTCTATAACTTAAACCTGATTATCTATAATATCTGATAATTTTGTAAATTGAGAAATTCATTTGAAAAATTCGTGATTAATCAAATCAACTCTCTAACACAGCTAGTTTCATGAGACTTGACGATATGGGATTCCCATTCATCTTTCAAGAGAGAATGTCAGAAAAATCGACATCTATGCACAGGATATCACTGATGACCTCGTTGAACAGCAAAACAGACTGTCTAGTGTTTCCATCGTGTGTGGCACCGATGTCGAATTTTCTAACATTTCCCCTCGAAAGGTGAATGGAAAATCCATATTCTCCATTGGAGGGTTGATTTTAATTTTTCAAATATACTTCCCAATGTGTTATCTTCATCATACATTACCCTTCTGAATATTCCAACTCATTTGTAGAAAAAAACAAAACAATTATTTTGTCAACAATATATTTTTTTCTATGTATTTTACAATATCATACGTGTTAAATCTTAATCATAAAAAGCTAATAGACACAAAAGTTATTTTTTATACATGATAGCAAATTTACATTGTATACTTAATGATAAGTATAAGCACACAAGGCTATTCAATATATACAAATTAAAATATGTACTAATATTTTGATTCAATAGAATATTAAAAATTCACAAAAATAATGAAATGAATCTGAAAAAAGGTCAATATTGGGAAAGTTTCCTTCTTTACTTCACATTATTTACAAACCTTTCCACATCCTAAATTTCAACAGTGATAAAATAAACATTATAATACAATATTCTATACAGCCTTCCAATTATTACTAAGAAGTTTTCTCATCTTGGTATATTCAAATATACCAAGCTTGAATGAAAAACATTTCTTCGAAGCAAAAAGTATCAACAGAAATTCTTTTTCGTATATATTTGCAGTCTTTGGAAGTAAATAAAATCAAATTAAAATAAATTTACATAAACAATGATTCAAACTGAAAAGATAATGAAAAATCGAATTAGGTACTTAACAAATTTACCCACCTGGATCGAGAGGAAAATTGATCTTTGTCCGATAATTTTACTGATTAAAATCCGGGATAAACGATAAGAAAAAGTTGTAGTATTCTAATATCTCTCCTATGTTATCTGGCGTTCAGATTTTGTGAGAATGAGGGATGAAGAAAGAATCGCTACTTTTCGGTACCGAAACAAGTATCGGGCAAATTTAGGCTTGAAATATTTGAGAGCAACATCTTACCGAACCATCCCGATTCCATTCTTATAAGTACGAATCAAATACCACTTGCTCTACCCCAAACTGGTTCCGATCAGACACTTCAATGCGTCTCACGAACACACGCACTTAATTTGAGCCTATCCGTTACTTAAATTGTACACTACTCTCGGTGGTATATGTCCTTAATATTTTTTCATTATCACATTACGCCTTCGTCGCGGTTAACTTTAAGTATTTCGTAGCGTTCAGACGATCTCCCTGGCCGCAACGCCTTCGTCTCGTTCTTCCTGACCGTAAAAGAGCGAAGAAAATGTGCGGCACAGGTTTCTCGCGACTCAGGTGAACGACGCCTCCTTGCCCAAGTTGCTCGACGTGGTACTCGACCTGCTGAGGTTGTCCAATCTGTAATTCGAAGGGAAATGAGACAAACTAGTCGCGACTTGTGCGCAGATGCAGTAGAAACAAATTTATTCAATTGATACATTGTGAAAATAATGGTTATCGATAATACTAATATTCTAAGATGCGCCTTTAACGTTCTGAAATTAGTAACAAAAAATCCTGAAATATTCACAAGATAAGTTGCGCCGCGGGATTTAACCTTCACTCATTTGTGCCGTATTGGAGAAATCCCAAGCCTTTTTCTGGACCTCTCCAAAGCTTTCGACTGTGTGGAACATGAATTGCTGCTGAGGAAGTTGGACGCAATTGGTTTTAGAGATAATCAGCTCCGATTATTGCGCAGCTATCTCAGTGGTAGATCGCAGAGGGTAGAAATGACAGTGGATGGAACAAAATACACTTCTAAAGAGACGAATATCTCGTTGGGTGTACCTCAGGGCAGTATTCTGGGGCCACTCCTGTTTGTGATATATATAAATGACTTCCATGAGTTATTTTTGGGTGAACCAGCTGAGCCGGTACAGTATGCGGATGACTCAAGTGTATTGGTAACGTCAACCAGCATAACATCAGCACTTGACATATCAAAAAGGCTTCTCACAAAGATTGAGAGCTGGTGCATGGAGAACCGCCTTCTCATAAATATTGAAAAAACGGAAATGGTGCGATTTGCGACAAACCTGTTGGGTGCTAGGTTACCTGAATCGATACAGCATGATTCCGTGTCAATTGTACCTAGTACACAGGTAAAATTTTTGGGTGTTTGTAGATGGATTCCTCAGGTGGAGCTCTCACGTGGACCATCTCCGGAAGAAGCTGAACTCTGTGGTGTACTCGTTAATGGTTTTAAAAAATCATGTTGACGCGAATGTCCTAAAGATTGTATACACGGCCAACTTTGGGTCTATTATGTCATATGGTCTGATCTTTTGGGGTGCTTCTTCTTCTGCTTATCGGGTGTTTATCAGTCAGAAGTTCGCACTGAGAGTCCTATGTTCACTTAGGAATGGACAATCATGTAGAACCCATTTCAGAAGGATGGGTATCTTGACAGTCTTTGGGCTGTATATCTATCGTTTGCTGTGCTTTTTTGTGGGACATAAGTACTACTTTGAAGACTGTGAGAACCGCAGTGCGTTTACACGTCGAACTGTACCATACTTTTATCCAGTCCATTGATTGACCATAACCGAGAGAGGAACAAAATACATGGCTATCAAGATCTATAATAGTTTACCGAACAAGTTAAGGATCAGAGGAAGTGATAAGAAAGACTTGTTGAAATTTAAAATTAATATTCGCGAATTTATCTGTAAGTGCGAACCGTACAATATACAGGAGTTTATAAACTATTGTACGGATAATATTTAAGTATTCTGTTGACATCTTTCAACTTTATTGTGTAAATTTTTACCAATAATTCTTGAAATAAAGTGCTATTATTATTATTATTATTATTATTAACGAAATTACTCCGTGCGCGCAGCATCCACAATGGGACCTTTTCTATTTCTAATTCAACATTGTCTACAATTCTACCCGACCTGGCTAGCATTCGAGAACTCTCGGATTAAAACCCTTGGTTCGACTGGTCTACCATGAGTTTCTTGTTGGTGTAAGTCACATTGCACATATTCATCCTCTGAGCCTCCTCCCTACCAGAAATTATCTGATCTTGCCCATCCTCAATGCACTTGTACATATAAGTGTATCTTCTGATCTGGCTGAAGGACTTCGTCTCCATGAATCAGGCAGCACGCCTTCCTCACATATACTTGAATCAGGAATTAAACACGTTGCTTTGGGTTTTTACTAACCACAATTTTGAAGTACATTTGTACATCACTTTCCAATAAATACACGAATACATCTCTCAAGTATTACAGAAGGGGCAGATGAGAAGCTCAGTGAGTTAGCTCCTTGAAGACTTCTGCTACTGCTATGCTGTAAGTGTCAAACACCTTTTCGAAGAACTCTGCTACTGCTAAGCTGTTGTGTCAAACAGCTTTTCCAAGACCTCTGCTACTGCTAAGCTGTTGTGTGAAACAGCTTTTTGAATACTTCTGCTACTGCTATGCTGTTAGTGTGAAACAGCTTTTCGAATACTTCTGCTACTGCTAAGCTGTTGTGTGAAACAGCTTTTTGAATACTTCTGCTACTGCTATGCTGTTAGTGTGAAACAGCTTTTCGAAGACCTCTGCTACTGCTATGTTGTTGTGTCAAACAGCTTTTCGAAGACCTCTGCTACTGCTTTGCTGTTTGTGCCACACAGCTTCTTATAGAAGAAATTTGCTCTCGTATGCTGTTATTGTTAAACAGCTTTTCGATTTAATAACATTCAATCGGAACAAGGTTTTCACTTACATATAGTTTCCTGGAAAAGGCTGCATGCCCAAACCGAAATGATATTCCGATGACAAAGAGTCAGTTGATAGAGGTTAGAGACATACAATAGTTTGAAGAACCAAAACAATTTCACAGATATTGTAAGCCAAAAATACAAATTTACCTTTTCGAGTCCACTGAGGAACCTCTATGGTTGGGCATATAGGTGTCCACGGAGTCGCAATCTGAATCACCGAGATCGCTGAAAAAAGAAAAAACGGTGATATTTGTAATGAAAAATTATTACAACGAAATAATGAGAAAATAGATACTTCTCATCTTTACAGTCGATCTGTATTACTATTTTGACAAAATGACAAATTTAGTACAGCATTGCCATTTGTTGAAGGTCAAGAAATTTGATTTATGAAGATTTCACAATACTTTCATTCGACAAATCGTTCTTAATTTGATATTTGAAAAAAATCTTGCTAATTCGAAAAAAGACGAGTTCCACAAAATTTATATTTCGATAAATTTCGTAACCAAAAAAACTTGTATGAGTGTTTTTTTTGTTATAGAGTTTTCGTTATCCATCTACTTATTCTTCATTTCTTGCCCTCTGAAACCTTTGGACAGAAAAATATATCATCGAAATTCATCCAATATATATATATATTATATATATATATATATATATATATATATATATATATATATATATATATATATATATATATATATATATATATATATATATATATATATATATATATGTATCAGGGGCGGCGAAGGAGGCTAAGCCTCCTCAATAATATTCCGTGTATCACTAATATATTATATTGAATAGTCAGCATTCAGCATATTCATATTAATCAAAATCATATTATTTTATGCACCTACCTTCCTTTCAACCTACATTATATAATATAATTTATTAATTACGATAGAAGGTATTTACATTTACTGCATTTCATTCATTTCAATGGTGACTTAGTGGAATATTTGTTATCCCATAACTTTAGTGCACTAAGTTATGAGGATAAAAATTGGTAAATTCAGTGTTTACTTTTTACTAGTGAAAATGTCTCTGTTTGGGGCCGCTTAGGATTTGAGGATTTAATTCTATACCTAGTTGAAAGTGAGGAATTTTTCACCGATAAAGTAACTTTAAATACAGCACGCGGATTAATATCTTACTTACAAGATAAGGAATTTATATATTTTTTAAACATCTTTAAATTAATTTTTGAACAAACAGAAATAATTTTTCAAATCATACAGCACAGGTTTTCAGATGTAATTTACTCACGAAATCGGCTCAAGTTTCTTTTGGAAAAAATTTCAGAATTTCGTGCAGAAGTTTATTTTAAAAAACTATTTTCTGTATTTCAAACTACTGATGATACGACTCAATTTAGCCCAAAACGAAAGAAATTCAGTTACGCAGATATGGAGCTTCACTATAAGCAAATATTTTATGAAATTTTGGATACTATTAGGGGTCAAATAGAAATAAGGTTCTCTGATTTGAAAGAACTGCATTTCTTCGGCTTACTCAATAAACCGGATTTTCGGCTTACTTTCCAGATAACCTTTTGGAAAATTTATGTCAAAAATACACTTTTTTTGATAAGGTGGCCATAAAAAGTGAACTGTGTGTTGTTTATAATGACAATGAAATTTTGGGGCAAAATAAAAATCATGTGAGGACTATTAAATACCTTTTTGATAATGATTTGAATCAAGATTTACCCCAAGTTTATAAACTCTTATGTCTGATTGTTTCTATCCCGGTGACATCGGCTTCCGTAGAGCGCTCGTTTTCCACTCTTAATTAGAATTAAAATTTATTTACGAAATTCAATGAGCCAGGATCGTTTGAAAAATATTAGTTTGTTGTCTATTGAAAAGGAATTGGCAAAACTTTTGGCGAAAGACAAAAAAATTTATGAGGATATTATAGATCATTTTGCTAACGTTAAAGATCGCAGAATCCCGCTAATCTTCAAAAATATATAATAACTTTTTATTTGCTCTCACCAGCTGTTAACAAATTCGTTAAGTAGGTAGGTAGGTACCTATTTTGTGAAAGAAAAAAAAATTGATGAATAGATGAATTGATTAATTGGCTGAGAAGAGTTTTTGTGAATATTGTAAATAGGAGTTGTAGGTCTCAAGGTAGACACTCGAAAGTGAAAACATATTAATAGCTTAGGGTGCTTGTTTTACTTTGATTTTCTTTAAATTATAAGGCGGTTGACCTTGAAATCCTAAAAATTTTCGCCTATGGTGTATTTTTTAACACCTCTTGTAGCCTCCCCAAACCAAAACCTCACGAGCCGCCACTGATATGTATATGTATATATATATATATATATATATATATATATATATATATATATATATATATATATATATATATATATTTATTATGAATTTCTCTGATGAGTAGACGTGAAAAAAACGCTAACGGGTACTTATATATCTTCTAGTAATTAATGCTCACCTCTCCGACGGATCGGAAACGCTGTCTCCCAATTCACCTTGCAGCGCCACCTGTAGATCCTCGATACGCTTTTTCGCCAGCCTGAGGTCATTCCTATCGCCCGCAGATTCCACCTCCAGATTTTCCAATCGCTTCTCGAGTTCCTTGCGTTTTTGCGCGGCGTCCGTTTCCCTGGCAACGCACGCGCTAAGCTCCTCCCTCGTCTCGCGGAGCGCGCGTTGCAGTTTTCTGATTTGGTCGTGCGCCTGTTGCTCTCTCGCCTTCGACGCGGAGATCTCGGATTGCAACTTTTCGGCCGCCTCTTTGAGCCGCGAAATCTGCACCTCCAGTCTGCCGCGCGTCGACTGCTCGAGATCCAGCTTCGATTCCAACTCTTTAACTTTGAATTCGTTCCTGAAGGAAATAAATAGTTAGTCATAAATGATAAATGCTACATTTCCAGCGTCCTTATTTTCATTATTGAATATTATAGCCCAAGCTTCAAAGTAATGAGCAAAATTCTCATTTTCATTCATCTCAATGACTACACAACTGAGTTCGGTACAATGAGAGAGGTTTTCAGAAAATCGTAGTTGCATTTAGTAAATCTCTTACCTCTTGGCTAACAAAGTGGACGAAGCATCACCCATAAACTCGGCGCTCTCTAATTTCGATGTTAACTCAGTCAGTTGCTCCTTCAACTGGTTTCTCTCGACCTCCAGTTCGGACACAAGTGACACCTGCTCCTGCAGCGCCATCTGGTCGAGCGACATCTGCTGCACGGCAGCCTTGTACTTCTTGAACACTTCCGCCAGCTCCTCTTCGTTCTCTTCGAGCTGCGACTGCAACTCGCCCTTCTCTCTCGACAGCAAGTTAGAACGCTCCTCCGCCTCCCTGCGCATACGAGTCGATTCTTCGAGCTGCGATTGCGTTTCGGCCAGTTCCGACTCGAGACTCTGCTTTGATTTAACGGCAAGCGCGCGTGCGCACTCTAGATCTTCGAGCTGATTTTTCAGCTGCCTGATGACGTTTTTACCTAGGAAGAAACGAACATTACTTTTAACGATTCAATATTAAACGGAAAGATTTCGGAACATGAGCTTCGCGGGAATATTGCAATGGTTAAATACGCGATAGATGTGATGGATGTTAAGATCAAGACATCCTTACCTGGTGCGTCAGCTTTCTGCATATCTAGTTGTGTTTGACAATCTCTCAGCAAGGCTTTAGTCTTCCTCAGGTCATTCTTTAACCTTCTGATCATCACCTCATCTCCTTGCCTATCATGCCTCTCTGATTCAGCTGCTGAAGCTAATCTCCTCTCAAGTTCATGCTTCTGTCGAAGCAACAGAGTCCTTTCTTCGTGTTCGTTCTCCAATTGCGCTTCCAGGGCTTTAAACATCGATTTCGTTAATACAAAATCGTACGAGTATGTGTTTGATACTCACCTTTCACTCTCTTCTGGGCATTTCCTCTCATTTCCTCCACTTCGTCGTCCCTAAGCTGGGCCTCTTTCTTCGCCTCTTTTCTCATACTCTCCAGCGTCATTTCCAGTCTCAGTTTGGCTTGTTCGAGGAGTTGAACCTGACTCGCGAGCTCGTCCAGTTCTTCTTCCTGATCTTGAAGTCTCCTCTCCATCTCTATCTTCTGTCGTCTCAGATTTGTCACCTCTTCTTCTGTTCTTTCGCCACAAGTGATTTCGTCGTATTCCCTCTGAAGCGCCTTTAGTTTTTCCTCTTTGAGCTCCAGTTCCAGCTTTGTATCCTGTGAAATTATTGAAAATGAGCTGTAAAATATTTTCGAACAATTTTATACAAATATTTCATGTAAAAGGGACATTTTGAAACGCTTTTCTGCAACTCCTATAATTATTGAAATGATATATTGGTAAGATTGTTATTCTGACGTTTAACTTACAGCTAAGGTCGTCTCGACGCCGTATTTTTCCGCCATTAGCACCTCTTTTTCCCTCAAAGTTCTCTCTTTGGCATTTTTCTCTTTCTTAAGTTCATCGTTCAATAGCTGCGTCTCAGAATCGAATCTCCTTTGCTTTTTCTCCAGAAGGTTATTTCTGGCGCTCTGCTCTTCGATAAGAAGTTTCAAGTCATTCATTTCTCCATTCAATTTTTGAACTTTGTTCTTCCATTGCCCGACCACTTGCCTCTGTTCCTCAGCTTCTTCGTAAGCGTCATTCAGCTGAAATCAAAGGAAATTATTAGAAAAATTAACGATGTTTTAGTACCCGAATTGACTAAATTGTCTTTATTCTACGAACCTTCTTCTCTAACTGTTTTTTCAACCCCACCAATTGCTCCAAATCGTCTTCGTGCTGTTGCCTCAGTCTTCTTTTCGTGAATTCTAGTTCCCTGAATACCCTCTCGTATCGCTGTTTGTAAACGCCGCCGTTCTCGCCTTCGTGGTCCTCGTCATCTTCCTCCGAAATACCGTTGAGGTCAGATCTGGCGTACAAAAGTTCCATCTCCAACCGCTCGCTATTTCTATTGAGCTCTTTATTCTTCGTTTGCACTTCGGATAGTTCGCGTTCCAGTTTTATCCGTTCCGAGGTTTCGGCTTCCAGTCTTTCAGTGGCCAGGGTGGCCGCCGAGTGTTCTTCTGCTAGGTCAGCGGTCATTTCGCTCATCTGTAAAGAAAATTGTACAATCACTAAGCTGCTAATGCTAATGGTTTACACAACGGTCAATAGGGCTTGGCAGAACGTTTCCAAAAAGTGCTGTACTTGTTCTGACCTTTCCCTGCGAGAGGAGATACCTTCAAATGATTATGATATTTTTTAATGAAGTTTTTGGCCGGCTTGGCTTGAAGGTCATTGGGGTCGGCTCTTAAGTCAGCTTTTTCCAGTACTTTTCAGAAAAAATACTATGCATATTGTTACGACACAATCCATAGAAACAGTCTTGGTCGAGTTCTCTTCAATAAAGCTAAAAGTTTAGCTCACGGTGCTTTTTTTGTCATTGTTAACTAGAGCACTTTGAGTTACACAAAAAAAACAACTAAGAAGAGAAAAACAATTTTGACTGAAAACCCCATATTTCGTACTTATAATATCTTTCCATTTAAATATTCTTTCGATCAAGAATAACATTATATATCGAATTAAATATAATTTGATGTGAATTATCATTTTTCATTTGCAAAGCAATTTATTTTTCAATTTGACTATATGTGCACCTTTGAAATTACATTATATTTCTCGATTGTCTGAAAGTAATCAGGCTTAAAAAACAGTTATAAAAACGCTCCTCTGTTATTTTCAACCGCTCATTCAATAAATATGAGAATTTATCCCACGTGAGAATTGAACAACCTACACTTTCATTACTAACAAACTTCTCCTCGTTATATGCCTCCCATCGGAAGTTAAATTACGGAAAAACTACTACGATATAGTTAAAACACAATAATAATACGTATAAGAACACGGAAGAAGAAAAGAGAATTTTCTTCATGAATTTGTTAAGATATCATAGCAACCTGATATAGAAATATTGAAGTACACTATGTATAAAAAGAAATAACGATTCACAATTATTTCTATGATAATAACTACATACGAATGAAAATCAATCCAACGCAATCTGCTTTTATCATCGAAGATATCAAAACTCGACCGTGACATCGATCTTCTAATCAGAACCTACCTCATCCAATTCAGCGTACGTTTCGTCACCACAGCCATTCTCAGTCACAGCATCGTCATTACTGAGCCTAGAAAGGGACCTAGCAACGCTACTAGACCTGCTGTACATCTGCAAACTCTTGATCATTATATTTCTCTCACTTCTAGATCTGTGCAGGCTTTCCCGTTCCTCCTCTTCCGCTCTTCTGCTTCTACCCTTTTTACCTTTACCGATACGCTTCCACTCGTCCATAACATGATCAGTCTTTCTCAGGAAGTTCTTAATCTTGCTAGCTAACTCGTTATTGCTAGTCCCTGCTTCTTGATAAGCCGGAATCGGTCTCACTGTTTGCCTCAATTTGGCTTTGCAGCCCAAGACGAAGGACAGATTGGCGTCTAACACGATCGAGGAGTCGTCTTTATCCTCCTGATTGCTGGATTCGTACCGCGAACTCGTTTGGGGATAGATCCTCCTCGGTTCTACGCTGGCGGATTTTTCGCGATCGTCTTCACGTCTTAAAACGCGGAGTTTGCTCAGAGATTTAGGGGTGAAACCGGATCTATCTTCGTAGGTACTCGAGGAGTACGGTCTTTTCGATTTGCGTAGCTCGTGTGGTACTCTTGGTGGTAACCTGTCTGAGTAAAGCGAGTATATGCTTGAATTGGAACTAGTGGGCGAAAGCGGATAGTTTTCATTAACCATTTTTCTTCCGTAGCTGGTTGACGCATAGTGGGCAGGAGAGAAGCTTCTCGAGGTTAAGGGCGAGAAGAGCCTTTCTCCGTTCCTTGCGCTAGAAGGCGGAGAAGCTCCCCGTCCAGCTGCGTACTCGAAGATTATGGACGCCATTTCTGCACTTACGAAATCTGAACGGCGGCGCGGATTATTTCAAAGGAATCTTCACATTTCGGCCACTTGCGGACCCTCTAAATGGCGCGACAACCACCGTGTCCACGTCCCAAAATATATTTAGAAACGTCGCTCTATGCCGGTGGCGTTCAACTAACTGACCGAGTCGTCGAGATATAAATTTAGACGCTTGTCGGAAAATCGTATGCGATTTCTCGATGGTAATTGATCGGTGGATGTTAAACTTGACGCTCGATTTGTCCTACAGTTAATTCTGGCGTTTGAGGGGGGAGTGGAATGGTTGAATCTTGCACCGATTGCAAATACGCATCTCGCGTCTTTTTGCGGTGCCAAGCATTCGATGTACAGCTTCTTCGTACGTCGAAGAAATGTATTATCGCATTGAAAAATTTTTATCATACGACATACATGAATTATTTCATTAGTATCAAACTAAGAAAGAAAAATGTTTTACACAATAACTTTTTCTTCATATAAAATGAAAAATCGGCCAGTAATTATGGAAACCTATGAATCTTTAGTGAACTTTGTAGCATTTGAGCTATTTGGGTTTACTTTTCATATTTACGTTACGTTTCGAGACCGAATCTAGTAAATTTCAGATTTATTATGAATATTATTCAAAATCGTACTGAAATAAGAACTCGTTCAATTAAACTTAATTTCCACTATATTTACAATTGTTTCGACAACACAGTGTCTTCATCAGATTCAGTTACGAACTAAACTGTAAATAAATCTGATGAAGACGTTGTGTTGGCGAAACAATTGCTATTTAATTGTCAATATAGTGGAAATTAAGTTTGAATAAATGTGTCATTTTCCCTGTTTGGGGCTCATCAGTATCATCCCAAAAGGGCGAAACAGTGTATCTATTATTTTCCATCGATTGTGATACACATCTAGCATTTCTAACATGTACCGTCTAAGGTAGATGGGAATATTTCGATGCATCGTGAACTCGTATAACCACCTCCGCTAGGAGGTTTGTTTGATTAGTTTCGAATAAATGTCCTAGTCTTACTTAATTTTATAGTCACGGACGTGTCTCGATAACACGAAGAATTCTTATATATATATATATATATATATATATATATATATATATATATATATATATATATATACAGGGTGATTCATTAATATGTGTAAATATTTTAACGAGAAAATTTTGAGCTCAAAATATGAAGATCAAACCGAATTTGCTTATACAAAATATTTCTCCTTACTGATTTACAGGGTGTTTTATTTAGATTATTAAAAATGAATTTTTTTCATTACTTCAATGCTGCTTGATATTTCTTTATGATATTTGGCAGTAAAATAAAGTAGTTTTGGACACATCAAATAATAGTAAAGAAGACTTTCTCGCTATCACCAGTGGCGTACGGCAGGGGCACGGGAAGAGTTCTCGTTTCCTAAATTTATGGTACAAGTCATGTCGGTGTTTATTGTCATACGATTGCATTTATTACGTGAAATAAATATTATATCATAAATAAATATCAAGCAGAATTGGAGTAATGAACAAAATTCATTTTTAATAATTTAAATAAAACACCCTGTAAATCAGTAAGGAGAAATATTTTGTATAATCAAATTGGGTTAGATCTTCATATTTTGAGCTCAAAATTTTCCCGTTAAAATATTTACACATATTGATGAATCACCCTATATATATATACCTATATATATATATATATATACATATATATATATATATATATATATATATATATATATATATATATATATATATATATATATATATATATATATATATATATATATATATATATATATCTATATATATATAAAGATAACGTTAGTTAAATAGACGGGACACTGCTGACGAGATCGTTGAAGAGAAAAACCGACTGTCTAGTGTTTCCATCGTGTGTGGCTCGGCTATCGAGTTTTCTAACATTCTTCCTTGAAGGATGGATAGGAATTCGATGTTGTTCCATGTTGTCCAGTATAATTAAACAAGCTCCGTTATAGGGTTGATTTGAATAATCATAATTTCTTCAAATGAAATTCCCAACGTATCGTCCTCTTTATGAAGCCCGTTTAGCGCAAATAAATACTACTAAATATTTTTCATGCTCATACGAAATACAGAAATATACAGGCGTATATTTCAGATACATCGACAATTCAGTTCTTCGCTTGCATAAAAAGAAAACGAGCCAATTTTCCTACCGAGCTCGTTCATTCATGAAATTCGCAAACGGCCCACTATAGATCGACCTGCCAAATACGTTCGGGCTCGCGTTCAATAATTTGAAAAAAACAAAACGCCTCCCGAATTTTTTCCCGGCGAGGAAACCAGCCCCGTATGACAATAGGCCGAATTCCGCCCGTACGAGCTTTCTCTCCGTTATGCAGTTGGAGAGAAAAAAATATCTGGCCGGGCGCCACGCTCCGCTGCAAGTTTTATTTCGGGAATATTTTCCGATCGCAGGCGATCGGTCTGTCAAGACTTTGGGACCAATTAAACCGCTATTCTTGTTACGTCATCCGTCGCGCGGATGTTGTTTTGAAAGACGGATGAAGGCAGTTTAGTTTTCGGACGTTAAAATTATTTACGTAATTTGAATACGATATATACACAGTAATATATATATATATATATATATATATATATATATATATATATATATATATATATATATATATATATATATATATATATATATATATATATATATATATATATATACATGTATGTATATATATACATTATATATATATATATATATATATATATATATATATACATTATATATATATATATATATATATATATATATATATATATATATATATATATATATATATATATAAGCCGAAATGCCAATACCGCCGTTGAGATTTTATTGCCTCCAAATAATGAACCAGTTATAAAGATATTTAAACTAATAAAAACAAAAATAGAATTAGTCCTGTTACCTAAATTGGCAAATAATAATCAGTATAAGCAGATGATCGATAATCTTTTCGCCGGAAGTGTCTCGGTTAAAAAAAAAACGTCGATAATGAAAGTTCTCACGAGACAACTCACCTTGGCCTCCAGTTTGTCATTTTCGTGCACCAGCAGCGACCGCTCTTGCTCCAGTTTCTCCAATTTCCCTTTCAGTGCTTCCAATTCTTCCTGAAACACGTCAAAAAGTTACGTTATAATTAATGTCGTCCGTTCGAGTTTGCAAATTCATTCTATTCGGTAAACGATCAAATTCAGGTCGAATACGAACATATTTGCAATATAAGAATGCTATTAAGTTTTTAGAAATAAGTGAAACAATGAATTATTGGTTTTCTTCAAAATATCAATAACGCCGCAATATTCGCACTATACTTTTATTTTAGTAATACTTCATTTTTATTTTATTTATTTATAAATTTTTATTTTTTTAAAAAGAGTTTCTGTATATTATTATCAACTGAATCTTAGTTAGATAATAGTGAGATATGCTCACTGTTACAGTGAGTAAAACATTCTGGGTTAGCTGGACAGACAGCTGGAGAATTGATGTATTGTAACTTTTTTTTGGCTGAACTGATAACAATGTAAATTCTTTTATTTTTCACTTGTATATTATTCGTTGATTTTACCTTAGATAAGGTTGCTATAAATACACTCATTATGCCCTAGGGCGTAATGAGCGGCCATACTGGATCATAACGCCCGCTAATTGTACGAGGAGAAATGAAGCAACTTCCATTGATTAAATACTTCATGATCCTTGTCGTATACGACTCTGGATTTCTCCGGCAATGAATTATTCGCAGCTTTGGCTGCATTTTCTATGATATTCTTGGGTAAATTCATTTCCATTATTTCTATAAGACTACACAAAGAAAGCAGCAATGACATTCACTAAATATGATGACAAAAATATTCACAAACGTCAAAATATCAACAAATGACAATCCTACTATGAGAAGGAAAATGGAAAGTATAGGAGCAATGAACCGATTTGAAAATCGATTTTTCATTATAATAAAATAATTTTTTCGTGAAAAATAAAATCTTGTATGCACCACGTGCGTTACTAGATCCTAACGTACCATCAGGAAATTCCTTTAACATTATGACGTCACAAACACGGCCGATAGTGGCGCGTTTATAGTCAGGCGATTGTTTGTAAAATTTTATAAATTTCAAATTATTTATAAATAATGAAAAAAAATTTTTGAAGGGATTTTCGCTTCGACTTTCATAGTTATAATGTTATGATACAGTTTTAATTTATTGAAGAAAAATTTATACTTTTTTTTCAAAAACACAATTATTACTTATCTCGAGAAAAAATCCAAAGTTAATTAAATAAGTTCTTATGTTCTAATGCGGCTCCCTTTTTAGATTCTACACGAATTCATCGTAATCATTCACGCGTTAGAGGGTCACAAAAACGTCGAAGAGGGCGCGGAATCCGTGAAATACGCGTGCGGAGTTAGAACGAAAGCTGTAATGTTTGCCGCTGACGAGAAAACTCGAACTTCATCTGCTAAATTCGACGCATTTAATGTTATCGTATTTGCCGGGCTATTAACTTTACAACTTGATGTCGTAGAAAAATCCGGAACTAATGAGCCCCTCTAAATACCTCATAAGGTAGAATCCGCTATTTTCTAATTTCCTTAAGAGAATAATGACGCTACGTCGCTTTTTCTGACATGGGTTTTACTGCATTAACGTGAACATATCGGGTTTCTTCATCAGTATTTCGAAATTCCTATGAACGGTCACTAGGAGCTAAATCGGGAAATTACGAAGGCTCTTCTAATAATTTCGAGGAACTTTTATTGTTACTCATATTTTCCTCAAGAATTTTGAGATGCCGCACTGTACTGATCCATTTAAAATTCTTCATAAGGTGTTATCCTTTACTTTCTAATTTCCTTAAGAAAACAATGACGCTACATCCCTGTTTGAGACATGGATATCAGTTCTTCAACGTGAACATATCGGCTTAATTTATCAGTATTTTGAAATTCCTGTAAACGGTCACTAGGAGCTGAATCAGGATATTAAGACGGCTCTTCCAATAATTGCCAGGAATTATTTCACAATTGATTGATGTTAGTAATATTTTCTTCGAAAATGATGGACTCACCCACTCAAAATATCCCATAAGGTAAAATCCGATATTTTCTAATCTACTCAAGAAAACAATGACGCTATATCCCTTTTTGTGAAATGGATCTTACTTCTTCAAAGTGAACAAATCGGCTCAATTTATCAGTATTTCGAAACTCCTGTGAACGGTCACTAGGAGCTCAATCGGGACATTAAGACGGCTCTTCCAATAATTGCTAGGAATTATTTCACAATTCATTGTTTTAAGTTATATTTTCTTCGAAAGTAATGGATCTTACTTCTTCAAAGTGCGGCTCAATTTATCAGTATTAAGGACATTAAGAAGGCTCTTCCAATAATTGCCAGGAATTATTTCACAATTCATTGATGTTAGTAATATTTTCTTCGAAAATAATGGACTACTGCACAGTAATAACCCACCCAAAATATCTCATAAGGAAAAATCTGCTATTTTCTAATCTACATAAGAAAACAATGACCTATATCCCTCTACGTGAAATGGATCTTACTTCCTTAAAGTGTATCGGGTTAATTAATCACTATTTTGAAATTAGTGTAAACGGTCACTAGGAGCTAAATCGTGTCACCATAGAGGCTGTTCCAATAATTGAGACGAATTATTTCACAATTCATGGTTCTTTTAATTTCACATGAATCAACATCTTTTGGAAAAACATGTCAAACTTGTGAATGAATATAAAGTAAATGTAAATCAAATATTTCGAGTAGGTAATTAAAGAAATTTTCGAACGCCAGATATGTACATATGTATTTCATTATATTGTTAATACGATTATTTTTCAACGGAGAAAAGTCAAAGAACAAAAAACCTTGAATAAAGCACGGAGCAAGTTATTTGCAGACACAATGGAGTCATTATGAAAATGGCTAGCTCGTCGCCATAATAGCTTTCAAATCGGAATGTGTTCAACTATTCTACGCAATTATCGTTCAAATATATCTTGCTAGTTGTCTTTAATCGACGTCTCTTTAGGTACATCGTTTTTCATCAAGGTATGAGTCTGCTCAATTATTGAAACGAAGTTACATACTCCAGACTCTTGGCAAATGCAAGGAGTGCGCGGCAGTTTTATTCGAATATTCGTATTGTTATTTTATTAATGAAGAATTCATTGCGAAACAGTTTCAGTAGTAGTTGGGGATGATGATGATGTCAATGTCTTTGAATATGAGTGATATAGTCTGAATAAAAATAAAGATATGAGCGTAATATCAGTGTATTATTATAGATAACGTACAATTTTGCAGTGCAAAATTGTGTCTTATTTTTATAAATAATCTAACATCTTTTTATACAGGGTGGGCAAATTTCGATGTTTGTATGGAGTATCTCGGTAACTATAGGAGATACAAAAAAACGGAGGGCGCATTCTGGATCTCTTTTTTCGAGACAAATTCACAGGCGTAATCCAAAATTTGCTATCATCTTGTTTACACGACTGAAGGTGCAATTTTGTAGCAATAGGGTTAAAAGTTTATATCCAGGTAGCTTTGTATGATATCTTGAATGAAGTTGGTTTTAGTTCGAAGTGGTTGGGGGTTGACCCCCCGGGGGAGCAAACAAATCTTGTTCACACGAAAAAGGTCGCAATTTTGGAGTAATAGAGTTGAAAATTTGTAAGTAGGTATTTTTTGAAGATATCTTGGATGGAATTGGTTTTCGTTCAAATAGGTTGTGGGGTTGACCCCCGGGGGGAGAAATAAATCTTGTTTACATGATTAAGGGCGTAATTTTGAAGCAATAGGATTGAAAGTTTTTGAGTAGGTAGTTTCGTATGATATATTGGATGGAATTGGTTTTGGTTCAGATTGGTAGGGGGGTTGACCCCCTGGGGAGAGAAATAAATCTTCTTTACATGATAAAGGGCGTAATTTTGGAGCAATAGCATTGAAAGTTCTTGAGTAGGTAGCCTCGTATGATATATTGGATGGGATTGGTTTTAGTTCAAATTGGTAGGGGGGTTTGACCTCCTGGGGAATAAATAAACCTTGTTTACACGATAAAGGGCGTAATTTTGAGCAATAAGATTGAAAGTTTGTGAGTAGGTAGTTACGTATGATATATTGGATGGGATTGGCTTTGGTACAAACTGCATGAATGGTTGACCCCCCAAGGGAGGAAATAAATCTTGTTTAAAAAGAAAGAAGGCGCAATTTTGGGACCATAGGGTTGAAAATTTGTAGGTAGGTAGTTTCGTGTGATATCTTGGATGGTATTAATTTCGATATAAATTGGCTGGGGTTAATCCCCCCGGAGTAGGAAATAAATATTTTTCACACGATAGAGGGCGCAATTTTGTTTCTGCATTTGGAACAAAAATCATAATTTAAAGAATAGATTTTTTAATGCAGCTCGCTGCGCTGCGATAGAGTTGTTTTTTTTCCACTTATAATCTACCTAGTGCTTGAATTATTTCCGGAAATTTTTCCGAAGGAACGCATTTTTTGAAAATTTTCTAGAAAAATGCGTGATTGAGGGAAAATTTCCAGATATTAAATCAAGGACGCGGGGGATTCGGTAAGAAAATTTCACACCTAAAATTAATTTGAAAAAAATCTGACATGTTTCATTTTGAAACTTATCGTATGATAGCTGTCAAGAAAAAATTTCCACTTATTAATTTTGTTGACAGGAGCTTGACAGGAGGACATTATGAGGGAAAATTTCCAGATATTAAATCAAGGACGCGGGGGATTCGGTAAGAAAATTTCACACCTAAAATTAATTTGAAAAAAATCTGACATGTTTCATTTTGAAACTTATCGTATGATAGCTGTCAAGAAAAAATTTCCACTTATTAATTTTGTTGACAGGAGCTTGACAGGAGGACATTAGCTTGACAGGAGGAGAAAATTTTCCGAAAAATTTGGAGGTTGTCATTGGGGTAACTGTCGAAATGAAAGTGTGTGATTGGCTTAGAATGACAGGTGTGAAATTTTCAATATAATCAATCCAAACAGTTAAAACTCGTTAAACGAATCTCTTCCTCTCGACAAGCCAATACAAATCGACAAACAACAACGCAATAAATTTACTGGGACGCCCGCATCGTTGAATAATGCAACGGCCGTCCAACAGCCCAGAAATAACACGAAAATTAAATATATTCCGAGTCAGATAGAAATCTACGAATATTAACACGGATATTCTAAATATAAACTAACGTTATTTTTCCTACGGATTAACGCGCCGGAACTGGCAGGATCGATTAAAATTCGTTCCACATTCGAAAAATCATAATCGACCGCGTTCGTTCGTTCGATATTTCGAAATAAAAGATTTTTGAGATGCTGCGTTCGATCGGTAGATTTTTGACCGGAGAGTTACATGAAAGCGATTAAGAGCGGGCTACACACGGACGTTGATGTGTTAATACATCAACGCGCAACCAAATTGCGTACACACGTTCGAACAAAACCATAGTTTTGTTCGAAGAAGAATGTTTAGCTCTTGTGACAGTGGCGTGTACTTACGCTCTTGAAAATAAAAATAGAAATAAAAATAAAGATTAACCGCAACCACTGCTTTAAGAATGCACAAATATCGGTGAATCGCCTCCACACGTTGAGAGATGCACGCGTTCATTTGAATGCGCATTCAAAAATTCAAGCGATTCAGAAAACATCAACGCGGCGTTCATCCGGTGTGTGCATTCAAAAACGTGGGTATTTTTGCATCCACATTAACGTTATTGGTTGCACTTTTTGGATGCACGTTGATGTGTTAAGACATCAACGTCCGTGTGAAGGGGCCTAATTGACGTTTTCGTTCGCGTATAAGGCCCCTAAACAAGGGCGTCGATGTCTTAATACATCAACGTGCAACCAAGAACGTGCAACGAATAACGTTATAATTGATGCAAAAAACGCACATTTTTGAATGCACAACCCGGATGAGTGCCGCGTTGATGTTTTCAGGAATCGCTTGAATTTTTGGATGCGCATTCCAACGAATGCATTCAAGTCTCTACGTGTGGATGCAAATCACCGTGGAGTGTGCGTTTTAAAGCAATAGCGGCGGTTTAGTTTTTTAAACAATTAGTTACTGCAGTAGGTATTTAAAATAATAAGTTAAATATTTCATAAATTTGTATATTATTTACTAGAAATGTTTGCAGATAATTTCATCATTATGTAGAACAATGTCCCGGGAATTTCTACGGGAATTTGTGGAGTTGTACGGGGACCTACCCTGCTTGTGGCAGACAAAATCAAAGCACTACTTAGACCGAAATAAAAAAATTGAGCATTCAAAATATTGATAGAGAAGCTGCAAATCACTCAACCAAATGCTACAAAAAGTACAGTTGTCGCTAAAATCAATAGTCTTCGTGGTGGGTTTCGGAGATAAAATGAAAAAGTTTTTATCTCGAAGAGAAGTGTTGCGGTGAGGTTTTCGGAGATATTAAAGTATTGAATATTAAATCTTGGTAATTTCTCGCAGTACTTTCTGCAGTTATTGCCAATCTCATCATTGTGTCGTTTTATTAATGGAATAACCGTGTCCAAGAGTTACGAATAGGTTTCTTCGTCCATCCTCGCGTAAATACGAATCCTCTAGTTCTAACCTCCATTTTTCTAACAGGTGAATGTGTGAAAAATTTTATCGTTCTAGAAACCAACGTTTAGGCTGCGGTTATAGTGGATGCGTTTTCTGACGACCAACTAGTCGGACGTACAAGTCAGATCTCGCAGGAATGAATCAAATAAATAATAATGTAGAGAGAGAGAGAGAGAGAAACAGCTTTATTGTCTTATAAAATTACAAAATTTTGTCGACAAAGCACATACCTATAAAAAATTGAAAATAAAATTTAACAATGATAACTAATTAAACAAAACACACTTTCAATCGTTGAACAAAACAAGAATCTATTAAATAGAAGAACAAAATAGAAAAACATTTATCAGTCGATTATGTATAAACATATGTTAAGAATCAACATATTTGTCAACTAAACTTATTATACAGATATAAAATTTTGTATATTACAAAAAAAAAATTATTGTATGTATTCACTATGGTTAGTATGTATTCACTATGGTTATAGTGCTTGCGAATCGGTCGTCAGATGACGTCAGATGACGTTAGAAGTCGTTCAAATGCTTTGATATTTCAGGCGACTTTGTGCGAACGTCAAAATGGATATTGAAAAATTGATATCATTAGTTTTTGAAAATAAATGTTTATGGGACATGAACCAGAAATGTTACCACAATGGAGACATTTCCCGTCAAAAATTAAAAATGAAAGGTTTTTGGAGACATTCTAAAATATTCTACAAACTTATTAGGTTGCTCCAATAATTCTGGAAATAACGTATGATACTTTCCGTGAATTTGTCTGGATATAACTTTGTTGACATATTCACTTTTTCCCGACAGTAATAAAACTTTTAACAGCGGACTTTCTACATACTGATAATATTCTTCAAAATTATTATTGTTGATATCCATGTTTTATGTATGTTACGAATGACAGTCTAGGTGCGAACACAGAACAAAATACGCATTGACTATAACCACCGTTGTCTGACGATCAGTTCTGACGTGGTCGTCAGAAAACGCATCCACTGTAACCGCAGCCTTAGACCACATTCGGCGACGATTTTCATTCTCCTTTTCCTTTGTACACGCCACTGCCACCAGAGCTAAATATTCCTCCTGCTCAGACATTTTAACAGACTGGACAAAACTACGGTTTTGTACGTACGTGTGTACGCAATCAGGTTGCACGTTATTGGTTGCACGTCGATGTATTAAGACATCGACGTCCGTGTGTAGCAATAGATAATTCAGGAAATTCGTTACCGCTTCCTCCTACGCGAGAAAGTCGCGTCTGTACGTTCATATTAGCGGATTATGCGTTTTTTCGACGGAAATAATTCGGAAGCGAGACGTAATCCCGACGTAATGACGTAATATATCGGATACGACAATTACGATGGGCGCGTTTTGAGAAACCGCGTTTATTTCCGGTCAACACACTCTCGGAACGTTTTTCACGATTACGAAATCGAAAATTTTTTTTAAAGGAGGTAGGTGTGGCATGTCTTTGCAATATTCGCCAACTGGTCAAAAGAAACCTATTGGAAACGGAATGAAGGGATGGAAAACAATAGGGAGATAATACATATGGAGATACTATAAAAACAAAAAAAACTCGTGTGCAGCAGAGCTCCATCGAAAAGGTGGCGTTTTTAGCGCGAGATGCGATTCTAACGGATAGAATTATATTTTTAAAAATCACGCTCGAATAGCCAACAAAATTGAAGACAGCAGAAAATAATTTATTTTATTGAAAAAAAATTGCGAGGTGCATAGTCTCCGCGAAGTGCAACGCGATTGAGGAAAAGAGCTGAAACAGACGGAGGATTGTATTTCAACAAGAACTTAATCTACGTACAGAAATTTATCGCTCTAACTCAACCCGCAGAAGTTGTGGAGAAAATTTTAACAAAACTAAAAATAACAAGAAATATCTACGTAAAATTGGTTTCGGTTGAAGAAATTTTCCCTAAAATTGATATTTTCGTTCTGCCTCGAAAACGATTCCACAAACCAAATATCAGATCATTTGGTTTGATAGGAGAAGCTAGAGATACATAAATAAATAAATAAATAATACATACATACATACATATATATATATATATATATATATATATATATATATATATATATATATATATATATATATATATATATATGTTCAGAAAGATTTCCGCGGTCGAAAGTATTTGAAAAACTTGGTTCTCGGGATGAACCGCGTAAAAGATTTGAAAAATTTTTCATGGAACATTTCGAAACCCAAGCTCTCTCGTCATTCGACCTTAAACCATCATGCTGGCTACGTTATGTAGACGATGTCTGTGCGATCTGGCCCCATGGCGGAGACTCGTTGCTCCACTTCTTGAATCATTTGAATGGCATACATCCAAGTATCCAATTCACAATGGAAGTGGAAAACGATGGGTCTCTGCCATTCCTCGATGTCATGGTCAAAAAACTTCCATCCCAAGGTTCTCCTATTCAGTTTATCGTAAACCCACCCATACAAACCGTTATCTGAACGCCCAGTCTCACCACCATCCCTCTCAACTTAACTCTGTAGTTAATACTCTAATCTACCGCTCCATTCGACTATCTGACGACGAACACCGTGAATCAGAACTCAAGACTCTAAAACATATATTATTACAGAACGGTTACAACACATATCAAATCAACAAGAACATACGCAAACACACAAACATCACCCCACCTGTACCACGTTCCAATCCCACTGACCAAGAATCTACACCTAAATTATTCCTTCCTTACATCAAAGGAGTAACAGATAAGATCGCAAGATCTCTCAAAAACACAAACATCAAAACAATATTCACCACCCAACAAAAACTCTCCCATCTAATCAGATCCGTCAAGGATAAAATTCCTAACGAAAATCACGGTGTTTATGAGATTCCCTGTTCCAATTGTCCTCGTTCTTATATAGGACAAACGAACCGACGAATTCAGGTCCGTGCCAAGGAACATTCACTTTTAGTAAGACATTCAGATATCACCAACGCCCTTTCCCAACATCACACCCAAACAGGCCACATTATCGATTTCCCCAATACAAGAACTATTGCTCCCGTCCGATCATTCAAATCCCGAATATTTCGTGAAGCTGTAGAAATAGAAAAACGTCCAAATTGTTTGAACACCAGAGATGACAGTCACAGACTCCCATCAGCATGGAAGCCGCTTCTCAGTGGTCGCCGTGTCACACCCAATCGGAGTGCATCCCGCACTGATACCGTGCGTGAATACCCCATTGACGTCAATACTACGTCAATAACTACGTCAATAACTACGTCAATAGAGTACCCGCCCCCCTTCCCTATAAATACGGCCACGCGACGATCGGCCCGTCAGTTGACTCTGAAGAGTAGGCAGGTTGAGACTTCAGAGTTGACAGGAAGCAGTACGGTTGGTGGAGTAGGCAGTTTGAGACCACGCAATCGTATTATTTCCGATTCCTCCTAATTCGATTCGTGGAGTAGGCAGATTGAGGCCACGTATCTGAATTATTTTCCCGTGTAATTCTCCTGAAGATGGCTTCGCAAAAGGAGCCGAAACGTCGAGATTTTTCAAATCTTTTACGCGGTTCATCCCGAGAACCAAGTTTTTCATATATATATATATATATATATATATATATATATATATATATATATATATATATATATATATATATATATATATATATATATATATATATATATATATATAATGAATAATAATTATCGGGTTATAGGTCATTGAGACTGAATCAAACTCTATTTACCATTTAATTCTCAATATTTCGTCAAAGTTTTTTGACTTCATCAGGAGATCACTACAAACAAAACACAATTTAAAACAGCTGTATAAATAAAAAAGTACAAAATAACTTACTGGAAATTGAGTAGCCTTAAAAGTACATACACAAGTAAAAATTATTAACAGAATACAAAACATGAAAACAATTCAATGTAGCAAGCTGGGAACTGAATGAACTAAATGAGGGAATCCGAAAATTGAAAAAACAACAATACAAACCATACACAAAACAAAAAACCTGTCTGCGTCTTAGATATCATCGGTGCATGGCATGCAATGCATTGAAAACATGGAAACGTCTACAAAATACAACTATAAATATTACTCAACTGATTGATATCCGATTTAGAGTTAATGGAATTATTAGTCTTATTAATATAATACATTTCATGGAAAAGTATTTTTTTATAATTGTTTTCGCACTTCAAAATTTTCACATCAGTAAAATTGAAGGAATGATCGGTCTTTTTAAAATGTTTCGCCAACGCACAAGAATCTTTTTTTGTTTTGCAGTCACTTTTGTGTTGGGTGATTCTTTGTCTTAACCATTGTTGGGTCTGTCCTATATAACATCCTTCGCAATCATTACACGATACTTTATAAATAATGTTAGTACGGAAAAGAAGCGGTGTTTCATCCTTAATCTTTGAGAAAACATCAGACACTCGTAGCAAATTATACCTAGCAAAGTTTACATTAGGAAGTTATTTGAAAATCGATATCAACGATTGCGTAAGATACGGAATGAAGGGGAGCTTCTTATAAGTTGTTACAGGACGGTTCTTTTTATCCAAAGCTTCATTATAAACACTAGAATTGAAAAGAAGTTTCCTCAGAAGGTGCCCCGGATAACCATTGTTAACAAATATATATATTTATATATATATATATAAATATATATATATATATATATATATATATATATATATATATATATATATATATATATATATATATATATATATATATATATATATATATATATATATATATATATATATATATATAATTAAACTAGTGAGGGTGAGTTTATTGACTCAGGAATGGGTTAGTGTAACTGTTGTATTTACGCTAAGCTTTCGCATTAATTTAATGCTTCACAAGGGCTTCTACAATCGATAAAGGTCATGTTGAATTTAAAATACAAAACAAAACAGACATTGCTTACCAATATTGAGGTTATCCCAAAATTGGAGAACATACAGTGTGAAAGACATGAATATAAATCTTAGATGATACAACATTGAAAATACTATCTACCTATTTAACGTAAATGGCTAGAATGGAAAATTAGGATAAAATTTTCAAAGTCAAACTATTTACTATCATGATAGAGTGTGGTTTCATTGTATCATCTAAGATTTCTATTGATGTCTTTCACACTGTATGTTCTCCAATTTAGGGATAACCTCAATATTGCAATGCCTGTTTTGTTTTGTATTTTGAATTTAACACGACCTTTATCGATTGTAGAAGCCCTGATGAAGCATTAAATTAATGCGAAAGCTTGGCGTAAATACAAGAGTTACACTAACCCATTCCTGAGTCAATAAACCCTCACTAGTTCAACTGAATATTTGATGTGACTCTTAACATACGAAATTATATATATATATATATATATATATATATATATATATATATATATATATATATATATATATATATATATATATATATCAGACGACAAAGAACTGGTCTAGGTCTAAAACGGATAGTTTTAACAAAGTGACACCACCATGAATTTTCTTTTGAAAACTTAGGGTACGATATGTCAGTACTTTTATAGTTTCAAGTGTTTCTCATCTTATTCACGAATATACGTACATTTGGGCAGTTTCGATGGGATTCACATTATTTGCCCTCCTCATAGCATCCCGATAGACAGTTTAAACGAAAATGGAACCAAAACCAACGCGTTTCACCCAACCTACGTAAAACGAACCACTAGAAGAACTCTTTGCCCGCGAAGCGTAGGTACCTACGAAACAATACAATAATATTTTGTTTATGTATCGATGTAAAGATGTTGTAACCACATGTTTTCAAAGACGATAACGTAATCTGATTGCCCGTGAAAACCTAATCGAGTCGAAAACTATAGCAATAAAGAATGATCATCAATAAATGCCGGAAAAATTTGTCAACACCTACAAATAAACAACGAAGAGGAACGTAAATATTTTGTGGTAATTGTAAATACTGTTTTTGTAGCGATTTACAGATGAAAATTCCGAAATCGATTTATACCTGCACGATTTAATTTATTACGTTTATGTTATATCAAAATAAATGTTCCTGCAGATTTGACGTCCTAGGCACAATATTTTTCGTTGCGTTAAGCTACACTTCCACCGGAGGAACGTTGAGGAAAATTTTGTTGCTTAAAGTTTCTCCTTGTTGCCAAGGGTAGAAACTTGTGGCAACATACGTAGGTTTCTTGTTTCCACTGAAACAAACAATCAACATTTTTTGCCGAAAAATAAAGAAATTTTAAGGAACATTTTGGAGCATTTACGGAAACAAGCAACAGCAACAAAAATGTTCCTCTGGTGGAACTGTAGCTATATATTTATTCGTTTTTGTACACTGAAAATCTGCGACACGAATGTTTACTATTGTTGCGTTCTCAATACGTTTCCACTGCGATAGCAACACGGATTTTTTTACACATGTTTCCTATTTTCTTTTGAAGTTTACCGCTCGAAATGCAAACCGGCGACAAGTAGGAACAGTCGACATTCGTTGCCGAAAAATAAGAATATATTTCGGTTCGCTGTTGAGCCCTTCGACGTTTCAGAAAATAAATAATTTTATCCATTGGAATCCTTGCAGTAAGTAGTACTAACGAATGAACATCTTCACCAACTACAATTGTTGTGTTTGTTGCATTCAATTTTTCTATTGCTGGGATTCAGTTAGGGACTGACTATCTTTTGAATAAATGTTTTCAGAATAGTATAATTTATATAAAAGAGACACAAATAGTTATTTAATAAAATAGTTTATTAATGACAGCGATTAATGGTTGAGATATTTTAATAGTCCGAGACCATTAATCGCTACATTAATAAACGAGTTTATTACAAGATTTTTCCGTCGACCTCATCATGAATTGAGTATAAATTCTTGATTGAAATAAATTTTTATTTTGCATAACAGATACTTTTGACACAATATAAATTTCTATGTTCATTTCGATATATTATTTATATTTATGCTCCCGATGGAACAATTTGAGAAATTCATAGATGGAATATTAGACATGTGACATTCTGAATAGTTCACATTACCTACAATATCCGATAAGGAATATGTGGAACTGGTGGAAGCTGAAGTGTTATTTATTTTCGAACGATTATTGCATAAAATTTTTTCCGCAGTTTCTACTTTATTTTGTATAGAGTTTAATTTTTCGATTTGAATTATGAATTCCTTTTCTCTGTGGAATAACAGTACAGACACAGAATAATTCAACTATTCCGTGCTGAATACTTCTGTGTTTGGTTGCCCGTGACAATCATACATTAAAATAGGAGAAATTCCACATTAAAATGGGTCATTAATGATCAATTTTGTGTACGTTAAAGTAAGCTTTTATTTAGAGGTCGACGGAAATAGGTATTTATACTTGTCTTAAAATTGTTATTTATTTGTGTTTACTTAAAACGTATCAAAAGCTCACATTTCATTCTCTGCCCCTGATATTTGGAAGAAATTAAAACACTAGTGCATAGAAGCACTGGGAAGCTATAACAATTTTATAAAGTTCATTCTAATAGCTTTCGTGATTTCGAA
Organism: Cynegetis impunctata; assembly: GCA_030704885.1. Classification (NCBI taxonomy): domain Eukaryota; kingdom Metazoa; phylum Arthropoda; class Insecta; order Coleoptera; family Coccinellidae; genus Cynegetis; species Cynegetis impunctata. The sequence continues at coordinate 131,125 of JARQZK010005139.1, read as the reverse complement.
GATGTTTAAAAAAAATTTTTTCAAACTTCAACATCCTGTATTTCGGTAAGGAAGCATTTGCGAACCTACATTCATAGGAACATTTTTTCTTTAAATGTCTTCAGGAATAAACTCTTGAAATTTTCTGACGTTATTTTGGAACACCCTATATATTTGTATGAATATATATATATATATATATATATATATATATATATATATATATATATATATATATATATATATAGATATATATATATATATATATATATATATATATGAGAAACTTGGTTCTCGGGATGAACCGCGTAAAAGATTCGAAAAATCTCGACGTTTCGGCTCCTTTTGCGAAGGCATCTTCAGGAGAATTAGAAGGTAAAATATTTCAGATACGTGGCCTCAATCTGCCTACTCCACGAAGCGAATTATTAGGAGGAATCGGAAATAATACGATTGCGTGGTCTCAACCTGCCTACTCCACCAACCGTACTGCTTCCTGTCAACTCTGAAGTCTCAACCTGCCTACTCTTCAGAGTCAACTGGTCAGTTGAGAATCCCGAGAACCAAGTTTTTCAAATACTTCCGACCGCGGAAATCTAATCTTTCTGAACATATTAAAATATTAAATACCATTCAGGGAGGATATATATATATATATATATATATATATATATATATATATATATATATATATATATATATATATATATATATATATATATATATATATATATATATATATATATATATATATATATATATATATATATATATATATATCCTCCCTGAATGGTATTTAATATTTAGAATCATCTTGTCGCATATTCAAAATTAGCTATATTTTCTTCATAGTATCGTTACATTCCCTTCAGAGAAATTGTTCATATGCGCAGGTGACTGATAATACATCGTTTCGTTTGACAGTCATCTGAGTTTGTTATTGTTTTTCGTGAGGTTATGGTTGGCTCCTCGCTTACAAATTATTAAATAAATAGAATCTCATATCACTCCAAAAACAATTAGCTGTTGTAGAGTTGTTTCATGTTATGCGCCTTACAACCTAACTGTTTGTAAGTACTTGATTAAATTTTAGCATTTGTTTTTGAACTTCAGTCAGATTTTTATACCATTTAGTTGATATTTTGAGCTCCTTTATTGTTGTATTTTAGCTTCGTTCACGTTATTTTAACTTGTTTCGGTTTTAAATGAGTTATTGTTGTATATTCCTTGTAAATTGCAACTCATGGCACTGGAGTTCAAAGAAACTGTTGTATACATGTAATTTTGTTGTTTTTTATCTATAAGACGAACTGTTTCAGTGTTGCATTCTTCGTTTTTTTTTAAATTAAATTGTAGATGTCCTGAGAAAGACTCAATAAAGAGTCGAAACGTAGACTGAGACAAATATGGTTGTTTAGATCATAACTCCTTGCCGAATACCCAGCTATAATTAATATATATATATATATATATATATATATATATATATATATATATATATATATATATATATATATATATATATATATATATATATATATATATATATATATATATATATATATTTATATATATAATTTTATATATATATATATATATATATATATATATATATATATATATATATATATATATATATAATGTGTTCAGAAAGATTTCCGCGGTCGGAAGTATTTGAAAAACTTGGTTCTCGGGATGAACCGCGTAAAAGATTTGAAAAATCTCGACGTTTCGGCTCCTTTTGCGAAGCCATCTTCAGGAGAATTAGAAGGGAAATAATTCAGATACGTGGCCTCAATCTGCCTACTCCACGAATCGAATTAGGAGGAATCGGAAATAATACGATTGCGTGGTCTCAACCTGCCTACTCCACCAACCGTACTGCTTCCTGTCAACTCTGAAGTCTCAATCTGCCTACTCTTCAGAGTCAACTCTTCAGAGTCAACAGTTGACTCTGAAGAGTAAGCAGATTGAGGCCACGTATCTGAATTATTTCCTTTCTAATTCTCCTGAAGATGGCTTCGCAAAAGAAGCCGAAACGTCGAGATTTTTCAAATCTTTTACGCGGTTCATTCCGAGAACCAACTTTTTCATATATATAATTCAAAATCGAAATGTTCAGCTGCATCCGAACAGCGATATCGTATCAAGTTGAGAATATATCCTTCGTTACTTCCCTCCTCTCCCGCTAAGGCATTCACGCGCCGATTGATGAAAAATCAGTCGATTTTCTCGGTTCCTCCCATCCCATCTACGCGCATTTATGCAGCGTCAGCGTTGAATCTCCCCATAACAGCCCGCGGCGCACGTTACCGTAAAATTAACAATGGTGCTCGGATCTGGGCGCCTCGGGGGCCATCGCGACCACCAGGTTGTTCACCCGCTATTCGATAGGTGGAATTTTTTTTCACGACCAAGAGAGCGAGATTTCGATTCTACGCGAAGAAAGACGCGGACGAGATACAGGTTGCCGAGTGAAAGTAGCCGAATATAGTGATCCAACGACGCTATTAGACGATGGAAGAATTTGATTAATGGGTTTGCGCCTTATTGAAAAAGTAAGAAATCACGTTGCGAGGCTCTTAAGGCAACTAGGATGAGTATGAATAAACTTATGATGGAGATGCAAGCGTCTGTGGACTTTCACCGTGATTTGTAACCGAATTCCGCTGAATTCGGACATCAGTGCAGGAGAGTCGAAACGAGAGTTTTTACGGTATCTACTATAAACAAATGACCAAATCTGAATTAACTACCTTGTTTTTTTTATGATGGAGGTCAAAATTGTCGCTCATATTCTCATCTAATAGAATAATCTTCTAACTACTCCAGCTCGTTTTGTATTCAATCAATGAAACTGTATTGCCTTTAAAATTAGACAATTTATTGAAAAAGCGAAAAATATCCCCTGAGAGGATGAATGTAACATAAAATTATGGAGTCCTAATGTGAAACATTAGTACCAAAAACACAACAAGCCCACATTTCTACTCAAAATGTATACAAACTTCACATTATTAATAGAACAAAACTTTTTCCGAAACCAAGAAGTGTCAAATATTTTTTTGTTCGGAGCCGATACCTGTGCTATTTAATTTGGTCATTTTGACCAATCAATGCTCAGAGTAGTAGTATTCTACAGAGTAGTAAGGTCTATCAAGAAAATAAGATTTTGTTTGTTTCCGAATATTGGCCAAGGAAGTTATAGATTTTAATTCATCTGGAAGTGATTGTAAATGATGGAATTTTTGTTAATTGTTAATTAAAGGAAGGAACATGGAGGTAAACATGATGTCCCGAGGATCTAGTGGAAAACCCGTGCTGAGGCACCCACGTCCACGATATATACACACCTAAGATAGGATGTTGCGCATGAGCGGTCGTTAATAAGACGCGTGACGTCACTCACAACCTTATTTGTATTGCTGAGATAGCAGTTTAGTATGTTTTTCTCTATTTACGCGTTTATTTAATTAGTTACAAAAAAAACTGTAGAGACAAAGTATGTTCTAAATGATCAGTCCTGTCCCCTAAAGACATAAAAGTTTTGAAATTTGTGATAATTATCACTCAAAACTCTTATTTTTTACTGTGAAATTTCTCTTCGAAGTATTAAAACGCGATTTTCATTAAAACGGTACAAGATAGAGTAAACTGGGAAAGGAACTAATTTGTGGAGCAGAAACATTAGTCTTGGAGGGAAATGCGAGATTAAATTAAAACGCGAAAACATTTTATAAAAAGTGGACTTTTATTTATGGTTTTTAAACAGGCATATTTTTCCATTTAAATAGTTTCGAAATAGTAAATACCGGATTTCAAGATAACATTTCATTTGCTACATATCACGTATTCTACATTTTAATAATATTTAATAATTAATAACTTACTTATTCTTTTTCTTATTTTTTTGGGAATTAAACCACAATATGTTTTTGTATTTTTTATTTCAACGTTACGGTAGCGTTCTAGTTACCGTTGTGAAGATGAATTAAATTTTTAAACAATTTTTGGTCCCTATCAGACACAACGAAAAAGTTTGACAACAAGACAATCAATAATATTTTGAACCTTGTTGTCAAACCAGACAATTGGTTTCAATTTTTGATTATTTACTATTTTGGCTTAAAAATGTTCCATGTGAATATCTGATAAAGCTGGTGAGAGGCAAGAGCCCATGGCAAGACCAAAATTATGTTCATAAAATTCGTTATTAAAAATATGTTTTTGTTATTTATAAGTAATGGGAACGTACAGAAGATATTGACAGGTTAGATTACACATATCCACGACAAGATAAAAATGGTTCATACATTTAAAATAAACAGACTCAAATTTACGGTACCTGTACTAGTTAGTGTTATTTAGAATAAAATATAACAAAATAAAGCCCTATTAAAGAAAATTACCAAAAAAATAACAACAATGAAAAACACGTGATGATTCGCTTAAATTTAAATCAATTTGCCAAGTTATAACTGTCAAATCTCTGTTTTATTAGGATAAAGTCTCCTACATTTTAATTAAGTTTAAGTTTCCTTCCACTTCCTTTTACGGGCAGTTTGGTCTGTCAAACTTTTTCGTTGTGTCTGATAGGGACCAAAAATTGTTTAAAAATTTAATTCATCTTCACAACGGTAACTAGAACGCTACCGAAACGTTGAAATAAAAAATACAAAAACATATTGTGGTTTAATTCCCAAAAAAATAAGAAAAAGAATAAGTAAGTTGTTAAATATTAATAAAATGTAGAATACGTGATATGTAGGAAATGAAATGTTATCTTGAAATCCGGTATTTACTATTTTGAAACTATTTAATTGGAAAAATATGCCTGTGTAAAAACCATAAATAAAAGTCCACTTTTTATAAAATGTTTTCGCGTTTTTATTTAATCTCGCATTCCCCTCCCAGACTGATATTGTAGTAAATTTTGTGCTCTACAAATTAGTTCCTTTCCCAGTTTACTCTATCTTGCACCGTTTTAATGAAAAACTAATTAAATAAACGCGTAAATAGAGAAAAACATACAAAACTGCTATCTCATCAATACAAATAAGGTCGTGAGTGACGTTATGCGCACGACGAACGGAAAATGAAACACGGGAGCATACGGCCCTGTGAGGCACCGATGGTACGTCATGAAGATACTTACGAATTAATCACGCAGATTCAAGTAAATATAAAACAGGAAGCGTTAAAATTCAATTTTTCTTGAAATAAGGTTTGCAATGCGCCCTTTTTCAGAACACACATGTAACGAATTGCTCTCTTCTGCAATTTGAGAATGGCGTCAAGTTGTGAAGAATTACATGAATCCCAGAAGGGAAGATTATAACGTAGATGTTATTCGAACCATGCATAATAGTCAATTCTTGTAGATGCCGTATCTTGTTCTCTTGAGATGGATTTAATGGCTAAACAGGCCGATGATAATTTTCAGTTGAATCATGCACATCCTGTGAAAATTAGAGATTTGCCGACAAATGAACATGCCACGTATCATCATTGACCATGAGAAAAACGTGCATTTTCTAAATTAAGACCACAAACACTCAGGGATTGGCCTTGTGATTTGTTAATCGTCATGGTGAATGCAAGACGAATCGGAAATTGAATTCGTTGAAACTTAAGGGCATATAGGTTAGGATCATCGGAATCCTTGGAATGAAAACTTCCTCATTTTTGAATTTTCCTTCGAGTATCGTCGCGTGAATCACATTGATCATCAGTTTTCTTATCACCAAACGCGTTCCGTTGCATAGTTTTGGTTTCGATTCGAGTATTTTCTATGTATTTGTATATCTTTACATTCTGTGTTGTCAATCTATGATCTGCAAAGATTGAGACCAACCGATTTGACAGTTATTGTCATTTGTTCCTTATATTTTTTCAACATTTCGATTCCAGTATTTTCTATGTATTTGGATATCTTTACATTCTGTGTTGTCAATCTATGATCTGCAAAGATTGAGACCAACCGATTTGACAGTTGTTGTCATTTGTTCCCTTTATTGTTTCAACATTTCGATTCGAGTATTTTCCATGTATTTGGATATCTTCACATTCTGTGTTGTCAATCTATTATCTGCAAAGATTGAGACCAACCGATTTGACAGTTGTCATTTGTTCCCTATATTTTTCAACATTTCGATTCCAGTATTTTCTATGTATTTGAATATCTTTACATTCTTTGTTGTCAATCTATGATCTGCAATAATTGACACAAGCCGATTTGAAGTTGTTGTCATTTGTTCCCTATATTTTTTCAACATTTCGATACGAGTATTTTCTATGTATTTGGATTTCTTTACATTCTGTGTTGTCAATCTACGATCTGAAATAATTGAGAACAACCGATTTGACAGTTGCTGTCATTTGTTCCCTATATATTTTTTAACATTTCGATTCGAGTATTTTCTATGTATTTGGATTTGAAGACGACATTGCATTATACTCATTCTATAATATTCATAACAATTTCTTCACTAAAAAATACTTCTTTCAAAAACATTTTCGGTAACCCCTCGTACATACAAGTTTTAGAAATGGCACGAGGATTTTTTTGAAATTCATCTAAAATTCATGAATTGGAAAGAATCAATGAATTTTGCCTATCCCATTAGCACTAGAACCTGCTTATTATAAAACAAGAACCGACATATCGTGTCCCGTACAATTCACGCCAATCCGTCTTGGCTCGTAAAACCAATTCGAGCCGCAACATTTGTCGGGGAACAACGAATGGGCGACTCTTGAAATTTCTTCTGACATTGAATTATGTATCTGACCGATTCTCTTCAGCGACGAGGTCAATGCTTTTCGATCGGACAAACTTTCGAACTCGTTCCATATACAGGTGTGTCGGCATTTCCAATCCACCTGTGCGGGCACATACGGCGAGAGCCGAAAACGGCGACGAAGAAAGTACGACGGCGGCATTAACACATACACACGCTCGCAGAGGACGTTCCGCGAGGAAAAATCGATGTCCCTAATTGGAAGAACTACTCGAGCTTTCATAACTCGAGGCGGCTATGGAATTAAACAAACGATGTCACACTGAAAATTCGACGAACGCGAGGATCGTCCGATACTCGGTCTTTAGACAGTCGGATCTTCTGTATTTTTACGGGGGTTACTCAAGAAAAAAGTGTTAATTTGTTTCATAATTATGAAAAATGTTCCACTAAGTGTTAAACGTGCAGTCAATTGACGTTATTAGACAGTAGATTTAAAAAAAAATTAAAAACCCATTTTCCACATCAAAACTATACGTAATCTATAATAGTAGTGGAGCCCGAGATGATAAATGGGGATTTACTCGAGCGTCGTGGGAACCTTTTGGATTATGAAGATTATATGCTAAAACGAAAAAAAGGTTGTATGATATATGCCATTTCAATGGAGGGGAAAACGTGTGCAGATCTTCAAAAATGTAAAAAAAAATCGTTATATAGAAATACTAGAGCGCGTCAGATATCACAGTTTATAGCTCCACATCGTCTCTGATCACGAAGGTAATTTAATATGCCGGTTTGCATGGTGGGGGTGACCGTACGAGACCAAAAATCATCGCCGATATTCAGAAAAGCATAAAAAAATCGTGACATTTCCCCCAAAATAAAAATTTAACCGTGCCTTATGCCACATTCAAATCGTCAGATTAGTGAAATGCATTCTCTTCTGCATATGTAACTAACTCACCTTGCCTTAATCTGACGCGCTCGAGTTTTTCGAACGATCGATTTTTTTACTTATCTGATCGGCTGCCCTAGACGAACGCTCCCATATTAAGGGTTCATGTATGGTAGGGATACTTAACAGGTGGCAAGGTTTCCCCCGATATGTTATTCTGGCGCGCATGAGTCAATCCCAAAATACCCGTTAGGGCTCCCCTATTATCATAGGTTTGTTCCAACCTTGAATCACAAACAAATTTCCAACAGTTTGCAAATCGTTCTCAACGCGCATGTCTGTAAAATATTGGTTTCCTGATCTATGGCTGGAACACGTGATAATTTACTGGAAGTAGTTAGTCGGGCCCCAGGGAAGAGCTTCTCATTAAAAACAAAAAATCCTACCACAAACAGAAATATTACCTACAATAGAGCAAACACGAAGAGATAGAAAAGAATACAATAGAGATAGAATAGTACTTGAAAAAGAGAAGTTGGAGGAGAATAAACAAAAACTTATCTTAATGAAGGAATTAAATGAACTTTTGAGAGAAAGAAATGATATTTAAAAAAAATAAAACCTGTTCTACTTGTTCTAAAGACTTTATGCAACGTTTTAGTAAGCAAATTTCAGATTTTTTTTCTTACATTCATGTTTTAATTTTTTTTTACTTTAATTTTAGGATTGTTTTTTTTAGTGCAATTAATATTTTAGGGCAACGTAAAAAGTAAATGTAGTACCTACAATAAAATGTAAGTTTGTTGTTTATGAAATATATGCCATTTTTTTAGTTTTACCGAACAAGAATACATAACATAAATATGCAGAGAGTATAATGCGAGTTTTTATGTGACAATAGGTTAGATGAATAAAAATAAGCAAAAGGTCTTAAAGAAATTGTCGTCATCTGAAAAATAATAGCTCTACACATGCGCCAGATGAACGGTCAGAAGATAATCCGCAAACCGTTCTGATAGTTTTCAAACAGTTTGCAACCTTGGATGGAACGCAAAACTGACCGTTTCCTAATCGTTTGTGATTCTGGTTGGAACGAACCTCATATAGACTGAGAGCCAGCGTTCCGCAGACTTACGGTATAGTAGCAAAGTAGATACTTATTAATGCTAGGTATACTATTTCACCTGCCGTAGGTGAAGTGGGGATTCACTATTCCCATCAAGGGTTCCTTTGGACGTGTCCAGAAGTCGAAAGACATCAAAATTGACTCTGAAAACGTGATCGCAGCATGTCTGCCGTTTTGATATCTTAAAATATATAACTTTTTTCATGCAAAACTTAATGGCAGACACTTCTTCCGGTTCCTACTATAATTTATAGAATTTCAAAGCTGCGAAAATTTTGACAACTTTGCGTTATTGCAGCTAAGCTAAAAATGACGTATGTCATTTATATTGTTATGACATACACATATTCAAAAACCCAGACAGATAGTTCGGTTCTGACAGTTTTATGCAGACACATAATACTTTTTCAGTCGTGCTAATAGTAGGAACCGGAAGAAGTGTCTGCCATTAAGTTGTTACATGAAAAAAATTTTATATTTTAAGATATCAAAACGACAGACATGATGCGATCACGTTTTCGGAGTCTGTCGACTGGACACGCCCAAAGGAACCCTTGATGGGAATAGCGAATCCCCACTTCACCTACGGCAGGTGAAATAGTATACCTAGCATTAATAAGGACTTTGCTACTATACCGTAAGTCCGCGGAACGATGGCTCTCAGAATAATACGCAAATACGAATACAGCTGACGCAGACGCCTAGCAACGATGCTATGACAGTCCAATCGTACACAGTTTCAAGCCTATCCTTCATTCGCCAAGTCTTCGAAGCGTGAGCCTCGATAAGGAACTCCATATCCAAAATCGAAGGTGATTTAAGTACATAACTTTCTCGATTCCAACAGAATTAATTAGCGACGATCGCACGTAAATCACAGCCGACTTTAATTACGCGTTAATTTACGCGGTCTTTTATCCAAACCATTTAATTAGGCGTTGATAGAAGATAGAACGACACGAAAAATCTATTCCATTCAAATAAACAGTCGCTTATCGTAGAGAAGACCCATTGTTACCTTCACACAATTTCGCCACGAAAAATCGCACGACCCAGTACGCTCGATCTATCGTTTCTCCTTGAATTGAAGCACCTAGGAGCGTTCGATCCAGGGCCGGATTAACCCTGTCCGGTCCCCCAGACAACAACCCTGTCCGGGCCCCAGGTCTTTCAAGTTGATGAAGGGATGTAAGTAACTTCCAGACGATCGACTCCAGGTATCCTGTTACTTCAAAGTCTTATGGGATATTGCAACAACGTGGTTACTTTGACTTGATGCTGCAGCATCACCTTACCTGACTCGTTAGCTTTATTGAAATGGTCTCAATGAATATGTTATAGATAAGTGATGAATAATGATCTAGGTTGCATGATGGGCTAGGAAAGAGAAATGAGACGGGACGCGTTCATTTTGAATTTGATCTTGTTAAACGCAATAAAATACAATAAACGAAAGAAAACAAGTACAAATTGGAAAAAGTCAACTTCCAAGATATTTATTGGTTTTGTACAGTACAGTAAGTTTAAATATTAACTTTTCTAACTTTTTTAGAAACGAAATCATTCAAAACATCTTGTTAGTTGACGTTTTATAATACATCATTTTCAATGGCCATTATCGACAATGAATTCGAACGGTTCTGAGACATTGTTGAACGAAGACACTTCACTAGTTCTACTACTCGATACTAGATGGTTCTGTATGTATGAAGTATTTCATTAATTGACAACATGCGTCGAAAGAGAGCAATAATATTGTTGAAGAATTTCATACAAATTATCAAATAAAATTTTCATTCGATAAAATTTTTTTTTCTTGTTGCGTGCACGGGCCCCCAGTCGATGCGGGGCCCCTAGGCAGTTGCCTACTCTGCTTGATGCTTAATACGGCCCTGGTTCGATCCTAGAGAAATGCTATTTGAATTCGATATCGATAAGAGGGAATAAGCGAGTGCGATGATCGTTGTCATCTCGACCGAAATATGACGGTAACCGGTCGTAAAACGAGGTTAAGCAAATTCAAATTTTGACATTTTATACGATACGAACTGGAGATGAGGATTCTGATGGAACAGAAACCCCCGCAAGGATGATTACGAGATATTCTGAAAATTTCGTGAACGTAAGAGCGTATACGAAACGAAATATACGTTTTGAATTGATGTGACCGTTACTTGATTGAAAACCATAACAATATTATTAGCAATTCGGCCAAGTACGAGTCGTTCTCTCGCACGAAGGGTTCCGTACCATTGGAAAGGAAAAGGAAACACACGTGTTTCATTCCTCCCTGAAGTATGTGTCAGGGAGGCGGGCAGTTTGAGTTTGGTATTAACTCCTTAAGCCAGATCAGAGGATACACTTGTATGTACAAGTGCATTAAGGAAAGGTGAGACGGGATATTTATGGAACATAGGAAGTGTGGGTAGGGTTCAGAGGATTAATACTGGCCCAGCATTCGCCTTATAAGTTTGCAAGCAGTGACTTACATTACCATGAGGAAACCTCTGAGAAAAACTCATGGCAGACCAGTCGGCCCCGGGGTTTGAACCCGAGACCTCCCAAATGCTAGCCAGCGTACCTAACATACTCGACTAACTAGCTTGGTATACGTACCATTGACTGTGCCCCCCCTTAAATATTTATTTTATTTGAACGAAGTTCCTTACGGCAGGCTTGGAGGGGATAGGGATTTCGCTGCGGGACCGAACTGAAAAATATGCGAGACTAAAAGTGTGACGGAAATAGACTGACTGGCGAAAGTCACGCTCTGAAGTTAACACAAGCGAATATTGTATATCTTTCTCCCTCTTTCTTTGCGTTCTCTCATTCCTTCTCTTTCTGATCCCACTCCGCCACGTCAATCGTCAATGCATTATAATGTACTCATTAAATCATGTACAAGCAACTCGAAAACGACAGATGTGAAACATCGAAATAATTTTGTATAGTCTGTCCAGTCTAAGTTGGCGTGTACGTCACAGTCATGCGCAAATAACGACGCAAGGCTGCCTACCCAAATAAATAAAATTCGAAATGGTCAGAATTCATATCTGTCGTAAGTAATTTTTTGAAAAAGTAGTTATATGGTGATAGTGACCGGATCATCCATTTCGACAAATATTTTGTTCTTAACATATCAAATCGTATGTATCTCTCAAGAAAAACTAACATTCCGAGTAATGAAAATAAGTTGAATGTTTGTTAAGTTGTCATTTAATTGAAAAATTTGCAATGTTGCCGGACCCTCTCGACCAACGCGCCGGTAATCGGCATTTCACGTTTGACAGTCGCCGAGTAACCTAGAAGATTTTGTAATTAAGTTTGATTTATCGATCGATGAATATGGATTCCATGTAGATAGACACTTCTGGTAGGGAATAATGGTCAATTTGAATTTACCGCTAAAAATCCGCGCCATGTCAAACATGCAGGACATCTCATTTTGTGATTTAAGATTATTTATTACGTCTGGCAACAGTGTTCATGATCGACGTCATATACAATTGGTGACGTACACGCCAACGGTCGCTGGACAGACTATATAAGTTATTTGCATGAGAGAAAAAGAACAGATTACGATAGGAACGCGTCGACTTTTATTGTTGACCTCGACACGTCTACAATCCGTCGACTATGTAATAAACGTCGACAATGTCAACAATGTTCATCTTCTGCGCAACTTGAGCGATTATTCTCAAACTGGGGATATATTCATACACCTCTCCGAAATAGACTGTCATTCGAACATTCGAAAATGTTGGTACACTTATATTTTACTCTACAGAGTGACATTACTGAAGAAAGTTTTGATCCTGATTCAGCGTTCAATTTTCCCAGTGACATGGAAGACTAAGAAATATTTTTTCTTATCTACCAAAAAAGGGCAAAAAAACGCGTTTGTTGTATGGGAGCCCCCCTTGAATATTTATTTTATTTCAATTTTATTATTTATTATCAAAGTAAAAATGCAACTGAGTATTTTGTGAATATTTCAAGTGCCTACCTGTTGACATTATTGATATTGAGAAAAAAGGGCAAAAAAACGCGTTTGTTGTATGGGAGCCCCCCTTGAATATTTATTTTATTTTAATTTTATTATTTATTATCAAAGTAAAAATGCAACTGAGTATTTTGTGAATATTTCAAGTGCCTACCTGTTGATATTATTGATATTGAGAAAAAAGGGCAAAAAAACGCGTTTGTTGTATGGGGGCCCCCTTGAATATTTATTTTATTTTAATTTTATTATTTATTATTAAAGTAAAAATGCAACTGAGTATTTTGTGAATATTTCAAGTGCCTACCTGTTGATATTATTGATATTGAGAAAAAGGGCAAACGCGTTTGTTGTATGGGAGCCCCCCTTGAATATTTATTATATTTTGTTTTAAGTATTTCTTGTTATAGCGGCAATAGAAATGAATAATTTGAAAAATTTCAATTGTCTAGCTATCGCGGTTCTTGAGATGACAGACAGACGGACGGATAGACAGCGAAGTCTTAGTAATAGGGTTCCGTTTTTACCCTTTGGGTACGGAACCCTAAAAAACGCTTATTTGATTTTGACGGTTATTATATTTGACTCTATGACGCGGAGTTTCACCTCACGGTGGCTTCTTCGGATAAAATAAAATACTAAAATCTTGGTATCTCAGTTTTACATAAAATTTTTGGAGACACACGAATTGCGGTCAAAATTTGAAGCAGGTAGAAGGGTACTTAGGTGGTTGTTTTCGACGACTGAATTGCGGTCAAGCCCTACGTCCCGGGGGTCTTGGATGGTACATTTGACTACTGTACCAAATATTTTTTGCAATTGTTTACCATCCATGCATTTGCAAAAGGAACCTATGTCCCTGTGGCTTTTTGTCTTCTAAAAGATAAACAGAAAAGCAGCTACTTCAAATTATTCAAATTGCTGGAAGATAAATGTAAATGTTCAGGGCAAAATTTGAACCCGAAAACTATTATAATCGTTTTTGAGCAAGCCATTCATACCAGTATTTATGAAGCATTTCCAGAAGCCAATGTAACCGGTTGTCGTTTTCATCTTGCTCAGTCTTGGTAAGTTTTATTACATATTATGATGTATACTGATGAAATAATTATTGTTTTGAACTATTATTAGGTGGCGCAGAATACAAAATCTTGATTTAAGTTCAGAATATAAGAACATAGATTCTGAAATAGGACAATGGCTTAAACACGTCTTTGGATTAACTTTCCTTTATTCACCAGAGGAAGTGGGAGATTGTTTTGTAGAAGATTTTATGTCAGATAAACCTACTGGAGACGATAGAATTGACAAATTTGTCGATTATTTAGTGGAAACTTACATCGATGAAGATTCGAAATTTCCACCAGTCATTTGGGCGGAATGTACCGGAAGCATTTACCGGACAACCAACGCTAAATTTTCATTCAAAATTTAGCAGAACCTGCAGCTCTCCGCACCCCAACATTAATCTTTTTATAGAAACGTTAAAAAGCATTCAAACAGATACTTACATTAAAATAAATTCTGTTATCGATAATAAAACGAGATTTGTGCGAAAAAATGTATTAGATAAACAAGAGTTTATTAACAACAAAATATGTCAGTACAATAAAAAAGATATTAGTAGATATAATTTTGTAAAATGTGTTAGTTATAAGTTTAGTGAAGTAGTTTTATGATGTATATGCATGTAGATGTACGTCTGTAGTATTGCATAATTTCTATATGTTTTGTATATTATATATATATATATATATATATATATATATATATATATATATATATATATATATATATATATATATCTTTATAAAAATTAGAATTTACATTTTTACTTTCAATTTACCCTCTTGCCCCTAAATAAGTTTCTAACCGCAGTTCGGTTGGAGATTAGGACTCCTCAGGTAGGCACAAAAATTTTGACCGCAATTCAGTCACTCTCGCAAAATCGACCGCAATTCGTGTGCACCGAAATTATTAGTACCTAGGAAAAAACGATTACAACAAGAAAATAAATTGTGGAGTGTAGGTAATCCTTCCAAAAAACTTGCTCAAACTACATCAGGTATTAAATATATTCAAGAGTGGAGAATGATTTGAGTCAATTTGTTCGTTCAGTAACAGATCAGAATTCTTATACCGATTAATTTCTAGCGCTTCCTAAATGTTTAATTTCAATCCTCTATTAACTATATGTAAAATATGGAAATCTTTATTAAATGAACGATTCTCATCTAGCAAATGATTGGAATAATTAGAAACTCTCTTATTGTTTACGAAGCACCGCTCATATTCTTCAATTCTTTTTCCGAAAGTTCTTTGTGCTCTACCTATATACATTTTGTTACAATCACCACCTGATAATTTATAGACACCCGATTTAGAGAGTTTATCCGTTTCTGATTTATTGTTGTTCATAAATTGCCCAAAAGAGTTGTTTTTACGGTAAGCGATAATGAAATTATAATGTGAAAGAATTGATGCTAGTTTTTCTAGAGGGTTATCTATATAAGTTAAAATATTGAATTTATTTTCAACATCTTTGGTTAGTGGAAAAACTTGTTTTATTGCTAAATTTAAATTTTTTTTATTTACTTTATTGTCAATTAATTTAGGATTGTATGCACTATTGGTAGCAATCAAAATTTCATGTGAAACTGAGATACCAAGATTTTAATATTTCATTCTATCCGAAGAAGGTACGTCTTGAATTAGTGTTGTACAGTTTTCGTTTCGATCGCCGAAACCCAGATTGCCTAATTTCGACGTGCTCGTTCGCCTCGTCAGCATCATCAACGGCTTAATTAATGATGAATAGCCCAAAGCTCAGATGGAGCCGGATGATTATAAATACTATCTGGGTTGAATATCATTGTTATCGTCTGTATCAGACATAATTTCTAGATCAGTCGGTTATATCGCTCTCAAAGGATTATTTGCTCTACCATTACTCGAGCAGAAGTGATGAATATTTATTTGGAATTACGCTGAACAGAAACTACGAACCGATTTGAGCGGGCTTACAAATTTCACAAACAGAAAACAGGTAGTAAGTAATGAAAAAATTCCGCGAAATAAAAACAGTATGAAAGATTGTATGTAACCTTATAAATGGAAGAAAATAGGAATGTATTCTAGATGTGACCTACAAGATGCTAAAATATACGAAGGTACACCACGCAACTACAACCACGCACGCACAACACACACACACACACATGGCCAACCCACACAGCCACATCCACTCACACAACCACACCCTTTCACGCAATCACATTTAAACTCATACAACCACGTACATACACACAACCACACCCACTTATACAACCACTTACACAACTATATAACCAATCACACAACTACACACCCACTCACACAACCACATTTAATCTCTCACAACACACAACCACATCCACTTACACAACCACTCAAACAATTATACCCACTCACACAACCACAACCACACACACTCACAGACCTTTTAAGAAACCGCGATTGATGTATTGATTTTGACACTATTCTTTAAATAATATTCCATTTCGATCTTCTGCAAAAACAAGTTAATTTGCATATAAACACTGAGAACCATCGATAACAATGATGACCGACATTGATAAAATTCCTGACGTTTCAAAATATGATCGAATTATCGCATCGTCATTGGAAGTAAGAAAAATGGAATAATTCAGTCTTAAATATATTTAAGAACGCGAGGAAATCGATTTCAAAGTGTAACCGGATCTAGACGAGGAAAACCGTCCGAATAACCTCGAATTTTCACTTACCGTTTTCAGCTTCAGCTTCTCCTCCGTCCTATGCACGTTCAACAGAGGCGTTACCCGTACCAGCAGTCTCCACCACGGCCAGTCGCGCACCAGCATGAACTTTCTGACGTTCCTCTGTATACACCTGACCGCCAAATCCTGCAGTTTCCTCTGCGATAGGCGCCTCCGGGCCAGGTAGCCACGGCATCGGGCCTGAAGCTTGACGACCACGCCGCCGAGGCACTCGTCCCTCTGCGCCTCCAGCTGCGTGAGGACGCCATTCCTGAGGAACACCTGAAAAAAGAGAAGAAACGTTGAATGATTGGGTTTTCACGGAAAATATAAATGAGGATCGCTTTGATAATATTTTCGTCCCTACACTTGGAAATGACTGCAAAAGATATTTAACTCAGCTTTTACGTGGTAACGATATTTTGAAAAAATTAAATGCACAAGGATAACATGAACCCAATACCTGCTTCTAATAGCCGAGTTGATGAATATTTGTAATATTTCCATGTTATTTGTTAAGTACCTATATGTGTTATTAACTTTTCCGATCCTAGTTGTTACATGATCAATTTCAGACAAGATTAAAAGACAGAAAAACGTGATTATCAACCTGTATCGGCATCCTCGAATGGATAAAGAATTAATTTTTTCTCACGGCTATTGATGTGTTGGATTTTGCATACTAATCAACATAATGAATAGTGGTGATTCATGATTGTAAAACTGAATGAATAAAATATTTTCTATCTAATATGGCGATTTATTCAATTGCTAGTTTCAATAATTTTGCTAGCTTACAACAGATAATTATTTATATATATGTATATATATATATATATTATTTTTTTTCTTTTTTTTTAAATTAAACTCTGAGTTTAACGATTTTCACATAGAATAAAAAAACAGTTTCGAAACGACTTTCGCTACAGCTTCTTCAGGTGCGAATTTCGAACTAAAACTAAAATATCTAATAGAAGGTATGCAAAATGCAATTTTGAATTTGAGAAATTCATTCTGGGATTCTAAGAACAGACTGCCTTTATTCGTGCATTATATATATTCGTATATATTATATATATATATATATATATATATATATATATATATATATATATATATATATATATATATCTGACATCGAAACAAATAACTTTATGAAGAAATGAAAAACTAACTTTTCACAGGTTGAAGTTTTCCGAAGTTGTCGTTGTCGGAATCTAATTTTCGGAATGAATTGCATATAATTAAACAAATGGCAGTAAATAATGATTATTCACCCGATATGATTGACACTCTCATTCAGAGGAACAAATACAAAATGGCAATTTCAGAAGTTTACCCACTTATATCCGAGAAACGTACAGTATTTAACAGTTTAACATACTTGGGCAAACCTTCCGAAAACCTGACATTTTTTTTCATTAACAAAATTTCAAAGTTTCATATAAAACCAACAATAGCACTGGAAAATTGATTAAAAACAACAAACTATTAACGATTGTGAAAACTTCTATATACGATGTACAATTAGAAATTTCAAAACTCGAATACACGAACACCAACGTAGCTATATTAAGCAGAAAACTGACTCTAATTGTGCGTGCCATCTTATTCAAGAAAACTATACCTTTAATCACAATTATAATATATTACAATTAGAAAATAGTTTCCACAAAAGTAACTGTTGGGAATCCCTATAATAATATATATAATATAATTGTTAATAGATGTAGACCTTTAACGCAGAGGGGCTTCTCTATGATGCATAGAATGCTAGAAAACTTGACCTGGGATTTCATTAAGAATCCTAGTCTTAATTGTGAGGATGTTGTCAGCATATTTCAACAGAATATTGTTGATACTTTCCAAATCTCTTTCCCTGAAAAGTTGGTGCATACCTCTGGGTCTAAGTCTGGAGACAATTGGTTCACTGATGAACTGAGAGAAATCCGCAATAGGCTTAGGCTGTTTGATGATATGATAGGTTATTATCATACTGAGAACTTGAAAATTGCTAGGAAAAGACTACGATTCACCTATAGGGCCACGTTGAAAAAATCTAAAAATGATTACTATGACAATATTATTGCTGGATCCAATAACATAAATAAAACTACTTGGGAATTGATAAATCGTAAGAGAGGCATCACTAAAAGAAAAAACCCTGTAAATATAAGGGCTGATAAATTTAATGATTATTTCAGGGAAATACCAGACTTGTTATTGAGTCGCATACCGAATTTAAACGGTGGTAATACCACAGAATTTTCCAGAAGAGTTCCATCTGAAGTGAAGTTTTCATTTGTAGAGGTGACTTATAATGAAGTACGTGATATAATTAGATCTTTAAAAAATTCTAAATCTAGAGATTACTATGGATTATCCACGGGAATATTCAAAAGAAATATTAACACATTGTTGTACCCCATAACGGACCTCCTGAATAGGTGCATCTCTGAGGGTGTATTCCCCCACTGCCTAAAAATATCAAAAACAATTCCCGTCTTCAAGAAAGGAGATAGAAACGACGTGGAAAATTACCGCCCAATATCGTTGGTTCCCATATTGTCCAAGATATATGAAAAGGTGCTTTGTAGCCAAGTCATTAAATATTTTGAGCATAATAAATTATTTTCAGAAAATCAATTTGGTTTTAGGAGGGGCAGAGGTACGTCTGACGCTATTTTGAGGTTTGTGAATGCTGCTCTTCGGTGTTTTGAGGAAGGAATGTTCGCGATGGCAGTTTTTCTGGATCTGAGTAAGGCCTTCGACTGTGTCTCCCATGAAATACTTCTGAAAAAATTAAAAGGCTATGGATTTGATTCAAAAAGTGTCGGACTAATGAAGAGTTTTTTATGCAATAGAAGGCAGGTGGTGTTCTCCGGTGGTATGTATTCGGATGAGGTTTATATCAGAAGAGGTGTACCTCAAGGGTCTACCATTGGACCTATATTATTTTTAATTTTTGTTAATGATCTTCCTGAGTACTTGGCGGCGAGAAACGTTGAGGTAATAACCACTCTTTTTGCTGATGACACAGCTTTTCAACTCAGAAGCTCCGATATTAACATCTTAAAGGGGATCGCAAATGACACGCAGGAGATGGTTCTCCAGTAATGAGTTGAGTATGAATGAGAATAAGACACATAGGTTGGTCATGTCACTAAAGAGATTCGATTCCTCGGAAATGGATGTGGATGTAAAGTTTCTTGGTGTGTATCTCGACTCCAAACTGAAGTGGGATTCTCATGTGAGCCATCTGTGCTCTAAAATCAGCAAAAATGTTTTTGTTTTGAGGTCTCTATCAAATTCACTATCGGCTGGAGTACTTAAATCTGTTTACCATGCTTTAATAGAGTCTAACCTAAGATACTGTATCATTTCCTGGGGACATAGTGCACATATGGGAGCCGCCTTCAGATTCCAGCGTAAAGCGGTGAGAATACTGGGTGGATTAAAGTACCGTGATTGTTGTAGGAACACTTTCAGAGAGTTTGGTATTCTCACCCTGCCATCGCTTTTCATTTTGGAGTGTCTTCTCTATGTGCATGGTAATCCTGAGTTGTATACCACGAATTCTCGTTTATATGCACATGACACCAGGGGCAGAGAGGATTACAGGAAGGAGTATTTCAGACTCACGGTGGCACAGAATGGAGTAAATTTTATTGGTGTGGATCTTTACAATAGGCTGCCGAGGAGTGTCAGGCAGATGTCACGTAGTTCATTCTTGGGTAAACTTAAGAGTATTCTTGTGCGGGAGGTTATTTATAATGTCGGGGAGTTCGACAATGTTGAAGTTGATCAGTATTTTCGATGATTTACTGTTTAATGTGTGTATATATTCTGTTGTAGGTATATATATATATATATATGTTTTTTATATTTATATTATTTTGTTTTAACTGTTTCTTTAAAGGTTTTTCGTGGCTATAGTAATTAATGAATACAAAACTATAGTAATTATTTCGAACATTCTTTGACTGTCCTAATCAGTTTACATTAGATTATTTTAAACTGTATTTATATATTGCATATTTTAGCCTGATAACTTTATTTATATATTTTATACTGTATTTATATATTTTATACTGTTTTCATATTACATATTTCAACCTGACAAGTGTAAACATGTAGATGTTCATGTAAGACATGCAAATAAACATTCATTCATTCATTCATTCATTCATTCATTCATTCATTCCTATACATCAATAAATATAAAAATTCCGGAAACCTAGTTAACGACCCTATTGAAGTAAACCCTTCTGCTCTTCTTAATCTGTTCAATGTATATACCAATAACTCTGAATGAATTGCTTATTGTTATTTAGTTTCTCTAGGAACCCCGTTGTTATATTCAATTTTTCGTATAAATAGATTAATAAATGGTTTATTGATCCTGTAAGACATATTATTACATGTATAGGACAAGTCATAAAGATATACACACAAAGATTACATCATTCAAAAATATATTCAAGGAAATTTCAGCTGTAGTAATCTTTTACATTATAGAAACATTCCTATAATAGAAAGTTTTTGACAGTCTTCTTAAATTTGTTTTTCTGAAGATTTTGAATAAATCGTGGTAGATGATTAAAAATCTTAATACTCTGATAAAGTGGAGACATTTCAAACTTAGTAGTTTTATGAATGGGAAAATACAATTCATTCTTATTTCTGGTATCATGTAAATGGAAATTAGAAACTTTTACAATACTATCCTCATTTTCTTTCACATATATTAGACATTTAAATATAAATAAAGCGGACAAAGTGAGAATACCATTGTCTATGAAAAGGGGTCTGCAAGTGGACCGTGGATGGCAATCGAACATTAAACGAACTATTCGTTTTTGAATAACGAATACTCTATTAACCTCTGAAGAATTACCCCATAGCAAAACATTGTAAGATAGGTGACAATATACCAAAGAATAGTAGACGTTAATAAGAGAATTTAGCGGAAGAGAACTTTTGATTCTACTTAACGCGTAATAGGAGCTGTTCAGTTTTTTACATAGGGCATCAATATGCGAATGCCATTTTAGACATCTATCAATGTGTATACCC
Organism: Cynegetis impunctata; assembly: GCA_030704885.1. Taxonomy (NCBI): domain Eukaryota; kingdom Metazoa; phylum Arthropoda; class Insecta; order Coleoptera; family Coccinellidae; genus Cynegetis; species Cynegetis impunctata. The sequence goes on along the minus strand of JARQZK010005139.1, from coordinate 109,530 downwards.
AGAAACTTAACATGGTCATTAGATGAGATAACCGTATCCAAATGCTGAACAGTAAATGTTTCACTCCCAGAGCCAGATACAACTAAAACGAATGCATTCCGTTTTATTGACATTCATCTTAATTCTATTTTTGTGACACCACTCGATGAAACTTTGCATAACGAGCTCACATAGAGATTGTTTTGTAATACCATAATTTAGTACGAGATGAAGTCAATGTTATGACGAAACGCGTTTACTCAATAGATTTTTATTTCAACCTGCGAAAAGTTAATTTTTTATTTCTTTATAAAGTTATGAATATGAACTTTCACCATGTATATGCTGATTCGATTCAATAAAAGAAAATCTTGTTTCAGTTCTTAAAAAATGGGTTTAAAAACAACAGTGGAATAATCTATTCTTTTCTGGGTAAAAAACGAATAATAAAAAAAATTAACAAACTCCAATAAAACGCAAATATAATAGAAAACATGATTACAATGCACAATTTCCGAATGAATAGATACAGCAATCAACAATCAACATACGTAAATGTAAAATCATCAGATTCGGCTAAATCATAGAATTCAATGATCGTGATTACGTACGAAACCACAGAGCTAACGTAGACGAGTAAATAAGTATCGAAAGTAGTGATTCTATTGTCCTTCGAACGAATCCTTGAAATCGGTTGTCACTACGCCGGAATTCTACCAAAGATGAAGATTTGATTATCACCGTCGAAAAAATTTCATCCCATTTTACGGTCGGACGACTGTAAAATATAAATTTTTTGCGAGAAACCTGGGAAACGAAACGTTCCCAGACCGAAAGATTTCGCTGACGGTGATTCTATTTAATCTCGAAACTCAACGTGTACAATTTAATCGGATCCATTATTTCAAGTCATGAGTAGAGTCCGGATTTTTAGGCACTACGCTTATTGTAAAGCAAATTGTAGACTTACTCAAGATATTGATGATTTGAACGAAAACTTTTCCAAAGAGGTAGTGTTTTTAGTCCTTATTTTTCTTTTTTTTTAACTTTATGATTATTTTACTTTTTAGCTTTTTTCCTTTCTGTTGGAAATTTTGTTAATTTTTCCGTTGTTAAAGCACTTGTCATTCAAAAATTCATAGTATTAAAAGAACTATTCATACTCTCCTAACATTGTTGTAGCATTGCTTACATGAAGTTGCTGGAACAATAGAACAATTTCCTCTTCTCAATTAACCTATTAAAAATGTAAAAAGTTAGGTTAAGGCGCCTTTACGGGTTTAACTCTTCAAAGAACGAGTTCCTGACATCCCCTTACCACCTGAACCCGTTTTGACAAGGTGGGGCACTTGGTTAGACGCTGCAATAAATATGCAGATAATTTCGAAAATTTTAAACAAGTCATATTTCAGCTAAAAATGTAAAAAAGTTAGGTTAAGGCGCCTTTACGGATTTAACTCTTTGAAGAACGAGTACCTAACATCCCCTTACCACCTGAACCCGTTTTGACAAGGTGGGGCACTTGGTTAGGCGATGCAATAAAGATGCAGATAATTTCGAAAAATTAATAAGAGTTATATTCTAGCTAAAAATTTAAAAAGTTACGTTGAGGCGCCTTTAGGGGTATAACTCTTTGAAAAACGAGTACCTAACATCCCCTTACCATCTGAACCCGCTTTGACAAGGTGGGGCACTTGGTGAGACGCTGCAATAAATATGCAGATAATTTCGAAAATTTTAAAAATGTTGTATTTGAGCTAAAAATGTACAAAAGTCAGGTTAAGGCGTCTTTACGGGTATGACTCTTTAAAAAACGAGTACCTAATATCCCCTTACCACCTGAACCCGTTTTGACAAGGTAGGGCACTTGGTTAGACGCTACAATAAAATAATATGCAGATAATTTCGAAAATTTAAAAAAATTTATATTTGAGCTGAAAATGTAAAAAAGTTAAAGTTGAAAAGCTAACCGTAAATCAGCTAACAAGGCAACTGAAGATTGTCAAACGGTCCTAAAACGAGAAGAATCAATGAGCGATTCAGCCTATTCAAAGAGTAATTTTAAATTCGTGAGTGACACAATAAAATACTGGAGAAACAAGGAATGTAATGATACGCTTCCATTAAAATAATTAACGATTTTGAAGAGTCCACTGCCAATATTCCTAGAGAAACTGGTCATATAGTACAAAAAAGGTAAAATAAACATTGTTTATGAAAAAAAAAGAAAAAAAAACGCTTTTGTATCAGCAGGGAATGCTAATCCAGACTTGCAAATGATAGGATCGCAAAATGCAAATATGCGCCCATAACAAGTGTTGGCGTAGAAAGGAGTATTTTAGGCTATAAAAACATTTTAAGTAATACAAGACAAAACTTCACAATGTAACATTTAAAACAAAATTTGCTCAATACTTATTTTAACAAACAAGTAGCTTTATTCTACTTAAAAAAAAATTTTTATTTTGTGATTTTATTAATGTTACGAAAGAATAATTTCTGTTTTTAATTTGTGCATTTTATATGTGAAACTTTATGCTTTTTAAAGCGCTTATTTTATGCTTTTCAATCCGGACTCTAGTCACGAGAGTTGCTCGTCTACATCTCCTCTCTTTCAGAACGATAAACTGCACGAGTTCATCATTTATGAACGCATATGCGTTCTATCGTAATTTGTAGATTAATTAGTCCAATAAAGAGAGAATATACCAATAAAAAATTCATGCACGATTTGACGTGTCGCGAAGCAAATAGAGCGTTAAATAAGGACGGTGCAATGGATATTGTTGAAAAGTAAAATTGATTGGAAAACACAAACGTATGAATAAATTGATGTGAGAAAAGAATAATTTCCAATAGGAAGGTTTTTCAGTGAAACATTAACCAATCATCTACTGATACTACATATACGAAACAACACAAACAAAAAATATTTTTGCGCAAAAAAAAAGCGAGCATCACCGCCAATAAGGTCGTATTTTTCCTTATTTCTGTGATTACATCTTTAATACGCAAAAAAATTATGAAATTCCTGCATAAAAATGGTGAGGAAATCCAGAAGTCCCATTTCTAAAATCAACTCAACTCTAATACAAAGTTTTAGCGCTTTATCTGAATTTAGAGGTTTTAGAAATGCGAAAATCTTGAAAACCTGTAAAAACGAATGAAATTTCTACATTAAAATTGCGATGTTGGGAGAGAAGGTTTGAAACTTCCAAAGGGCACATCTATGATATCAACTCAGTTCACATACAAATTTTTGGCCTTTGCACTGAATTTAGAGAGGTTTTAGAAATGCGAAAATCTTGAAAATCTGTAAAAACTAATTAAATTTTCACATAACAATTGCAATGTTGGGACAGAAGATTTGGAACTTCCAAAGAGCACATCTCTGATATCAACTCAGTTCACATACAAATTTGTAGCCTTTTAACTGAATTAAGAGATTTAAGAAATGCGAAAATCTTGAAAACCTGTAAAAACGAATGCATTTCTGCATAAAAATTGCATGTTGAAATAGAAGATCTCTAATATCTACTCAGTTCACATACAAGTTTTTAGCCTTTTAACTGAATTTAGAGAGGTTTTAGAAATGCGAAAAACTTGAAAATCTATAAAAACGAAACTTCTACATAAAAATTGCGATGCCGGGATAAAAGATTTGAATCCTCCACAGGGCAGATCCCTAACATCAATTCAATGTACGTCCAAATTTTTAGCCTTTTAACTGACTTCAGAGAGGTTGTAAAAATGCTACCCTGAAACCATGAAACCCTGCACAAATGAATGAAATTTCCACATGAAAATTGCGATGTTGGAAGAGAAAAGATTTGAATCTTTCAAAGGGCAGATCCAGTCAGTCTGCAGAAAACAAATTTTATTCTACTAGATTTTCACCATGAGAAATGTCACTTAATTCCACACTTCCTCCAGTCCCACCTAAGGAAAGCCATGTGAGTTTCAATTAAAAAATTGGAAATTATCAAATTATTTTCAATACAGCACAATACTTATAAGTGCCATTCAATTTTTTCGATCCATGAAATTTTTGCTGAGAATTTTCAATGGGTATGTTATATCAAGTACAAATTTTACACCAGAATCAACCTGTATTATTTTTTGATCGTGACTGTAAGCATATTTTTCTTCTATAGTAAAGATCCAATTTGGTGACAATCTCGATTTTCCACTCAAATTTTCTATATAAATACTATCGCACACAAGGCTATAAACATAACCCACGGTGCATTAACTATAAACAATAGATACAATAAAAAGTAGGCGATCAAATATTACCTCATTTTTTGCCACTGGAATCTTCAAATCGTCTGTAGGCACGTCGACCGGGGAAACGCACTCGTCGTTCTCGATTTCCGTGGATATATTTCCCGAATCGTCCGAGGAACTGTCGTCTGAACCGTAGTTCATATTGCAATCTACCACTCTCTTGCCCGAATGTTTATCGTCAAGCCATTTCTTCAGGGTTTTTTCCTTACCAGAAATACCCTTGGACACTTCGTCGCCACCTTTGGTGTTCAGGTTCACCTCCAGCGAAATTTTCGAGAAATTATTCTTACGAAATTGGCCCAAGCTCTTGGCGTCCTCGAAGAATTTCGAGTCGACAAGATGTTTCTTCACGCCGAACAGTTCTTGTTTCGTCCTAGCGATCACGATTTCCGCGTCGGAGTTATTTTTCTCGGGGACGTTCGTCCCTTCGGTTCTCTTCAAACCACTCTTCGTTCTGGGAGTCACTTTCGGAGGAATTTTCTCGACGGGTTTCTTTCTCGGCTCGTCGTCCACGATAAAATTGCTGAAAGCGCTCGATTTCTTCTTGAATGTGGCCGAATTCTTCAAATTTACCGCTGCGTTCGTCGCCGAATTGTTGCCGGAGAACTTCTCGATTATGTCCTTGATCTCGATGTCTTTTGGACATTTTAAGGCGAAACAATCTTGCATTTTTTCTTCCTCCTCCTCTATGTTCTTCGAGTACTGCTCCACTTTAGACCTAACGCTACCCTTAATCTGACCGTCTATTTCTTCGAAACTCAACTCCTTCAACTGCTGATCTATTTTCGCTTCGATCACTTTCTTCATTTCCTCGATTTCCGCCTCGACGTTCTCCTTGTGGAATTGAGGAGCCGGGGATTTCGCGTTCGTATTCACAAAATCCCTTTTGCTTTGGACGAATATCTCGTTCTTTGGGGATATGTCCATAGAAATCTTAGTCAGATTCTGCGTGCTTTCGGACAGAAGCGCTGAAGATTTCGGTACGGCAATTTTTGAGGAAAATTTAGACAAATTCTGAACACTCTTGCTAAGCTCGACGTTCTTCGACTTGTTCAAATTTGAGGATTTAGGCAGGGACAATTTGGTCGATACCTTGCTTAAATTATTTACGCTTCTACTGAGCTCTACCGAATTCGTGCGGTTCAATTTGGTTGAATTAGAAGAGGAGAGCGCCGAAGAATTATTAGAGAGGTTATGTACACTCTTACTGAGGTTAGAGTTCATCTTGGTATTCGTTGATTTAGGCAGAGATAGTCTCGAAAAAGGTTTGCTGATATTATGGATACTTCTACTAATATCGGAATTGCTACCCCTATTGTTCGAAACGTTCCAACTCGAAGAATGCGTCAAGCTCATCTTATTCGAAGTTTTGCTTAGGTTATGTACACTCTTGCTGAGCTCGCAGTTCCTTTTGGAAAGGTTAGAAGTGGAGGTATTCAACGCGGATAACCTGGCAGATTTACTCAGATTCTGAACGCTCCTACTGAACTTGGACTGCATCTTCGGCTCGGTCCTTTCCGACAATCGACTTCCATTCGACTGGTCTAACTTATTCAGACCAAGCGGAGTGCTGGGAAAGGACTTCCTCAAATTCGTGTTCACGGGTATCCTACTGATGCTGTTCCTCTTCTCTTCGTTGTAATCCGAGTTCGTACTAGTGCTTCTAGAAACAATCCCGTGCGTCCGGATTTCTTCGAACTTACCGCCGTCGTCTTTTATCGGATGATCAACCGACGAGTTCTTTTCCTCGCTAAGACTCGAACAATCGAAAGCGCTATCGCGCAGAAAAGTATCGTGGTTGTTTCCTTCGAATCCGTCCGAACGGAAGACGGTCGAGGATTTTTTCGGGGTAGAAGTGAGCACGTTGAATTTCAGAATGGCGTCTCTTACGTTATCGTTATTTTTCTCAACGTCTCGATTCAAATCGAGGAGACTCTTGGTCTTCTTATTCATTTCGCCGTATCGGCAACCGGACGGCGCGGATAACGTTCTCTTGTAGACGCTCTTGGATTCAATGACGCAACAAGTCTTGGCCTTCTGGAGCTTGGGAATCTTCGACGTTTTGTCCTGAGACGCGGGAGCGCTCATGAAATCCTGAACTATACGATCGAAATCGTTTAGGGCCTTGTCTAATTTAGAGTCTTTACGTTTGATAACGTCTGTAGCCGAGTGGTTATTTCGCGCCAAGGGTGGTTTCCTCTGAATTCCAAGGTTGTTTCTCGGCGGAGGTTTCGGCAAAAGCATCTTCTTCTGACCGCCCGCGGGCGTCAAAAATTCCTCTTTGCGTAGGATCTGCGTCTTGATCATAATGTACCAGTTTAAACAGCGAAGGAATGTCCGTAAAACTACACGAAATTCCGTTACGATCGAACGTCTATGAATTAAACATAGGCAGGAAGTAACACTTTAACCTGTACCGCACTTCTCAACCGTGCGCTCTATTCTGGGTCAGTACTGACCGATAAATAAATGGCATCGACGCATATAATGTTATATTCATTCTACAATCTTCTTCCTTTTATTCATTAATACACGTAATCCGTATTTGAACTGAAGATGATACTCGACTCGGTCCTCGAACTCGGAAAGTGCGAGAGTTTCTTATTACGTTATCAAGCCGTTTTCTCGGCTTACTTTAATTGCGCTGGCGAGTGTAGATGCGATTCCCCGTTATCGAATTCTACCGAAAATTACGATCATCATAAATACGCATGCCAGTACGGCGTGGGTAGAATCGTTCAGGACGAAAATTTCCCTGGAAACTTGGACGAATTCATCTTCATTTTCTTCGGTCACCATGGATACGACGCAGTCGCTGTTGGCGCATGGGAAAAAAACGTTGAGGTGAAGAAAAATTTTCGATATTTGTTGTTCGATAACTCGATGATAAATCTATATTTTATAGATGAAATAATCACCGAGAGAAAATGAATATCTCTGAAAACTGATGGTGAAATTTCATTACCATCTAGAAAAAGGATGAAAAGTTTCAATTCGAAAATTCTACATTTCCTTTGGAGTAATTTCAAATGTTCAACAAAGAAATTTCTACAGTACTTTTCTCTCTAAATTGTGAATGTTTGTTTCGACTATGTATTAAATTTTATACGAACATAAACATAATATCGTAAATTTTTGAAATGAATCGTTCTTTTCAACGAATATTTTTAAATTGAGAAAATTTGTTTCGTCAAAAAGTTCTGGTAAAAAATGGAAAGGGATTGTTTGTTTCCCCCTTTGAAGGATCTAAATAAAATTTTGAAGGTATCCTTTTCATTGGTAGACCACGCCCACAAAAGGCTATTTCTTCAACTTCTCAGCAATTTCAAAAAAGAAAAAAAAAATTTTTTTTCTTTCATTTTTGGGAACGTGTAACATTTCAAGAAAAGGCATAACAGTTTTTGTTTTAAAAGACCCCCTTTAATTTTTGACAAGGAATCACCACCTAAAAACTTTCGTACTTATCCTGCACATAATTAAATATATATATATATATATATATATATATATATATATATATATATATATATATATATATATATATATATATATATATATATATATATATTAATAATCTCCCCTCGCACCTCTAATGAATAAAATTAATAAGGAGTTTTCGAACAACAAATACAGAAAACGTTTCATTCATCGTCAGAATGTAGGAGTATTAAATTAAAATAATTTCAATATACAGGCTGGTTCAAATCATTATACTTGGAAAATAGACTGGTTCATATCATCAAATATCTATCAGAAAATTATGGATTAATATGGATGCGTTAAGATTCAACTCCGTTGAAGCAGAAATCGAAAAGAAAACATTATCGAGCTTAGAGATACCTAACTGACCGAAACGTCGCGTATATTCAGTTTTATTATTTTATCTGTCATTAATCTTATTTCAGTTGTTTTTCAGATACGTGCAATTTTCGTTCTAATTCATTTATCGACTAGTCGACATTTTGCTCATTATATTCGCTTTTATACTTATTTAAATTGGCTATTTAGACATTTAAATAAGTATAAAAGCGAATATAATGAGCAGCGTCCCTATCAGGCCAAGCTACAGAGATTTTAGAGTGAGCATTTTATGTAAAAACTGTTAGAAGAAAACCAGCTCCGCCATTGTTTGTAAAATAGTTGCATATGATATAGTGATATGTTTTTCACTCGACTTTATTAGTTATAACTTTGTCATTAACAATTTTATTACAAAAAATCGCAGTTTCTTGCTTATAAAATTGAAACTATCATAGTAATCGTGATGGTGTCCAAAGACTAATTGTAGTAAATGAAAAGACGAAGAAAATGAGAGGTCGGACGACTCGATGAGACCCTTAGTTTGAGAGAAAACCGGCCAAAATGCAGTTTTTTCAAAATCTCGTAACTCGGTTATTTTCTGAATTGTAGCGTAGATCCTCCGGTAAGTATTAGTTATTGATATAAACTTTATTTGTACGAAGAGCAAGAACTGTTCGATGCATAGTTTTTGATCTGTGGCCATTTGAATATTTTACTATGCAATTTTCCAGCAGACCTGAATGCGACAGGTACGGTCCGATTTCAATTTACAAAAAAGATTTTGAAAGTAGAATTCTCATATTTCAAAACGTTCATCTTGGTTTTACATGAAAAGGCTGCGAAATATGTTAAAAATAAAGCTGAACATGACGAAAAACGGCCGAGCGCGTGTCAGTAGTTGAAGAGTGGGGATAGAGCGGCAGGCAAGGAGAAGCATGACATTCGAATGCGTCGGCATTTTGAACATGACGGTAATTTCTCGGCCGTTTTTCGGCCGATCTTCTTTGAAAATTGAAATCGTTTTTGTAAATTGAAATCGGACCATACCTGTCGCATTCAGGTCTGCTGGAAAATTACATAGTAAAATATTCAAATGACCACAGATCCAAAATTATGCATCGGACAGTTCCTGCTCTTCGCACAAATAAAGTCTATATCAATAACTAATACTTACCGCAGGATCTACGCTAATACTCAAAAAATAACCGAGTTATGAATTTTTGAAAAAACTGCATTTTTGCCGGTTTTTTTCGATTTTTTCTTAAATTAAGGGTCTGATCGAGTCGTTCGACCTCTCATTTCCTTCGTCTTTTCATTTTCTGAAATAAATTTATCGACACCATCACGATTACTCTGATAGTTTCAAGAAACTGAGATTTTTTGCATAAAATTGTTAATAACAAAGTTATAAATAATAAAGTCGAGTGAAAAACATATCACTATATCATGGTTTTCTTATAACACTTTTTACATGAAAAAATATCTGTAGCTTGGCCTATATATTTAATGATAATGAAAGTCTCGAGATATAAATATTGTATATTTTCAATTATATTTCTTAAAATTTGAGCTAAACTTAATTATCGGTAGGTATCAAACATTCTCCCAGAAATTTCACTTTCTATTAATCGCCTGCAAACTGGCATCCATCTAATTCTAATTACAGAGCCAAATACCGTTCATTCAAGTGAACTTAACCGTAATTCGCTTAACAAATCTAGCCGATACTTTAGAAATACATTTGAAACGAAGACTTCGAAATCTTCCATTATATTCCTTATCTTACACCGCCATATTAATTAATTATTTCCATTGTTTCCACGACAAATCCCGTCTTATTCGTAAGATACGACGATAGCACTCGGACGCATTTGAAATTCTAATACGTATCTCTCGTCGTTTTTTTTCCCATTTGAAAATATACGGAGAAAATCGAGGAAGGCGAAACAATAAGATAAATAAATGTCACTTTCTACAGTGGGCACGTTTGAATTGATGGCCGGTATGTCGAGAATAACCGATGAGACTGTTGCAATTATATGCATTATTGTTGCTGCAACGTGAATAAGATGTGTAATTCTTCCTACATTTCACGTAAAACGTTGGAAACAGAAGGCGATTGGATAAACTTCACCGAAAACGAAAGACTTCTGATATAGTAAAACGTCCAGTATGTTCAAACGACGAAAAAATAGATATATCGTCACGCCTTACAGTGGTAGCCAATGACGTGTAAGATCTAACCTCATAAAGATTGAAAGTAAGTACGTGAAATATTATGAGATCCAAAGAAATGGAGGGCGCGTTCTCGATTTTTTTTTCGAGACAAATTCACTGGCGAAAACCAAAAACAAAAGTTCTATTTTTCGGCTTTTAAATGTGTGACTATCTAGGTCGTTTATGAAGTTACGAGATGATAACCTCTTGAAAATAGCTTCATAAGGTTGTATTCTTTCTGGATAGCGATTGGAAGATATCTCAGATGCAATATTAAAACTTTTATTACCCTGAATAAAGTTTTCCAACATAACATATTTCTCGTAATTTTCGTAAGAAATCCCCACTTTTACGATTAACCCATTAGTACATAAAGTTTACAGATAGGGGAAAAACCGATTTTTTGAAAATAGCTAGTTAATATGGTTTGAAGTATTACAAAAAACAAACACAGGTTTAAAAAATACATTTTTTGCAAAAATACAGATCATCCGATATAACGGATTATATGCCAAAGAAACATGCACTTAGAAAGTATGGTAATTTTTAAAACACGAATTTGGATGTAGTCCGACTGCACATTTAGTGCAAATAAATTTGCTCCGGACTCATCTATTGAAAAATTTTCTTCAAGGTCACCATGATATCTAATGTTTTTATTGAGATCGGTAATCAAGGGCCGCAGAGTTTGTACAGCTGGTCCTCTGGATCCATTTTATGATTATCATTCAGATGGATGTGACTCAATATTTGTTCAAATCTATTGAGTCTTATACTGTCCTGAAGTATTTTTGGTATCTTCCTCCGACTTGACCAGTACATCCGTTTGTTAGGATTTTCCGTATCCAGATAACAATAGAGCTCCAAGAAAGACGTTCAGCTCATCGAGCGTCATATTCAAATTGAGGTTTCTCTGCGATGCATACAAATTAGTCTCGGTCAGTATTCTGCTAAGTAACTCTTATGGCAAAAACAATTTTGTTTTGGTCAAATGAGCCTTGTTAGTTTTGGCATATTTCGATAATGGTTCCTCGTCACTTGAGTCAAAATCAAAATAACTAACAGTAGCTGTTTTACTGATTATGATTTGCCTATCATTCAGAACTGCAGTGCGTACTTCATATTCACAATTAGCTCTTAGTAATTTGAACCCCAGATGATTTATATTGCCTTCGCAATATTCATCGCTAACGTCACTATCGCAGTCTGCATTTTTTACGTCATCGGGAGGTTCAACATAAATGTTGACTGTTCCACATCATCTTTTTCGATTTCATCCAAGAGATGCGCGAGCGACAGTCTTAAAAAAAGAAATGAAAACATAAAGTATGCACCTGCTGATAGATACATAAATAACAGTCGACTAACGAAATATCTACAGGAATGCACTTTTTGCATACAATCCGATATATCAGATTATCATAATAAGTTGTTATTAGTTTACTGCTGAAACCAATTTTTGTTGAATACCCAGTAGACTTTCATTCACTGATATCTTTTTGACGTGTTTTCATAACAATTAATATTTTTTAGCTGTTTATAATTAAGTAATTTTAATTTGACTTACCCACCGTTCCTCTGGCTGTACAATGTCGGGTTCATGATCAATAAAAAAAACACTTTTGGATATCAAACAGCAAGTACAGTGGGTTTTTTGTGCATTTACACACAAAAGAATGTTGTTCCTTTCGTTCACAGCACGAAAAATTTTTATGATTATGTTTACATTCGCTTAGTGCGCAAAAAAATGGTGATCCGATTTATCGGATCAGATGCACTAATGGGTTAAATCAGCTGATTGATATTATGACGGAAAGTAATGGACAAATTCTGTCATAGATGACACCCGCCCACTTGAACTACGAATCAAATACCCAAAAAGTAATGAAGTAATAGTTATTTATGTGCCAAGTGCTTTATATAAATCCTAACGCCCGGAGGGTAACATTCGGCCCGAGTGATGAATGTTGCCCGATTGGCGTTAGGATCTAGTAACGCACGTGATGCATAAAAGATTTTATTTTTCACGAAAGAATAATTTTATTATAATGAAAAATCGATTTCAAAATCGGTTCATTGCTCCTATACTTTCCATTTTCCTTCTCATAGTAGGCATGTCATTTGTTGATATTTTGACGTTTGTGAATATTTTTGTCATCATATTTAGTGAATGTCATTGCTGCTTTCTTTGTGTAGTCTTATAGAAATAATGGAAATGAAAATGAATTTACCCAAGAATATTATAGAAAATGCAGCCAAAGCTGCGAATAATTCATTACCGGAGAATTTCTTCTCGTACAATAAGCGGGCGTTATGATCCATTAAGTCCGCTCATAACGTCCTAGGGCATAATGAGTGTATTTATAGCAACCGTATCTAAGGTAAAATCAACAAATAATATACAAGTGAAAAATGAAATATTTTTTTCGCTATTAAAGACTTACACACCAAAAGCGACACGACGTATGATACATCGTTAGAAAGGGGAAAAAATTCCTTCCAACCTTACCACAGTTAACTGTGATTCACATTTGAAAAAAATACTACTATATCTTTAGGACATAGCTTCAAAATTTCTCGACGCCACTGGATTGTAAAAAAGTGCTTTAAGAATGTAAAAGTTATTATATCGTAACTTCACAGACAACCATGATATTCACACTTCTCTAGATGTCGAAAAATAGAACTTTTATTTATAACTCGAAAATAAAAGACGATAGCAACTTTAAGTTTTCGCCGGTGAATTATTTGTCTCGCCCTCCATTTTTTTTGTATCTCCTATAGTTACCGAGATACCCCATACAAACTTCGAAATTTTTCCACCCTGTACACATTATGGCAGCGTTTCTCAAAATTTAATCATTCGATTATTTTCAATCATAATTTTCAATCATAATTTTCATCGCGCCGCCCCAAATACAATAAAATTTATACAATAATAATGTATTTTGGGGTTTTCTTTTCTGAATCTTACACTACGAATTCAATTTTAAATCTTAAAAATTATCAAAAATACGGAAATTTAGTGATATCTGGCAAACATTTTTTAAATATTTTATCATGGATATGCCCAAGCCCCCCCCCCCCTAAGGGGGCGACAGTTTGAGAATCGCTGCATTATGGCGCTAACGAAATCGAGTAGTTCTACATGACATGTTCAATAAAAAGCTTGATATAATCATCTTTAAATTAATGTAGCTAGTTTTCTTGCTCGAAATCGTTATTTTCTTAGATAACTCTTTAAGACGTCCACAAAATCACCTACGCAACTCAACAGTTTAACCGAACAATTTGCCTAACAATAATCTTTCGTCTAATTGACTTAGAATTGCAGCTCCTGGTGGAATTCGCATTCCACGACAAACTGGTGTCCGAGAACTAATTAGAATACATTCAAAATGAAATTAAATAATTACGTACAATTACATTTCGCACCACATCTGGAATTTGATCAAAGACTTGAAAATTCTACTTTCCCTGTCGATAAACGTTTTCATGATTTCGTTGATACGAACCCGAGAAACGTGTATATTACTATTTGAAAGAATAATGAATTGAATAATGAACACTAAAATTAAATTGAGGATAAAAATGTTTCTGAAAAGTTTGAATAATTATAATTAAGTAGTAAAACTTCGGAATTAATTCCATTATACAAAAAAAAGTGAATTTTGTTTAGAAAATCGTTATATACAGGGTGTGTCGACAACGTTATCGCAATATAAACGTGGTAAAACATTATATATGAATTCGAAAAAAAATTTATAAATTGAGAAAACTTCTATAGAAAATATCTAATTTCATACAGAATTTTGAAAATATGGAAATTCCATGAAAAGTTCATTTATTTCCTACAGGTAATTGATAAAAAAAAATAGAAAAATTCGATTTGACTAAACTCTGTAACGAGAATTATTTTTCCCCGATTTATTAAAAAAATTTGGCTCCTATATTGACGAATATGTTTTATATAACTCAAGACGCGACGCTCGTGAAAACTGTTAAAAATCAGATTCTACTTTCCGAAATAAAAAAATTGAAAATTATTATTAAAAAGAAGCGGGTCTAATAAGTTATAATGAATCATGTTGTTCAATCGGCATTTAAACCTCTTAATAGAAAATATCTAATTTCTTATAGAATTTTGAAAGTATGAAAATTCCATGAAAACTTCATTTATTTCCCATAGGTAATTGATAAAAAAAACTAGAAAAATTCGATTTGACTAAATTCTGTCACAAGAATTATTTTTCCCCGATTTATTAAAAAAATTTGGCTCTTATATTGACGAATATGTTTTATATAACTCGCGTTTTATATAGACGCGATGCTCGTGAAAACTTGAAAATCAGATTCTACTTTTCGAAATAAAAAAATTAAAAATTATTATTAATAAGAAGCGGGCCTAATAAGTTAAAATGAATCATGTTATTCAATCGGCATTTGAACCTCTTAATAGAAAATATCTAATTTCATATAGAATTTTGAAAGCATGAAAATTCCACGAAAGGCTTATTTATTTCATACAGGTAATTGATTAAAAAAACTAGAAAAATTCGATTCGACTAAATCCTGTCACAAGAATTATTTTTCCCCGATTTATTAAAAATATTTGGCTTTTATATTGACGAATATGTTTTGCATAAGTCTAGACGCAATGCTCGTGAAAGCTGTTGAAAATCAGATTATACTTTTCGAAATAAAAAAATTCAAAATTATTATCAAAAAGAAGCGGGTCTAATAAGTTATAATGAACCATGTTGTTCAATCGGCATTTGAACCTCCACATGAACAATACTTCTTACGATTGTAGTTAATTGAACCAACAACGAAAAATTCGAATTTTCGAAAATTATCAGTTTTTCCAACCACGAAGAAAAATCGTAGTACCAATAGTCGCAATAAAGCTTCCTCATAAATACAAACCGGACACGAACTCGTAGAAAATCGAAAAAAGCGTAGGGAAAAATCACAAAAAATCAAATCGCCACAAAAAAAAATCAACACGTGAACCAGCCTGTATAAGAAACTAATCTAATATATACGTCGAAATTAATTCGACCAGCATATCCACCTCTTCACAATCCACAAACGACGAAAAAACACCCGCGACTTCTACCTTTCCCCGTCTTCTGTATAACTCGCAAACCGATGAATGTATCTAATTGGCGCGCGCGCGTGTCCGTCCGTCCATCGAAAAGCTCGGGAAGAGACTGCTCGTGCACTTGATCTTGGATTCCGCGGTGCGAGCAGAGCGCGGTGCCCCGTTCTTGTTTCTCAACGACGACGATAAGGTGGTACCCAGATAGGAGAGTACCGAGTGGTAGGTAGCCGGGAGGGATGTTGTCGATTGTACCGCACGAGATTCTTCTTCGCGATTTCATTTAGAGAGATGCGGGCACGATTTGAGGTATTTAATCGCGGGTTTTATCACCCCGCGATTATTGCCACGGCGCAATCGGACGGAATACCGTATATTTATATCTTCGATGCATATATAAACGAGTAATCTACTCTAGATGTTGCATTATGGAACATTTTTGTTATATATTCAGTATTTAATACTAGTGAGAGGCTCCATCGCCTATTAAATAGATCCGTGAAAAATAAAGATCGATAAAAATATAGTTTCTCGATCGCCAAGGAGTGCTAAGCCCGTCCCTGCCTCTGTCGAACGGGCGCACCATCTGCTCGCTGTCAATCTCGAATTCGTGCGGAATCGGCTAGATACTGCGACCTCATTGGGCCTCGCCGTGCCGAAACTTCTCGATAGAATTAAACCCGTCCAACTATCGGCTCAAACGCCGGTCACGTGAATTCGAGTCCATGTGACGCGAAAATAGTTCTTAATCGTCGGGAATGCAGCCGTTTTCACGAATTTCGGAGAAACGTCAAACTTTAAACGTTCGATATCGAAGATCGGCGTCTCGGATTGAGGCGAGACGTAGCCTAAGCACTCACTACGGAAAGGACGGGACGATCGACGGGGCCTATCTCCTTATCTCGGCTTCATAAGTTTGCCAAAATGCGGCCTTCGGCCGCCTGCATTTTGGGAAGTCGAAGTAGGCAAACCAATTATTTATTTAGTATTATATATTATTCACAATATCCGTTATAAAGGGTGTTTTTTTTAGAGTCACACAACTTTGAATTGAAATAAAATTAAGAAATATATATTTAATATCAATAAAACTGGCTTCATTGAATAGATAATTTTATGGCATTAATGTTTAAATATTATTCCGGCCATGTATCCTCCACGACTGGCGCGTACTAGGCGCAATCTGGAACTCCAATTCTCACACTTTTCGCAGCATTTGTGGCCGTATTTCGCCAATAACTCACCTAATAGTTATTTCCTGGTGTTCAATTATTTCTGGTTTATCGGCGTAGACAAGTGCCTTTACATAACCCAAAAGAAAATAATCTAATGGGGTTAAAAATCACGATCTTGCTTTGTGACACAAATCAAATCCAAGAGAGTTGAAGAGGTTGCCGTGATACGCGTAGGCTCATTTACAATTATTATTAAACTTTGTCATCTGAGAAATTGTATATTTCCTCCTCGCCAACCCGGTCGAATAGCCAATTACATCGTATCCGATAAGACGACTCGTATGCGATTTTCAAGTCGCCGTATATCTTACACGCAACACTGACCATTCCGAAAAGATGCCGGCTTATCGTTCAAAGTACGACCCCGAGGTGGAGCCCGCACGAAACGCGCGGCACGGGGATACTTAGCCAGATCAGATAAAACGGAATGCTAGGCACAGCGCAAATGTTGCGGGAAGAGTTACTGCACCGTCTCTAAAAGCACGATTGTCTTGTCCGATGATAAAAGGCGACCTGCTCGAGAACCGCGCGAATTTAGATTATACGCAGATTGTTAGACGTATCGAAAGGAATTTCTGAGTTACGATACGAGCCGCGGAGTTATGAGGCATCCGCCGCTCACCTGACGTATCTGGTGCAACGTTTTCATTTCGACGTGTGGCGTCTTGACGTGTCGTTTTTTAAATTTATCAATCGAAAATACTCCGAATGAACGCATCGAACGGTTCGTGAGGTTCTGTGGTTATTAAATCAGATGATTGGCGAACATCTCTAACGTATTTAGGTCGGGAATACTTGGAGGCTTATTTTGAATAAATCTCTCCTATTAACTATGCCCGTAGAAATTTTATCACTTCTAGATTATTTGCTAGGAAATAAGTGTGCGAAAAGCTGGAATTAAAAAGGAAATTGATTTTAAACTTTATAGTAGAGCCCAAGCGGGGATTTTGGGATTTACTCAAGCGCCCTGTATCGCCACCATACATGAACACTTAATATGGGGGCGTTCGTCTAGGGCAGCCGATCAGATTAGTAAAAAAAATCAATCATTCGACAAACTCGAGCACGTCAGATTGAGGCAAGGTGAGTTAATTACATGCAGAAGAGTATGCATTTCACAAATCTGATGATTTGCACGTGGCGACGTGGCATAAGGAAATAGTAGACTAAAAAATTCGTAAAAATAAAACGTCACCTAGACATTCTCAAGCAGGGTTAAATTTTGATTTTAATTTTGAAGGAAATGTCACGATTTTTTTTGCATTTTTGAATATCGAGTTTTGGTCTCGTACGGTCACCCCCTCCATGCAAACCTGCAGATTAACTTACCTTCTTTATCAGAGACGATGTGGGGTGTATAAACTATTAATATCTGACGCGCTCGAGTATTTCTATATAACGATTTTTTTTACATTTTTGAAGATCTGCATCACACGTTTTCGCCCCTAGTGAAATGGCATACATAATATAACCTTTTTTTCGTTTTAGCGTCTAATCTTCAAAATCCAAAAGGTCCCCACGACGCTCGAGTAAATCCCCATTCAGCATCTCGGGCTCCCCAACCATCATATAATGATTGGAATAAAGTTTTACACTCCAGACAGCTGGCAAATGAAAGAAAGGTCAAAAACTGTGTCCGTCACGACGGCGTTTCTAGGATTGGACCTCGTATATGCTTCCTGTTGTTTTTTTATTAATAAAGAATAGTGAAGGTGATTCTGTGGAAGTTGGGGACAGCGATGATGAAATTAGGTGAGTACCAGTGTTTGTGAACGTTCAAGGTTAAAAATTAACAATGATCCAGTAAAATCTACAAGATATAATAGCACTATCGATGCAGTATTATCGAGTGTAATACTAGACTCGCGAGTTTTGGTTGTTACCCTTCTCCTCCTAAACAGCTTGACCGGTTGGAATAATTTTTGCATATTGCATAAAGAATGACAGTTTTGTCATTCTGAGCTAAGCAGATTTTCAGAAAACTTTAAATCAGAAACTGTTTTTCTTTAAGTGAATATGGCCTTGAAACATACAAATCGTGCGTTACAAATAATTATCTGAATTATTTTGACAGAGACTGAAACGATATTTCATAAAATATAAAATATGTGCTACCAAATAAATTACACGAATATAATTGAAATTGTGCCACATTTATAAAACAACGCATATTTACAAATACGTATCTGCCATACATTTCGAAGAAAAAAGCAAAGAAAGCGTATAAATTTCATTTGTGTTTTATTGCGTTTATAACACTTCCAATCACTTTACAACCGGCAACATCAACTGAATACATTGCATTGGAACCACAGAGTGAAGATTATTTCTTGCTTAATCATCGAACAAAATTGAATTGACCATGGGAATGCTTTTACCATTAACACACTGGATATTCCGCATAGCTAATGTACACGTTAGTTAATTACTTGTACAGAGAAAATACGAGCCTTTCACTCAGATCTAAAAACAAACATGACTATGACAGCTTGGAGTGTTATTTTTGAGCTCTCCCCATATTCGTATGAAAAAAGGGAGGAAAATTCACGTTCTTCATTCGTGACTCAAGTAACTGTAAGGAAGGCGGGCTGCTTTGAGTTGCTGGGATGAACTCAGTCAGCCAGATCAGAAGATAAACTTGTATGTACAGTATGGGCAAATTTCGATGTTTGTAGGGGTTGTCTCGATAACTATAGGAGATACGAAAAAATGGGAGGCTCATCTCGATCTCTTTTTTCGAGACAAATTCACTGGCGAAAACTATTTAATTGGCTTTCGTCTTTTGTTTTCCAGTTATAAACAAAAGCTCGATGTTTCGACTTCTAGAGAAGTGTGAATATCATGGTTGTCTGGAAGTTACGGCATACTTTTACATACTTAAGGCACTTTTTCTGTAGGTATAATCCAGTGGCGTCCAGAAAATTTGAAAAAAAAGTGCAATTTCGAGTTATGGCCTAAAGATGATTTTTTTTAAACAATAAGAAATATGTCAATTCACTCCGAATCAAGTAAGATGCACTGAAGAGATCAAATAAGATCGAAACAGCTGCAAGCAGTTCTTGAGTCGGGTGGACTTCTTCTATAATTATTTGTTGCATTGTGAATGCAGATTTCTTGTCGCGGAATACATATAACCAGCTCCCTTGTAAGTTTGATGGATTTTAAATTATTGAAGAATTCTCCTAGTTCACTTTATGTGATATATGAAATGGACTATGGTCAGCTAGTATATTTTAGCAAGGTTTCAAAGCTTAAATTATTAAAATGGAGGCGCGATTAGCATGTGCTTATGTATTTTAAACTTGTTTACACGATAAAGGGCGCAATTCTGGAGCAATAGGGTTGAAATACTGTGAGTAATTAGTTTCGTATGATATCTTGAATGAGATTGATTTTGGTTCGAATTGGTTGGGTAGTTGACCCCCCAGGGGAGGAAAAAAATCTTATTTACACGAAAGAAGGCGCAATAGGGTTGGTGTTTGTAAGTAGGTAGTTTTGTATGTCAGAGGAGGAAATAAACCTTGCTTACACGATAGAAGGCGCAATATATGAGCAATAGGGTTGAAAGTTGGTAAGTAGGAAGTTTTTCATGTTGTCTGGGATGGAATTGGCTTTGGTACGAATCGGTGAGGGGAATAAGCCACAGAGAAGGAAAAAGATCTTGTTTACACGATAGAGGGCGCAACTTTGGAGCAATAGGGTTGAAAGTTGGTAGGTCGGTAGTTTCTCGTGTCATCTAGGATGGAATTGGCTTTGGTACGAATCGGCGAGGGGAATGAGCCACAGGGAAGGAAATGAATCTTGTTTACACGATAGAGGGCGCAATTTTGGAGCAATAGGGTTGAAAGTTGGTAGGTAGGTAGTTTTTCATGTCATCCTGGATGAGATTAGGCTTTGGTACGAATCGGTGAGGGGGATGAGCCACAGGGAAGGAAATTAATCTTGTTTACACGATAGAGGGCGCAACTATGGAGCAATAGGGTTGAAAGTTAGTAGGTAGGTAGTTTTTCATGTCATCCTGGATGCGATTGGCTTTGGTACAAATCGGTGAGGGAGATGAGCCACAGGGAAGGAAATGAATCTTGTTTACACGATAGAGCAAATTTGGAGCTATATGATAGGTAGGTAGTTTTTCATGTAATCTTGGAGGGGATTGGCTTTGGTACGAATCGGTGAGGGCGTTGAGCCACAGGGAGAATAAAACTTGTTCACACGACAAAGGTCGCAATTTTGAAGAAATACAGTTGAAAATCGGCGATCTAAATAGATAGAAAACTAGTTTAAATTTGGAAAAAAAATCTGAATTGAATAAATACATTTTTCGAACTCGATACGTCGTGAAACCCAACTTTCTTAATACAGCTTGCTGCTATAGACTTTTTCTATGAATCGTCCGTTTCCTTTGTCGTACCGAATCGAATCTATACGAGACATTACAATAAACGCTCGGGCACGCTTCGGAAAAAAACGACCTGTTGCCTATTCTCTCCATCCGCGACGTGTCTGACCTAAAACCGTTTCGTATAGCCATATTTTTCCGAGTTATTCAGGCTGAAAATGAACGACGACCGACATTCGGTCACGTCGCTCATAGCCGCTCAAAACGACGGTCGATAAATACTGTATTATATCGATCCGGCGTGAATAATAATAATAATTCCGGTAATAGTAACTCGATAATTAGATGAAGAATATGAGTGAAAAAATCGTTAATTACTCGACCGTGACTCATCCGATAAAT
The DNA here is from genome assembly GCA_030704885.1 of Cynegetis impunctata. NCBI lineage: Eukaryota > Metazoa > Arthropoda > Insecta > Coleoptera > Coccinellidae > Cynegetis > Cynegetis impunctata. Next base: position 88,169 of record JARQZK010005139.1, on the reverse strand, counting down.
ATTGCCGGTTAATGGAGTGCGAGGGGAGGGATTTCTCGCGGAAAAATATGAAAGAGACGCTCCTTTTCATTACACGTCGTTGTACGGACGTCCCTGAAAATAATGACCTTTGCAGATAGAATAGACGTATAGAAATCTCTTCTACTCATCACGAGTGTTGCAGATGTGTAGCTGGTTAACGAGAATGTTAATTTTCAAAGACATTGTAAAATAACAGTACATATCTATATAAATTATTATTTTCTGTGATGCATTGTTATTTACCTGCCTTTTTTCCGCAATAACAGGCCATTTGAGTTAGAAAACCGACTTATATTATTATACATTTAACGTTTGACGACGAAACTCGATACTGTCACATAACTTTTTAAGGATTCAAATTCAAAAGTTTTGAGAATGCCACAAAATTTGTGATTACTCTTCTACACAGTGGATTTTCCAACTCTAATGGCCTTTTATTGCTGAAAAAAGACAAGTATATAAGTAATTATATATATATATATATATATATATATATATATATATATATATATATATATATATATATATATATATATATATATATATATATATAAATATATATATATATATATATATATATATATATATATATATATATATATATATATATATATATATATATATACCGGGTGTCCACGGAAGGTGGCTAGCCACTATAACTCTTTTTTTTTCGAAAATAATGAAATAAAATTTAGAGCATCTGTTTGAAGCATAAAACTGCATTTTTTGACAAGTAACTCAACTTCATAACATAAACTTTCGATTTTTAAATGGGACACCGGGTATATTTTCAGTTTTTCTGTCTCCATATGACATTTAGAATACAACCATGTATCATTTTTTGCTTTTTGTAACCATTTTTTTTTTCTTCGAAATAAATTTTCATTCTAGAGGGCTATGGATGCGTTCAAATAACTAATTTCGGTCCTAAAATGTATTTCAAAATACAACTTCACTGTTTTCGATCAAAATGTTCCAGCTATGTGAAGTTTAATTTGAAAACTTTTATTACTATTTTTGTTCAAATGGCAACATGGTGGCTCGTCGGGTTGAAAAAAAAGATAATTTTATTACGATTAATTTGATACCGCACTCTAGGTATTAGGTTGAAAGAAAACTTTCGATAAAAACCTGAAATCCCATAACCTTAGAACTTTCTTTGAATGAAGAATCTTATTGAGATTAAAATAACATTTGAAATCATCGAGTAGCCTGTGAACCACTGAAAAAAAATAAGTCCGAAGCCACGCCCACAAATCTACGTCCCAGGACGGTAAACAGGGCCATTTTAGGGCCGAAATTATTTATTTGAATGCATCTACAGCCCTCTAGAATAAAAATTTATTTCGAAAGAAAAATTAAACATTAGTTACAAAAAGTAGCAAATGATACATGGTTGTATTGTAAAAAGTCATGTGGAGACAAAAAAACTAAAAATATTCCAGGTATCTCATTTAAAAATCGAAAGTTCATGTCACTTGCATGAAGTCGAGTTTCTTGTCAAAAAATGCAGTTTTATGCATTAAACAGATCCTGTAAATTCCATTTCATTATCTCCGAAAACAAAAAAGTTATAAGAGCGAGCCACCTTCTGTGGATATATATATATATATATATATATATATATATATATATATATATATATATATATATATATATATATATATATATATATATATATATATATATATATATATATATATATATATATATATATATATATATATATATATATATATATATATATATATATTTATTCGAATTGTTGTTGCCTGTGATTTATTTTTAATCTCTAGATAATTATTAGCAATAACAGGCTGGTTGAATCTTAAAATCTTGAAATTTCTTTGACATTCATTGATTCGAAAAATTTTTTTAAAAAGACAAGGCTGCTTTGTCTTGCTAATTATTTATTATATGCTATTCAGTCTAATATTAACAATCAAAATAGTTATCATTAGATGGTAAGGGAAACCAAAGAAACCTTTACCTACGTAATGTTTGAAAATAAAAATAATAGGGTACTATTTATCTAACAACAAAGAAATTAGTCATGGGAAAACATTAAAGATGTGGAGTAGAATTATCGGTATAGTACGTTTATATGGAAGCAGCCGTTGACACGTGTTTCGGACTCTTTGGTCCTCATCAGAACGGCGTAGCTAAGTATTGGATTGAAAATTTTATTTATTAAACTATTTTCATCTCCAAATTTTCAATCCAATACTTAGCTACGCCGTTCTGATGAGGACCAAAGAGTCCGAAACACGTGTCAACGGCTGCTTCCATATAAACGTACTATACCGATAATTCTACTCCACTTCTTTAATGTTTTCCCATGACTAATTTCTTTGTTGTTAGATAAATAGTACCCTATTATTTTTATTTTCAAACATTACGTAGGTAAAGGTTTCTTTGGTTTCCCTTACCATCTAATGATAACTATTTTGATTGTTAATATTAGACTGAATAGCATATAATAAATAATTAGCAAGACAAAGCAGCCTTGTCTTTTTAAAAAAATTTTTCGAATCAATGAATGTCAAAGAAATTTCAATTACCAATATCGTAATGAAACGTCAACTTATTAATTAAATCGAGTTTTTTAAGATTCAACCAGCCTGTTATTGCTAATAATTATCTAGAGATTATATATATATATATATATATATATATATATATATATATATATATATATATATATATATATATATATATATATATATATATATATAAAGGGTGTCAATTTGAAAACGAGCAGCACTCAATATGTCGATTCGTTCATTCTACATGAAAAACTATGAAAGGTAAATCAACTACAGAAAAAAAACAATAAAACAATAAAAAGCGATTTTTTTTAAATGAACAATGATGATCCTAATCAGTTATCGAGAAAACTATTTCGTGATTTCAAACGTCAAAAAGGAAAAAATAAGAAACAAAATTTTTATCGAATGCTTTTAAATGAATTAGATTCGAGGTTAAATACGGTTATGTTGACCGTTAAAATAAATGTTACTCATCTATAAACATAATTTTCTCAATAAACATGATTCCATTCCATTACTTCCATACACTTCGCGAGGTTATTTTACTGACAAGTGAGGTTATGAGATCAGTATTGACATTTTCAACTGTCAATGTTGTCAAATGTCCGATTGCATTTAAAGTTAGGTTAGAACATTTCTACCAACATGTCTTGATTCATTTGATTTATGACCTTCACTTTCCATCGACGTATTGAAATATTCAAATAAGAAAACTACAGAATAAGACCCTCTTTGTAAATTTTCACCATAGGTAAAAACAACTCGGCATATCGCTGCAACCTCAATAGTTTAACAAATTAATTCAAAGTTAATAACACAAGTTGGACAAATCATCTCAGAAGGCCACGAAGACGTTCTAGAGGAGGTGTAACGAACTTCAAGCTACAATGGTGCAAGATTTCAATTTTACGACCAGTAATTACCTGTCATTAAGTTCAAGAAATTAAATTCTTACACATTACATCTCGACAATCTCAATTATTTTCGGAAATTAATGAATGACACGTTTTTACGAAGATATTAAGTTCCGGTGAGAAAAACTGAATAGTATATTCTTTTGTTCAATAAATATAATATATAATGAAAAATTTCCGAGAAATTATAAGAAAATATTTATTTATTATAAGTTATTACAGCCTGAAGTTATGTTTTATATGACATTATATTTAAAAAATGGGCCAAGTGCAAGTCGGATTCGCGCACGAAGGGTTCCGTACCATTGACTATGCCCCCCTTAATTATTTATTTTATTCTAATTTTATTATTTATCATTAAAGTAAAGATACAACTGAGTATTTTGTGAATATTTAAAGTGCCCACCTGTTACCTTTCATAGATATCGAGCAAAAATAGGCAAAAAAATAGCGTTTTTTGCATGGGAGCCCCCCTTGAATATTTATCTTATTTTAATTTTATTGTTTTTTATTGAAGTAAAAATACAACTGAGTATTTTGTGAATATTTCAAGTGCCTACCTGTTACCTTTCATTGATATCGAACACAAATAGGCAAAAAAATGGCGTTTTTTGTATGGGAGCCCCCCTTGAATATTCATCTTATTTTAATTTTATTATTTTTTATTGAAGTAAAAATACAACTGAGTATTTTGTGAATATTTCAAGTGCCTACCTGTTACCTTTCATTGATATCGAGCAAAAATAGGCAAAAAAATGGCGTTTTTTGTATGGGAGCCCCCCTTGAATATTTATCTTATTTTAATTTTATTATTTTTTATTGAAGTAAAAATACAACTGAGTATTTTGTGAATATTTCAAGTGCCTACCTGTTACCTTTCATTGATATCGAGCAAAAATAGGCAAAAAATAGCGTTTTTTGCATGGGAGCCCCCCTTGAATATTTATCTTATTTCAATTTTATTATTTTTTATTGAAGTAAAAATACAACTGAGTATTTTGTGAATATTTCAAGTGCCTACCTGTTACCTTTTATTGATATCGAGCAGAAATTGGCAAAAAATGGCGTTTTTTGTATGGGAGCCCCCTTGAATATTTATCTTATTTCAATTTTATTATTTATCATTGAGGTAAAAATACAACTGAGTATTTTGTGAATATTTCAAGTGCCTACCTGTTACCTTTCATTGATATCGAGCAGAAATTGGCAAAAAATGGCGTTTTTTGTATGGGAGCCCCCCTTAAATATTTATCTTATTTTAATTTTATTATTTTTTATTGAAGTAAAAATACAACTGAGTATTTTGTGAATATTTCAAGTGCCTACCTGTTACCTTTCATTGATATCGAGCAAAAATAGGCAACAATAGCGTTTTTTGCATGGGAGCCCCCTTGAATATTTATCTTATTTCAATTTTATTATTTTTTATTGAAGTAAAAATACAACTGAGTATTTTGTGAATATTTCAAGTGCCTACCTGTTACCTTTCATTGATATCGAGCAAAAATAGGCAAAAAAATGGCGTTTTTTGTATGGGAGCCCCCCTTCAATATTTATCTTATTTTAATTTTATTATTTTTTATTGAAGTAAAAATACAACTGAGTATTTTGTGAATATTTCAAGTGCCTACCTATTACCTTTCATTGATATCGAGCAGAAATTGGCAGAAAATGGCGTTTTTTGTATGGGAGCCCCCCTTGAATATTTATCTTATTTTAATTTTATTATTTTTTATTGAGGTAAAAATACAACTGAGTATTTTGTGAATATTTCAAGTGCCTACCTGTTACCTTTCATTGATATCGAGCAAAAATAGGCAAAAAAAATGGCGTTTTTTGTATGGGAGCCCCCCTTGAATATTTATCTTATTTTAATTTTATTGTTTTTTATTGAAGTAAAAATACAACTGAGTATTTTATGAATATTTTAAGTGTCTACCTGCTGCCATTATTGATATCGAGAAAACGAGGGCAAAAAATCGCCCCCTCTTAAATATTCATTTTATTTTGTTTTTAGTATTTGCTGTCATAGCGGCAACAGAAATACATGATTTGTGATACAGCCTGGTGACGGATAGACAGCGATTCTTAGTAATAGGGTTCCGTTTTTACCCTTTGCATTATGTAAATCAAGAATCTCCTGAAAAAGAAATTTAAAGTAGCTTGAGATAACTAAAAGTACTAACCAATAAAGGCTTGAATATTTAGAAATTTCACAAGAAACCCAGAACACTGTGAAATGGAAATTTCGTAAATCATAATCCAACAAGATGAAAAAGTTATGACTTGTCATCGGGAGGGATGAAGGATTTTCGGAAAAGTTATTTCTTCGAGACCAGTTAAGGTGATTGCTTAACATGTCAGTGTTTTGCCACGCGATCGTACCTCCATCTCACTCTGACATTCGAATAAGTCCGTCTAAGAACAGAGGTACCCAACCGGTGTTACGCAAAAACCCCATAGACATATGAGTAGAATAGCCGCTGAAAATTTATTATAGATGGGAATATTAGCTCTCATTTGAAAGGTTCATCTTTCTTTCGAACCTTTTTTACCTCTCCTCTCACATATTCCGCTTTAACCTCACTATTGGAATTTATATAGAGTAGGTATATGCTTCCATTTGAATGAAATTATTTACAGTGTTTCAACATCAAGTTTAGATTTATGTTCAAAGATCAACAGATGAATAAAATCACGATATGTCACTGTTGGTAGAGTCAGAAAAGCTTATAATAAAATGATACAAACCATAATTAAAATGTTGAGCCTAAATTCATGTATTTCCCAGCTAGGTTCTCATATACCAAGATTGATTTCTAGTGGCTAACCATCAGATAAATTCATCAGAGTCTCGAGAAAGACAACATGGCTCAATAATTCTAACACGACAGTCGTAAACTTAACCTTAGAATTTCATGGCGCTGTAATCATATATATAAGAAAGATTTTTGCGACACGGAAAACTGCACCTTTTGGAGGGTTCTTCTGCACGAGGGAAGAACCACCAAGTGGGGTGCATATTTAACGTTAGAAAGGTTTATCCAATGGTCTGCGTACCACAATGCGCATCTTGGAGGGTTCTCCTGCACGAGGGAAGGACCACCAAGTGAGGCGCATATTTAACATTGAAAAGGTCTATCCAATGGCCTGCGTACCACAATGCGCTTCTTGGAGGGTTCTCCTGCACGAGGGAAGAACCACCAAGTGGGGCACATATTTAACGTTAGGAAGGTCTATCCAACGGTCTGCATACCACAATGCGCCATTTGGAGGGTTCTCCTGCATGAGGATAGGGCCACCAAATGGGACACATATTCAACGATAGAAAGGTCTATCGAAAGTTCTTTATAACCCTCAGGACATATTCAAGATTTTTGTAGTTTGTTCGACAACAAAAATCTTCTTGCTTTTCATCAATTGAAGAAATTATATTGAACGCGAAATACGTAATTTTTCACTGTATTTATATTTCTCCCGAAAGTGGTCCACCCGTAAAATCAAACATGTTGGGTACCGCTGACCTACGAGAGATCGAAAAGCGTCAAAAGTGAGAGGCCGTTGTTGTGGCATCTTTTTTCGGCCGATAAAACTGCGCAAACCGAACGAGAAAACTGGTTCTGGCTCATTCGGGGCCGAGTTTTATTATCGAGTCTGCGTCGAATGTTTGCGAGAGCGAAAAAAAAATCAACATCACCTGCTTTATTACCTTTCCACCGGCTCTCGTCCGACGCCTATTGGCGGGGCGGAAAGGTGGAAATCGGGACCCGCGGCCAAATTTCACCAACGCCATCGAATTACGAAATGTCACGAAATGAGAATCGCTTAAGTATCGGAAGCGTCTGAGGAAGTTACGAAGAATAGTGCCCGAGGAAGTTAAAAAAAATTCTGACAATATTTGATCGATTACAATTTAAGATTACCCAACTGGCTTCTTCAATTTATCACAATTTTTTAGTTCCTTTTTCAAATTGGATAGTTATGCGATCGAAATTATGAAGAGTATCTGTGGATTCGGATCGCAGGACCACAAACGGTAATAATAGTGACGGTATGGAATTAATTGCTAATGGGGCCTCAAACTGCCTGAGTCTTTCAGGAACTTGAAAAATAAGCCCGGCTCTAATATTCACTGAAAATTAGGTTTAGAACATTAGTGTTCAACCTTTTGAAAGTGATCGGTGGACCTGGATCGAAGGACCACCGCAAAAATAAATTTTTTTTCATTCAATTACTCTTAAACGTTTTTCAATTTAATTACTCTAAAACGTTGTTGATTTATCACATTGTGCTGGATATTTTAATTATTGAGGTACCAAGGGTATGATATCTTAATTATTGAGAAAAATATAATTCAAAACAATTCAGGTAGGTACTGGCATTTAACTGAAGAAATATTCATAACGTAATGACAGTAACTATGGTTGTAAGTTGTTATTTGTCAATAAGACAGCACATAATAGTAATTTATGTACCAAGTGCGTTATATAGATCCTAACGCCTGGAGGGTTACAATCGGCCCGAGGGATGAATGTTTCCCGATGGGCATTAGGATCTAGTAACGCACGTGGTGCATACAAGATTTTATTTTTCACGAAAAAATTATTTTATTATAATGACAAATCGATTTTAAAATCGGTTCATTGATCCTATACTTTCCATTTTCCTTTCCATAGTAGGCATGTCATTTGTTGATATTTTGACGTTTGTGAATATTTTTGTCATCATATTTACTGAATGCCATTGCTGCTTTCTTTGTGTAGTCTTATAGAAATAATGGAAATGAAAATGAATTTACCCAAGAATATCATAGAAAATGCAGCCAAAGCTGCGAATAATTCATTGCCGGAGAAATCCAGAGTCGCATACGACAAGGATTATGAAGTATTTAATCAATGGAACTTGCTTCATTTCTCCTCGTAAAATGAGCGGGCGTTATGATCCATAATACCCGCCCATAACGCCCTATAGGGCATAATGACTGTATTTGTAGCAACCGTATCTAAGGTAAAATCAACAAATAATATACAAGTGAAAATGAAATTATTTGTATGTGCTGTATATGTTTTTAAAAAAAAATTTCCTAGGCCCTAGAGCGATATTTTAGAAAAATAACGCCCAAAATATTTCGTATTCAACTGACGTACATAATATATAAGAACTGCGTGTCAACCGGCTCTATCACGGTGTCTCACGTATTTTTTGCTGAACAAAATCGGAACGAGGAAAGTTACGAGTAACTTTTCCTTTCGACGTTTTCCTTCTAGACGACGCGAACAATTCCATAGCATTCCCGCGCAATTATCTTTCATTACGCGTCAATTAGACCGTCCAATCGACAACTGAACGCCATCGAACACGACTCAATTAGACTAATTTCCGAAACCCGACTGCGTCGAGGAGTTTCTCACAGGTAGGAAAACGGCCCGGGGCCTTCAAAACATTTCGCCGTTTCCGATAATCTGGGTTAAGAGCGACGTTCATCAAGTCGTAGACATCGTCGGAGGAGCTCTCAACGTAGGAACTTTAAAAAATGCCGGGCTAGTTGTAACGGGCGTTGCCAGATGTACCAATTTTGCCGGAGAATCGGGAATTTTCCGATTATCAAAAAGTATATTGGGAAATGGAAATATCGAATCATAATTTGGCGTATAAGTAAATGAATGTCATGATAATTCAACATAACTTTGTTTTCTTGGGACCAGAATGGATGTCACGAAGAAGCGTATGAGTTGAGGCAGAAATACTCGAAATCGAAAGATATGCAGATATGAACCTAGAAATAAACTATCAGAAATGCAACATAGCGATCGATTCTGATAGTCAAGCTGCTATTAAGGCACTCAGCTCCCATATCATTAGTAGGGGAGCCCGAGATGCTAAATGGGGATTCACTCGAGCGTCGTGGGGACCTTTTGTATTGTGAAGATTAGATGCTAAAACGAAAAATAGTCATATGATATATGCCATTTCACTGGGGGGGAAAACGTGTGCAGATTTTCAAAAATGAGAAAAAAAAATCGTAATATAGAAATACTCGAGCGCGTCAGATATTAATAGCTTATACACCCCACATCGTCTCTGATAACGAAGGTAAGTTAATCTGCCGGTTTGCATGGTGGGGGTGACCCATACGAAACCAAAACTCATCGCCGATATTCAAAAATGCAAAAAAAAACAATGACATTTCCTTCAAAATTAAAATTAAAATTTAACCGTGCTCGAGAATGTCAAAGTGACGTTTTCTTTTTGCAACTTTTAGATTCTCCTATTTCCTTATACCACGTGCAAACCGTCAGATTAGTGAAATGCATACTCTTCTGCATGTAATTAACTCACCTTACCTTAATCTGACGCGCTCGAGTTTGTCGAATGATCGATTTTTTTACTAATCTGGTCGGCTGCCCTAGACCAACGCCCCCATATTAAGGGTCCATGTATGGTGGGAATATTTAGAAGAGTGCAAGGTTTCCCCCAATATGTTATCCTGCCGCGCTTGAGTAAATCCCAAAATCCTCTTGGGCTTGGGCTCCCCTACTACATCGAATCAGAGTTTATTTATTTATTTAATCGTGTCAGAAGCATTGTACCTACATGAAGTTAGCATAAGAAAAAACACATACATATGAAGTACAAAACAAGTACAAGAAGTGAAGGTATAAAAACATATAGATATATAACAGTCAAGTATTTCTATTTTATGATGTCTTGGACTAGAACTTGGCTATGTCCAGCGCTTCCGGGGTAGCATGCACCAAATCCTCAATGGTGCATGTGCTTGGACACAGCTCACACTGCCTGAGATGGGTGGTGGTTTGAGTTGATATGGGACTTTCAAGGGAAACTCAATGAAATAGGCAAGAGTAACACGGTCTTCTCAGTCTGGGTTCTCGGTCACTAGGGAATCATAGGAAACGAAGAGGCTAATAATCTTGCCTGAAAGGGAGCACGAAGGCCATTTACTGGCCCAGAACCTTTCTGTGGTATAGGAAAATACACCTATAAGAAAGAGTTTCGGGAGAAGGAGGTTACGGAAAGAGAAACACTCTGGCGGAATATTTCAAGGATGGATCATTCCAAGAAGTTCCTTCGGAACTTTAAACTTTCAAGATCCAAAGGATATCTGGATCACAGTAAGAACAAATTACACCTCTTCACTGACTTCCTCACAGGACACTGTCGCCTAAGGAAGCATCTACTGAGAATAGGTTTATCAGAAACTGTCGAGTGTAGATTCTGTGGGGAGGAGGAGGAAACTCCTGTTCACGTGGTTACAGAATACCTTGCCATTGCAAGCTAATGGAAAGAATTCTTTGGACCTCTTTGGAGCGTTTCCAGATACTGGAGTTCATCAGTTCTCTGGAACTAGAAGCCGAGCTGTACATGGCGCAGTGGAGAAAACCGCTCTCATGGGGGACACAATAGACCTTAAGAAATGAAATTCTTGAATAAAGATGTTTCCATTGTTGAAGTCCTTCAAGTTTTCTCTGGCCATGTACTTTTTTCATCACAGAAAAATCATAAAACATGAAATTATTCAGTTCTCAGTCCAAAGTTGCAATTTTCTATGGTCGAACTCCAGTTTCTCCCACTTCCCCGTGAAAGTTTCATATCTGATAAACTTAAACCCTCCGGAAATTTCAGAAAGTTGGCAACTCTGCGGTTAACAGAACGAATGTGAGATTGTTATCCCGCAACTTCGTTAATTTGAATGTCTTTGTTGAAGTGAAGTGCCTTTAATAATTATTACCTGGTGTTCTTCTTCCGGGTAGTCCCTTTGACTTTACACAATGCTATGTTGCCAAACTTATAGTGATTTCTAACTTTTTCTCGCCTCATACGGCACATAGTTACGAAAATTCATTATAGTACTTTCTATTCAGCAGAGAAGCATTAACCATCTTTAGCTCTGTACAAACATTCAACAGTTGACTTCATAATTAATTTGAAAATTCTAAAAAAACTAAATATCGAAAGTTAACGATGCGACTTTAGGCGACTTGGCAACTCCGGTTCGGTTGTTGACTTTGGTCGCAGAGATGTGGGCAGTTGTAATACGGTGTCGAATACGTTCTATCAGCTTAAGAGGGTCTTCTTTTGGTACCGTCGAGATAATATTTGATTAAGTGCTCGCCCACAAAACGGCAACAAAGTAAACAAACCATTCTACAGGTATGTGTCGTAATAAATTCACAGAAGACCGAATCGATGAATTTTTGGTAACAACGCCACAAGCCCCGACGAAGAAACGAAGGTTTCGAAAGTATGCTCAATTCCACAGCTTCTGCAGATTGAATTAGATGGTTGAAATTTGGTACGTGGATATACATATATATATATATATATATATATATATATATATATATTTATATATATATATATATATATATATATATATATATATATATATATATATATATATACAGGGTGTTCCAGAATAACGTCAGAAAATTTCGAGGGGCTATTCTTTAAGACATTTTAAGAAAAAAAGTTCCAATGACAGTAGGTCCGCAAATGCTTCCTCACCGAAATACAGGGTGTTGAAGTTTGAAAAAAAATTTAATTTTTTTTGATATCTTCTAAACTACGAATGCTATCGAAATGAACTTCAGAACATTGTTATAACTCCTTAAGTTCTATAAACTACTTTCGAAATTTCTTCCAAAACTGTCATTATTTACCAATAATGACCTCCCTCAAAAATATGGTTAAATGAAACCCACGGTACCCCCCTATTATCCGTTCCTTAACAGTTTTGGAAAAACTTCAAACAGTAGTTTATAGAGTTTAAGTAGCTATAACAATGTTCTGAAGTTCATCTTGATAGCAATCGTAGTTTAGGAGATATTAAAAAAAATTTCATTTTTTTTTTCAAACTTCAGCACCCTGTATTTCGGTGATGAAGCATTTGCGGACCTACATTCATTGGAACCTTTTTTTCTCAAAATGTCTTGAAGAATAACCCCTCGAAATTTTCTGACGTTATTCTGGAACACCCTGTATATATGTATAATTTTTTTTCCTGGTCCCTATTGGCATCTCCAGCGGATCTAATCGAGTCGAATGAGCTGAAATTTGGTACCTCGGATTGCTCTCTTGGCAGAACCAAAGTATCAAAATTTGGATAAAATTTTACGTAGATATTTCAATAAAAAAAATCGAAGGCCCATTGAAAATTGATAGGGTGGCCCATGACTCATTCACAACCGGTATATATATATATATATATATATATATATATATATATATATATATATATAAATATATATATATATATATATATATATATATATATGTGTATATATATATATATATATATATATATATATATATACAGGGTGATTCATTAAGAATGTCCAATCTCTGAACTGTAGATTCTAGACCTCAAAATATGATGATTCTGCTCAACATGCCTTATGCAAATATTGCTAGTTTCCGAGATACGAGGTGTTCAAAGTTTAAATTAAAATTTTGATTTTCGCAATAATTTTTTATGTTTTCACAACTTCTCTTTGAAAATTGGCAATTTTACGTTTTTTGGCATGAGGAATCTAATTTAACATTGCCAATAGAGGGCGCTAGTTACACTTGTTTGTGTTAATTAAATCAAAGTAAACTTTTTTTGGGCTAAACTTACAACTAAAATAATAAAAAAATATTAAAAAGCGTTAAATTCTACAAAAAAAAGTTACTCTTCTTTGATTCGTGTAACTCAATCGGTTATCGAGTTATTTGCTTCTAAAAAGTTCAAAAAATTTTAATTTTTTCATAAAAAATCTTATTATTCCTTAAATATGTAACAATAAGAAATTTGTAAACAAAAATAAAAAACTTCAAAGCAAATGCTCAAAATGCCCACCATTTACTTCAATACACTTGTTTACAAAGAAAAAATTACTTCTCTTCCACAACTGCGACGGAAAATAGAAGAAGCCGCGGATGTAATTAAAAATAATAGACAAGGATTATTTGATATTAAGAGATCTTTACGAAAGCGGATCATAAAGTGTATTGAAGTAAATGGTGGGCATTTTGAGCATTTGCTTTGAAGTTTTTTATTTTTGTTTACAAATTTGTTATTGTTACATATTTAAGGAATAATAAAAATTTTTATGAAAAAATTAAAATTTATTGAACTTTTTAGAAGCAAATAACTCGATAACCGATTGAGTTACACGAATCAAAGAAGAGAAACTTGTTTTAGTAGAATTTAACGCCCTTCAATATTTTTTTATTATTTTAGTTGTAAGTTTAGCCCAAAAAAAGTTTACTTTGATTTAATTAACACAAACAAGTGTAACTAGCGCCCTCTATTAGCAATGTTTAATTAGAGTGAAAATTATGATTTCTCATTCCAAAAAACGTAAAATTGCTAATTTTCAAAGAGAAATTGTGAAAACATAAAAAATTATTGCGAAAATCAAAATTTAAATTTAAACTTTGAACACCCCGTATCTCGGAAACTAGCTATATTTGCATAAGGCATGTTGAGCAAAATCATCATATTTTGATGTCTAGAATCTACAGTTCAGAGATTGGACATTCTTAATGAATCACCCTGTATATATATATATACGTATCATTTTTTTTCCAGGTACATATTGGCATCTCCAGCGGATCTCATCGAGTCGAATGAGATGAAATTTGGTATCTGGGATTGCTTTCTTAGCTGAACGAAAGTATCAAAATTTGGAAAAATTTCTACAACCATTTTTAAGTAGATATTTTTAATTTTAATAGAAATACCTTCCCGGTAAAATACGACCGTAGTCATAGAGCTCTGCTGTTCGCGAGTTTTTTTTCAAAAAGATCTAAATGTCGGGATCTTGTTGCAAATATAAATGGAGCTAAAATCTATAAGTAAATACAAAAATTTCCGAAGTTCGACTGAGGCTTTTTTTTTGTGGAGACCATTTTACTCAGTAGTAGAATTTTATTATGTAACTGAATTTAACAATGTACCATCGACCCTTGGGTTCCACATTTGGTGGCAACATATCTTATGTTTTTTCGTCATATACAAAATTTTGTATCTGTTTAATTTAATTTAATTAACAAATATGATGATTCTCAACATATGTTTATACATAATTGACACATAAATGTTTTTCAGTTTTGTTCTTTCATTTTCATAGATTCTTGCTTTGTTTAACTATTGAATGTGTGTTTTGTTTGGTTTGTTATTATTGTTGAATTTTATTTTTAATTCTTTATTGTGCTTTGTCCACAAAATTGTGTCATCTTATATGACAATAAAGATATTTCTTTTTCTTTAGTTCGAAAATTACTGTTTCCCTAACCTACACATAACACGTTGAACAGTTTGATGCCAACGGAAGTTGAAGTGTTCTCATAATAATCTAACGGACGTTAATTTCCAGAAATTTGAACGCCTTAATTTTAATTAGCCGCAAAATCGACCATAACCCGTAATTTCAGCGACAGAATCACGTCCTTGAGATAATCGCTAAATTTCGAATCGGTTCCGAATCTTCAAAACCGTGAACAATTAGAACCAATCGGAATATTCCGCTGACCGTCGGAGTTTTCTTTCGGACGGAGGAAGGAAAAATATTTATGGGAACTTTTCGTTCCAATATTTCACACCAGTATGCTTTTAGCGTGAAACGCAAGTGCGGTCATGTTCCGACATAGAAGAAAGTGCGAGGAAACGTTCACTTCATCTGGAGTTTATACAAATGGGGCTTTTTGTACCCAGAATTCATGTAAGCCGGCCAATCTACAACCGCTGTCGCACAATATTTGAATAGAAAATAATGTGACTTATTCAAAAGTTTACTGTCGTAAATTAATAAAACGAGAGAAGCAAGAATGATGACTATACAGATGTAGTTGTAAATTCACAGCAAATACATGAATGAACAGAATGATGATATGCATTTTTTTCTCCGATCGTGGGAAAAGTGGCGCTATTTTGACCTGTTTTCTATGCGCAAAGTTCAACATTCCAGAATAGTGGGCAGTTGCTAAGCAATTAGAAAATAACAGTGCGGTAATATTCTTTTTCTACAAGCGTGCGCTTTCAACCCTTTTCCCGCACGCATTTCAATTCGTAAAGTAGTAGTGCCAAACAGTGCGGGAAAAACCCCTGCTATTCCATTTCCGCACGCGTTTGCGTGCGGTAATGGAATAGCGGGGATTTTTTCCCGCACGCTTTTATTAGAGAATAAACTGAATAATGATATGTCTCTATGCACCGAACGCCACCGACGACGTTACTATGGAAACGACATGTGAATTAACATAATATGTCATTAGTATGAAATTATTTGAATATATCAAATCGAATTTCATCGGTGTGTTAAAATCTCCGTTAAAATAAGCGCTTGTAGAAAAAATATTGTTCCTAACTCGTGCGGAAAGAGTCTTTCCGCACTTGTTAGGAAAATAACTATACCGCACTGCTGTAGCGTGCGGTAATGTAACAAATGGATTATTACAATAAAATGAAACAAAGTATGGTTTTGATTTTTATAATTGTTGTTAATATTTACATTTGAATTTGTATCCTGTAGCTTGACGTTTCAAAAATGGTCTCAGTTTTTGGTACTGGGCAATATTAATATTATTTTTAACAAAGTTGATCGAAGCATGGAATAATGTGCCCACAACGTCGAAGATTTCATTGTTTTAGCCAACATACGCCATCAGTACAATCTCAGAAAAGGATACACTGTTGTTTTTCTGCAAAAATCCATGAAGCGTTGGTACGCAAGTTCATACTCCTTTCTGGATTTCGCCGGAAGTAAATTAAGTGAAGCCGCGTTCGCGGCTTCTACTAGTTCAGAAGGCGTGCAAGGTAACAAATAATCACTATCAGTGTTCATGTTTACTATTTCTTTTTTAATTCCTTATAAAATACAACGAATCAAACAAAACCGGCTTTAAAATTATTGTACTTTTGTCATAACGAAGTAATTTTCATGGTTACCACTTCAATACTTTAATGTGAACATAGAGAAACCTATTTAAACTTACTTGATTACATCTTGAATGAAATATTTTTTAATTAATTTTTTAAATGTAAATCAACGATCGGAGAAAAAATAGTATGTATAATTCGTGGGAAAAGCATATTCCCAAACTCCTGTGTCACCAGACTCGTCGCTACGCTCCTCGTCTGGTAATTATCACAGTCGTTTGGGAATATTATGCTTTTCCCACTAATTATACAATATACTAATCTGAACTACTTATATGTCGCTGAAGCGAAATCTGCATTCACAACGCAACAGTGAATTATAGAAAATGAACTTATTGTTGAATATTGTGAATATTTCAACAAGTATTTACAGAGCGCGCTCTAGTGAGTATGTCCAGAGTTTTGAACACTTAATTAGTTGAATTCTCATACGCCGAAATTGCAGAGAAGATATCTTCATGTCAAGAAGTATGCATTTGTTCTCTCGACGGAAGTCTGCATTTTCGGTTTAAACATTGAATTGTTGGTTCTCAGTATCTTCGACAGAGGGCGCTATTGGTATATATAGTAGTTAGGCCGTGATTTGTATTGAGGAAAAATAAGAAATATGTCAATTCACTTCAAGTCTAGTAAGCTGCACTGAAGAGATCTAATAAGATCGAAACAGTTGTATCCAGATCTTGAGCCGGGATGATTTGACGTTTCCTATAATTCACTGTTGCTTTGTGTATGAAGATTTTGCGTCCCGGAATACATATAACCAACTCACTTCGAAGATTGTTTGGTAATTTTGAAATTATTGAAAAATTTTCCTTGTTGACTTTACCTGATATATTTTGAAAATCGGTTTGACTAGGGTATTTTGGATGAAAATAATGATTCCGAAAATTGTTTTCACCTAGCATGCTTAATTGACGATGTGGTTGGTGCGAAAAATCAAAATTCAACGATCGCTGAAAAATTATTAATTTCCAAACGAAAAAGTCTAGCGGTCTGAAATTTTAGTATGTTATACAGAAAGGTTAGATTCATGCCGGAACGAACAGACAACTCCATCAGATATCAGGAAAAGATTTCAGTATGTCAAAGCTGAACTGTCTGAAAAAACCATCTTCTCTATATAGTCAAATAAACATTCGAGACTAAAACTATCGTCAGCATGGTTATTTTCAACCCAAATTACATACTGAAAGCAACTTTCGATTGAGAAGAAAATTATCAATTTTCAGAAAATTTTTCGAAAAACGCTGGCGGCCTGAAACTTTAGTATGTTATACAGAAAGGATAGATTCATACCGAAAAAAATTGAGACCTCCATCAGACATCAACTCTCTTTCAATTGTCGCGCAGTGTATGTACATATAGCGTGGGAATACGAAAGCCAACGTTTACATAATAACACTTTGATTAATTTCCTACATCGAGAGTGTAAAATATGAAGTGATAATTCGCGAGCGACGTGTACAACGATGTATTTCATCAACTCGAACGTGCCCCAATTTTGGAACGCGTCCCCGCATTTATCATCCCGTTTCGATCGAAACCCCGCGTTTCGCAATTTGCAACATTCGGCAAGTTGCCAAATTACGTAAACCGAGAGGAAGACGTACGCGAAGCTGTCGAAACCCACGCGACTATTCTCGGTGTCGAAGCGAGGTCTCGAAATTCGCGCGTATATTATAATTGCACTTTTGCCGCGTCGTAAAAAACCGTTCCCGTAATTTTTCTAGTCATTAGATAACTACTTTGTTCGTTGCTCTGCCGTCTATTTATCATTTTCATCTCGCGGACCTCCCATTCATAATAGTTTAACGGTAAGTGTGCGTTCTTTATTTTCTTAAGGTAGGTACACGGTTTCGGGTTTCTCTCACCGGTAGATTTTGAAACAAATCCGGATGACTTCTAAAACGGGATTTAATATTCGGTCTTCGAAAATAACGACAGGTCGTTTTTTTTTTCTTGAGAGAAAGAAATACAAGAAGTAGGAGTGCGGCGTAGCCGCGATGGGTAAGCATTAGTTAAGCTCATCGGCGCTATAGCAATTCGTGGGTTCGATTCCCATGGAATCCTTTGGCGTTGTATTAGTCCCTATTTAACTAGTTATTCCTTTGATTCAAATTGGTGTTTATAAGTTCTATAAGCAAATATATATATATATATATATATATATATATATATATATATATATATATATATATATATATATATATATATATATATATATATATATATATATATATATATATATATATATATATATATACCCGATTTCAGTATCGCCTAGCCTCCCCAATGCGCTTACGTATTTTTGTCAGCTAACGATCGACAAACAGAAATGTACGATTTTCCTTCATGCATTAGGTCAGTGGTGGATATACTTTCTACATGGGGGTAGGGTAGAAAATCTAAGAAATATAGTTAGCATTTGGTTCGGTAAAGACAATTTTTGAAATCGAATATGTCAGATCTAGGGAAATCCATAAAAATCGATTTGTGTTCAAAGTCGAATCTTAAATTCGTTTTGATATATCGCTCTCATGTCTAGTCCAGATACCTGAACCTTTTTACCTAAATCTGACGCTTTCGTTTTTGGATTACAAATCGGATAGTGGGGCCGCGCCTTTAGCCCATCGCGAAACGACCGGGGCACGGCGTACCGGTTAATAACTGCAACCATTTGTGACCGTTTAACGACCGAGGAGACCGGTCGTAAATATTCATAAAACCCGAGATGCGGTGAAAGCTCCGCTCGTGTATTTTTGCGAATTCGGTGAAAAATCGGACGAACACACGCAGATATTATGCTAATCCCGGAGTTTCTCGAACGACCGCAACGGTAGTAGATCGATTTTTTCGCTCGCGAAATTAGATTGAAAAAGCGATAAGTCCGAGCGGTTCGCCGCCGACGACCATCTGGGTCGTTTTTCGCGCGCGCCTGAATTTTCGTTAGTTTTTCGACCAAAGTTTATGGACGCGATGGTTGAATAGCGAAAAGTTGAATTCGAGTTAAAATTCTCCTTGGTAAAAAAGATACGCGAAAAAAACCGATGCAAATTGATTCATTACTGTTACACCCGGTATTTAAATTTTCTAATAATTGCCCTATCTCAAAAACGAATACTTTTTTGGGCAAACCAAGGTCAAAATCATATTAAACACTCTTAGTTTGGTTGAAAAAAGGTGTAATATACACACAATCCTGTTCGCGCATGCGCAGTGTATAATTTCGAATCATAAATAGCAACAACTTATGATAACTTAAAAACTACTCGATTTTTTCAACAATTTTCAATTTCTATCCCCATCTTTTTTACCCCCTCTCCCTGCATAATTCTGTATCAATTTAGCTTATAGTATTTTGGTTAAAATGTCATATCGATTGTAAAACCGAAATCTGTGTACCAAAGAACCACTAAAACGACATATTACGCGATTTCTAACGAAAAATCACCTCTTTTTGCTAATTGACAGTCCATTTCAGAACCTCCCCCTAAACCAAATTGGCTCAAAATCAATCCGAACCGTTCTCTTATTGGGACCTATCTGTGTACCAAATTTAAAGTTAATAGCTCAAATCCTTCAAAAGTTATCGAGGAAACTACAATCCGACTGACAGAAAAAATAAGTTTTTTGACACGAGTTGGGACATTTAAGACCGATTTAGGTGAAAATAAAATTTGGAAGTTTGCTGACCGTTTCTATACTTTCTATCACGTTGTGAAGTGAAAGTACAACTGTGCAACATATCATCGAATACTACTCAACTTCTCTCAATTCTTAGGAGCTTGTCTTCGAAAATAAATCAATCTTCGACTATAATTTCACTCCCACAACCCAGTTGTCCAGTACAATTCGAGTCTCAGATGCATTTAACGAATACAACTTAATTGACAGAAGCTTGCAGTCGACTTTTAGTTAATTTCAGAAACATGTACTGCAATATAACTCACAGCAAAGAACATGTCATCGAATGCTTTCCTAGAAGCGTTTCCGAAATCAAAACATCTCAAAAAAGTTTATTATAATATATTTCAATATTTAAAATCCCGTCAATTAGCAAACTCTGAAAATAACCTCAATAACATGTAATCCATTATGTTTCACATCTTAAAAACATGTCTGCCAAAAATTACACTCAATTCAGACTGATGTAGACGAATGTTTTCTTAGAAAAGTAAACTTCTCGGACACGTGTAATCGAATACAGAAATCGAGTACATAATCGAATTAAATTTGATTCCCAAATCCATATCTCATTTTTAAAAGCACGTCGTCGACTATAACTCAAATCTCAGAAACGTGTCCAGGAATTACAGATCAATTCACAGAAACGTGTTCATTCTCAAAAGAAGGTTATCCATTTAGATAACATCTCAGTAGCATGAAATCGAAAGTTTCTCGTTAATTTATCTTTCAACAGGGTTTCTCAAAAATGTTCAATCGAATACAGGATAATATTAAAGAGCATGTAATCGAATAAAATTCAATTCTCAAACCCATGTATTCGAATACAACATCGATCTCGAAAACATCTTCAATTAACTTTTGACAGCATGTCGTCGACTATAACTCGATTCTCATAAACGTGTCCAGGAATTGTAACTTAATTCACTGAAACGAGTTTAAGAATATACCATATTTCAAAAGCAATTTATCCATTATAGATAACGTCTCAGAAGCCTGTACTTGAATGTTTTCTCATGAATTTAATTGACAACGGGACTTCTCAAAAACTTGTAATCGAATACAGGTAAATATTTAACACCACGAAATGAAATGAAATTCAATTCTCAAATACATGTCTTCGAACATAAACAGCATGTAGTCGACTATAAATCAATTCTCAGAAACGTATCCACGAATTGCCACTCAATTCACAGAAACGTGTTTAAGAATGTAACTTATTTCAAAAGCAAGTTATCCATAAAGTCTCAGAAGCATGTACTTAATGTTTTCTCATAAATTTAATTAACAACGAGACTTCTCACAAACGTGTACTCGAATACAGGTTAATAGTTAACAGCACGTAATGGAATGAAATTTAATTCCCAAATACATATCCTCGGATATAAACAGCATGTCGTCGACTATAAATCAATTCCCAGAAACGTGTCCAGGAATTGCAACTCAATTCACAGAAACGTTTTAAAGAATGTAACTTCTTTCAAAAGCAAGTTATTCATTATAGATATCTTCTCAGAAGCATGTACTTGAATGGTGTTTCATAAACTCAATTAACAACGAAACTTCTCGAAAACGTGTTATCGCATACAGGTTATTTTAACACCACTAATGAAATAAAATTTAATTCTCAAATAAACGTCTTCGAATAAAAACAGCATGTCGTCGACTATCAATGAATTCTCAGGAACGTGTTTTAGAGTTCTGAAGAAATGCAGCAAGTATTTCCGAGCTCTAGTAACTTGGACAAGGGTGTGTTTAATCTCGAATATAATCTGATATTCTCATTTAGACCTGAATGCAAAATACTTACGTGAACTTGGAAGATCATAACCTATCGAAATATATATATTATTGAAAGGAGATGTTGTTTTGTTTCAGATATCCAAGGAGACTTGATATAGACAATTGATGACTTTTTTTTATTTCGCAAATCTAAGATGTAAATAATCAAGAAGACGCACACATATCGTATAAATAAGTGAAAAATTGCAATATTTCAAGTAATCACAAAAAAAGGTGAATCAAACTTACCAAGCTCAATCCGACTCTGTAGCTCGTCAATTCCAGGTCCAGGGTCTGCAGCATATCTTCGACCGCCTTCCTTTCGTCCAAAACGGGACCCGGCGGTTTGACGTCTCCCGACAGCAATCTGAAACGCCTCATGAACTCCCCGAGCGGTATGAAATTCGGAAAACCCTGCTTGTTCAGCATCGTCGAGTCTAGAATCTGCGCGCCCCTGACCTTAAAGAAAAAATGACGACGATGAAACCAAATACGAGAAAAGCGAAGAAAACCTCCAAAAGTTTCGGCACTTCGAAGCGGCTCACCTGGGATCTGAGAAGAGGCACGTTTATCAAGTCGTTGATTCCCTGTCCGTCGTTTTTGAGGAGGTTAGAACCGGCGTCGTTGCAAGCCGCGTCGTGGCACGGCAACATGCACTGGACGAACCGCAGTTTCGTTCGTCGAAGGGTCTCTATCAGACCGTCTATAGTGAATTTCGTCTGTAATTAATAAATAATAAATTATATTACAGTTAGAAAATAGTCTCCACAAAATCAACTGTTGGAAACCCTATACATCAATAAATATAAAAATTCCAGAAACCTTGCTAACGACCAGATTGAAGTAAACCCTTCTCCTCTCCTTAATCTGTTCAATGTACCTACCAATAGCTCTGAAAGAATTGCTTATTGTTATTTAGTTTCTCTAAGAACTCCCCTTTGCTATGTTCAATTTTTTGTATAAATTGATTGTTTTATAATACCATAATTTAGTACGAGATGAAGTCAATGTTATGACGAAACGCGTTTACTCATTAAATTTTATTTTCCGTCGACCTCTAAATAAAAGCTTACTTCAACGTACACGAAATTGATCATTAATGACCCATTTTAATGTGCAATTTCTCCTATTTTAATGTATGATTGTCATGGGCAACCAAACACAGAAGTATTCAGCACGGAATAGTAGAATTATTCTGTGTCAGTACTGTTATTCCACAGAGAAAAGGAATTCATAATTCAAATCGAAAAATTTAACTCTATACAAAATAAAGTAGAAACTGCGGAAAAAATTTTATGCAATAATCGTTCGAAAGTAAATAACACTTCAGCTTCTACCAGTTCCACATATTCCTTATCGGATATTGTAGGTAATGTTAACTATTCAGAATGTCACATGTCTAATATTCCATCTATGATTTTCTCAAATTGTTCCATCGGGAGCATAAATATAAATATATCGAAATGAACATAGAAATTTATATTGTGTCAAGTGTATCTGTCATGCAAAATAAAAATTTATTTCAATCAAGAATTTATACTCAATTCATGATGAGGTCGACGGAAAAATCTTGTAATAAACTCGTTTATTAATGTAGCGATTAATGGTCTCGAACTATTAACGCGCTCGCTCCGCTCACGCGTTAAAATATCTCAACCATTAATCGCTGTCATTAATAAACTAGTTTATTAAATAACTATTAAACCTGTGTAAAGTTAGTTTTTTGTTTCTTTATGAAGTTATTAATAAATTCTCTTATTATGTAGAATTACCCCGAGCTTGAGTCAACGTACATGACAAATGAGGAAAAAGGTTGGTTGAAAGAAATTTAAAAAAATTCTTTACGCAGAAATTCATAGCAAATAGAATTTATACAGAAAATTGTATAATCTGAAAGATTCGAATACACTCATTAATAATGAATAACAGGGAGCTTAAACTGAGCTTTTTGAAGACAATGAATATTTTCACTTGACATATATCGTTCAATTAATTCTGCTTTATGTTCGTCTCAGTTTGCACAAAACTAGTTTTAGTCAAATTTCAGAGAAATCTCTGGGAACCGTACAAATGTCCTTGCCTCTTCTCCACTTCACAAAATTTGTAGTGATTTCAAGCCTTTTCATGGAGTCATTGGCATATTTGCGGACAGGCCTGTTGATGTCAGAAAGGCTCTTCTTTGACTGTTACTTTAGATGTAAGCTTTTGGTGTGAGTCTTCTTTTTTCTCCAGTAAGTTTTTTCTTTTTGTTTGCTCACAAAGTTGCATAATTTACTATGTTTCTGAAATATTGTTTTTATTCTCATATAATTTGTATTCATTTTATTGTATTTTTTCCACTCTATAATTGGCAGAAGCTGTTGAGTGGTGTAGTTCTAAATAAATAAATAAATAAACTTACTTGTAAACACACACTTTTCCTCTTCATTGCAGCGTTACCACCGAAGGTCCTCCTGATACTCGAAGCCCTCTTCAGCGACTGAGAGCCGTCGATTCCCAATGTAGACCCGCTGAATGTCGAGCCGCCCAAACCTCTCACGTTCACGAAGAGCTTACTCAAATCCTCCCTGGAAATATCGACAAAATGAACCAAGACGAAAAACAATTTAAACTACGATATGGAAGAGCTGAAATGTGATCAACTACTAAGAGCTGAGAGGTTTTCTTACTTGCAACTTTCTAGGAGTATATTCGTGGCAGCCCTCGCAACTGGATTCTCCCTGCTGCACTTCAGCCACCCTTTGGCAGTGTATAAGACGGGATTCGTACCTTGCAAATGGTGAAGCATAAACTGATTGCTGCCGGCCGCTTTTCTGAGTAGGAGCTGGTGGTCTCGGTCGCTATAATGGGTGAACAGCCTAAAAAAATGCGATATTTGATCAGAACTGAACAATGTGATACCTTCTGTATCATAGTGGGGGGCCCGAGATGCTAAATGTGGATTTACCCGAGCGTCGTGGGGACCTTTTGGATTGTGAAGATTAGATGCTTAAACGAAAAAAAGGTTATATGATTTATGCCATTTCATGGGAGAACGTGTGCAGATTTTCAAAAATGTAAAAAAAGATCGTTATATGGAAATGCTCGAGCGCGTCAGATATTAATAGTTTATACACCGCACATCGTCTCTGATAACGAAGGTAAGTTAATCTGCCGGTTTGCATGATGAGGGTGACCGTACGAGAACAAAAATTAATCGCCGATATCCAAAAATGCAGAAAAAAAAGCGACATTTCCTTCAAAATAAAATGAAAATTTAACCGTGCTCGAGAATGTAAAGGTGACGTTTTCTTTTTGCAACTTTGTGAGTCTCCTATTTTCTTATGCCACGTGCAAATCGTCAGATTAGTGAAATGCATACTCTTTCGCATGTAATTAACTCACCTTGCCTTAATCTGACGCGCTCGAGTTTTTCGAACGATCAATTTTTTTTTACTAATCTGATTGGCTGCTCAGACGATATACCCCATATTAAGGGTTCATGTATGGTGAGGATACTTAACAGGTGCGAGGTTTCCGCCAATATGTTATTCTGCCGCGCCTGAGTAAATCCCAAAATCCCCGCTTGGGCACCCCTACTATTAATGCGATCGTTGCTTCAAGAAAATCGGATTACAAAATTTTCAGAGATAAAACTCCTCGTAAGATTTCCATATATTCATCAACCAACGCAGTACGACATGTTTCACTGATCATCTTCAGAACAAAAACTGTGGATACGTAAGAGGTACATCAAAATACAATTTAATAGAGGATGAAACCCAAAATTACGCAAGTTTATATCGACTCCCTTATCCTTATGAAAAGTTTGCAGAGAAGTTATTGAACTAAAAAATGTCAGTGAAATGATTGAACATAATATTTCATATAGTTCACAAGAAAGTAGATTTCTAAAGTGAAAGACTGTAGCATAATAGTAAAATCTGACATGATCCAATCATGGTCTCAGTCGGGAATATATTAACAATTATAGAAGGTAATACTTTATACACAGCCTCCATTTCCATCTCCATAATAGTCGCGCCCAGCTTACCTTTCGATGAAGGTTTCGTCGTTCGACCCCGGATAGATCGCTTCCTCGTCGAGCAACCATAGCAGTCCCCTTCTGTCGGCCTCGTGCAGGTCTGCGTACGACGTCCGTACGACGCTGTTCTGCGCCGTCCTGTCCAACAGGCTGACCAGCGGCGTCGGATTAGCGCAACCAGCGTCGTTATCTGCGGCGTCGAAGTCGACCTCGACATTCTCCTGCGCGTACCTGTCCTTCGGCGCCACCAGGTTCGTGTGATGGAAGAGCAGCTGGAGCCGCTCTTGCAGGTAGTTGTGGCAGAGGTCGTCGAAGGTGGCGCCCGCCTGACGACCGCAGGTGGCCGGATTTTGGAAACCGGGCGTGTCCACGAGCAGCACGGAGGCGACGGTGTGGGATGAGGACGACAGAGATCTAAAAAATTAATAAAGAAATTAAGAACGAAACGAAAACTTTCAGTTGTTAGGGTTAGTAGTTGGTGAAGCGAATAACTATTGATTTTCCAGGAAAAACAAGAAGTTACCATAAAACTACAACGAAACAAGTGTATTCAAAATTATTACGTATGTATCTAATTTCTCGAGTGTTTTATGATTTGGTCTGATTGGTAGAGACAAATTTGAATTTGAGACATCTGATATGTACATTCTTATTTTGAAATCACTCAATGCTCTTCATATTTTTCTTGTACTGTACTGCGTTATGTTTTGTTGATTTTCATGGCAGCTTCTGGGTTTTCACGACAAAACAAAAGCACCAAAGATAAAAAAATGACGTTGGCGTTCTGCTTCTTAGTTTAAGATAGATTGAAATATACGTTTAAATGAAAGTGTATATTTCACGTTCGAGGAAATAACAGATGGTCAAATCCACAAACAAAACCATAAATTTATCTTGCTCACCTATTCAATAGATGCACGACGCAATTGAACAGTTCCGAGTATAGACCGACGAGCATGCCTTCGACCGCTTCCATTCCCACCGCCTCTCTATCAAAGCCCTTGTCGATGGGCGAAGGGGTTCTGAATGGAGCTCTGGGAGCGTTGGGGGTCACCATACCGCCCGATCCTGTCCCGAAAAGAACCCTAGACAGTTCCTCGACCGTGGTACCCAAAAGAGTGCAGGCACGCTGCGCAGCTTGAGGATTCGCAAATTGATATCTATTATTGCTGGGAGCTGAAAAATACAAAATACACATATGAAACATATTGAAGGTTGGTAAATTACGAATCTATATAAAAGTTCTACAGATAATTAGAAGGAATTCTTATACTTCACGACATTGTGAGTGGAAAAGAACAGCATACTATAACAGAGCGTGATATGGAAGACAGGAGTTTCCAAATGATAAGTACTTTTTGGATAAGTCTGACGGTCTTATTTTCTATCTTACCTTTGACGGCTCCCGCGCAGCCCAGATGATAGATGGCAGACAAAACGGCGAAGATCAACTTCTGTTCCATTTCCGTGATGCCCATTATGTTCATCGACGAGCAGACTTTGATGAACTCCGTCTGCGCCCTCTGTCTGTCTTCGTGTTTTAGAACTGGCGGAACGAAATGGTTCGCTTCGTTTCCCGAAAGATTATCTAGAAACAGTTCCTTGCGCAGTCGGCCTTCTACGCCGCAGAGGAGTCTCTGCATTATGTGGAAGGTGGTTTCGTTGTCTATTCTCTTTACGATTCGGTTCTTTTCCAGCAGAAGAATCTGAGGAGAAATGATCATGATAGTTGAAAAACAGGAAGAACACTGGTTCGTATGATGAATTGATTGCCGAACTTTCCTTGGCTAATTTAAATGCCCAATGGCTAATATTTTTCTACTTTAGCCGTCGAATATTGACCCTGGCTAGTTTGATGCCGAATACCAAAATCTACTAGGTTAGTTCCAACGACGAGTACCAAATATTCCTATTAGTGTTAGTTGAGATGATCAATCACGTATATACTAATCGGTATTAATTTCATTTATATTGGATGATACCAAACGAAACGACAGCATAATAGTATTAAAAAAATTTCAACTAACAATGAGAAAGTGTACGAAATACAACGCGTATATGCGATTCCTTATGGTTAGATTCTCTTAATTTTGTTTTGAAAATATATGTGTGTAGAAAAGTCTACAGCCATTTAATACAAGCATTTTTAACGTTAATACTGTCATTGTCAAACAAGTTACATTCCCAATAAAAAGCCGAAATGCCAACGTTCGAATTTGGAACCACTGGACGACCAATAGTATATATATATATATATATATATATATATATATATATATATATATATATATATATATATATATATATATATATATATATATATATATATATATACATATATCTATATATATATATATATATATATATATATATATATATATTATATATATATATATATATATATATATATATATATATATATATATATATTATATATATATATATATATATTATATATATATATATATATATATATATATATATATATATATATATATATATATATATATATATATAAAGCAGTTTATTCAGCCAAATAATTTTGTTAATAGTGTTCTCGTAACGCCAATTTTTCGTGTTTCCGTTTAACCCCTGTCCCACGAGTTTGTCAACTCACCTGTATGGTGGCCGAAGCCACCAATCCGCTCTGATCGTAGTCCAGACTGAATATCTGCGTGAACCTTGTCGCGTTCGCGTTCAGGACCGTCTTGCAGTTCCCGAAATTCTCCAGTACGGTCCAGAGGGCGGCCAGTTTTTCCACCGTAACCACTTTGTTGAGCGAACCCGCCGCCGTCACCAAATACTGCACGGCGTGTCGAAAGTTTGTCGTTTTGCCCGAACCAGACCTGCCCAGGAAGAGGAGCGACTGATCTCTTCTCGATGACAGCATTCCGTGATACGACGACTGAGATATCGAGTAAATGTGTGGGGGCATGTCCTCGCTCTTGCAGCCCTTGAAGAGCGACACTACCTATAAATAATGGAAATTTCATAACGTTCGAGATTAAATGTACGAGCTCGAGGAATGAGCCATGAAGAACACCACGTCAACACGATATTCGAAGGTATAAGTTCATATTTAAACTGATTATTCTGACCTTAAAATATCGACACTACAATTTAACTCAAGAATTGAATTGTGATAGATCAGACCCACAAAATGAATTGAGAAGTTATTTTTCGAACACGACTTAAATTTTGATTCTATCTAAATCAAGAGTTATATCGAAAGTGTCAGTGTGGGATCTTTAGGAAGTCACCTATTCGAAACAGTAGATGTCACTTAAATAGGCGCTAGGAAGAGACAAAACCATCATTATGAATTGAAGATGCTTCAACTGTAACAATTTGTATTGTATTCGTAATTTTTATTGGTTTAATGATGACCCTTTTCATTTTTGTTTATAAGTATCTTCTTTAATATGTCAAACATGTTTTTCAAAGGTGATTTGGAGAATCTGTGGACCGTAAGATGAGAACAGACTTGTTTCTAAGTTCTGTAATCTGAGATTATTTCGAGTGAATGACACGAATAGATGAGGTGTTCTATTCTAGATAAAGCAGTTTACGTAAGAATATTCTACCCGATTTGCCACAATGTTTCTTTGAAATGTTTATGGGTGTCTCTTGTTCTAGTATTTAGATTTTAATGTATATAATGTTGTTATTCATAACTACCAGTTTTATTTCAATAGTTACTAGGTATTTGCAAGACCAAGACTGATCAGTCTTGGTCTTGAGAATATTCATTAAGTCTAGGTCTTGGTGCCAAGATCAAGATTAGTCTTGTGGTCTTGAGAAGCTATGGGCTCCGCGAGAATGGCAAGTCTTGGTCTACCTCTTGGGAATAATTATTAAGTGTTAGTCTTGCTCTTGGTGTCAAGACCAAGAACAGTCTTGTGGTCTGGCTAAGCCCTTATATTAACCTGATGTCTGATAATGTTACTCCCTTGCAACATAATCGAGGAGGAACGGTTTCAATTATTTTTGATTAAGGAGACATTTTGGTGACTTATATTGTCTATTCACGCTTTCTTTCGTTAGTCACTCACCTTTTCGGAATATATAGCCAGAGGAGCCATGGGATTGATGACTATAAGGGTTGAATTGCTAGCGTAAGTATGGATCAAATTGAATGCGAACCTCTGTCTTAGAGTATGGAGGATGCTGGATTCGTTGAGTCTCCTAAGATGTGTCAAATCCTCCACCCTGTCGAACTGGGGTGGATTTGCCTGAAAAATAAATATATTTCTTAATTTTTTTCACTACACTTTTGTGAAACTTTGACAAATTTGATCCAGATTTTTGTAGGGTAGGCAATGTTATGCATTTTGCCATCATTATCATACCGAAACTTAAAAATCATGCCGATTAGCAAAAAATTGCAAAAATTGACGGGCCAAATTTGAACATATTTGAGGAACTATTGTAAAACAATCCATACAACAAAAATTTCGTAAATAGTAACTCCATCAATACATTCGGATTCCCTTCACCCCAAAAAGATTGCGAAGACTTTTGGTCACAGATTCAAGATGTGGATATCCACAAAGATCATCTACCTTCACATTAGAGTGACTTTCTTGTGAAAGTAAAGACTTTTTTTTACTACTTACTATTTCTACATCGTCTTCATCCACCGTCAACGTTTCGCCGGTTTGATCCAAGTAAATTTTCACCTTCCCCGATTCCACATTTTCGTCGGGAATCTTCGTAGACAGTGTGAATCCTCCTCTGTGCATGAACCACAGCTTTTCTTTTTCCAACCATTGTTTCTCTTTTTCCAGGTGTTCCTCTGATTTCGCCTGTAACAAGATTGAATCAATTGAGAAAAAATTCGTTTCATATATAACAACAAATACTGTTTCTTCTGTCTGTACCACACTGTTCTTTTTTATAAACTCATTCTTACACCCCCAAGTAAATTTGAAGGGGTTGTGGAGGAGGGCACAACATTGAAATCCACGGAAAACCATGAATTCTCTACTTCAGTTTGTTTGAACCAATAACATTAACCGAATCCACGTTTTAAGTTTCATATCTTCAACTCAATCTGTAGACGCTGTGGAGGCGCGCAAACTCTAAAAATCCACGAAAAACAAGGAATTTTTAAATAAAAAAGGCGGCGGTTAGAAAAAGTTACAAGAAAAAGCACTTCCCTATCATCGACTTGAAGAAGGTTTTCTGACTCAAACCACGTTTTTTTTAGCATTTTAGCTCCATATACTCTACATACGACTCGTTCTTATTTTATTTTCATATATTTTGCAACCGATTCTGAAGTTTGGAAATACTGAAATTTCGACCAAATTTGCCCAAATTTTGATAAACCTGTTCTACCTCAAGATAAACCTAATATAACAAATTTCAGCTCCTCTGGTTTGATGGGGATCTCTAGAGGTGTCAAAATGTACCGGAAACAATAATATATAGGGCCGTAGCCAGCACTACCTTCTAGAGGGGGCTAAACAAATTCTTGAGGGTGCTTATTTTTTACATAGTACTAAAATAAATATACGTGGAAGAAAGGAATATACAGCTTTTTTTGTCTTTCTACCTAGAAAAGTATACTGGAAAACGAATATAAATTGAAAAACATTTTGTAAAAATAAAAACATTTATTCTAATAATAAATAATAAATGAAAAATGTCTCGTAGATAACTCTAAATAAATCTAACAAATAGGAATAAAAAATATTAAAAAAAATAAAAATGTACTTTCATCGATAAATATAAACAAATATCTGGTAACTTTTCTGGAGGGGGCTTAAATAATTCCAGAGGGGGCGGGGCTGAGCCCCCTTGGCTACGGCCCTGTATATATATATATATATATATATATATATATATATATATATATATATATATATATATATATATACATATATATATATATATATATATATATATATATATATATATATATTATTATATATATATAATTATATATATATATATATATATATATATATATATATATATATATCCGGAGTGAAAAACCCCTCCCGCCCCTCTGCATCGTCTTTCCATAAAGTGCAAAAGTTTCTTTTCGGAAAAAAACTACTGAAGAGGAATGTAAAAAACGACATTGAGGAAATTTAAACTGAAGAAACGTCGGTCAATTAACCACAACTGATTATTTAGCAGATATTGATAATAATATGGAAAAATAACATAAAACATCATAATTAAAAAAAAATTATTTGTTCAGGAAGTGAATTTAAGAAACCGACAAATAACTCAAGGCCTTATCACGAACGACTCGAGCGATAAAGCAACTGCAAGTACTTACATAACGCTTACCCAACCGCTGAATGTTCTACGAGTGTTGAATATTTGTTTGCGCAATATTTACATTGGGGTTAATTGGGAGAATTGAGAAGTTCACCAACCAACCTTGTCAAGGTTGTGAATAATCCGGCTCGGTAATATAACCTCACTTAATGCATGTTGTTTGACATGTATACGTTACACGAAATCTTGAACAATGAAGGAATTTCCAGAGATAACAATTGATACGGAGCAGAGCGTTCGATTTGACAGGAAGTTTAAAGTGACGGGAGACTTACGATTTGATTTTAAATAAAAATTTTGATAGGGCCTACACTTGATGTGAATTAATAAACATATTAATTCAATGATTAATAAAAACAATTCGCGCGTTTATCAGACAAAATACGCATGACGCATATTTCGGTGAAACTTCTTCACGTTGCGGTGAAACTTCACCTTCTTCAGATGCCGAGTGCAAAAAATCCTTTTTTGCACTCGGCATCTGAAGAAGGTGAAGTTTCACCGCAACGTACGTCATGCGTATTTGGTCTAATAAGCTGCTAAATTTAATATAAAAAAGTCAAATAGAAAAAAATTGAATCGATTGTGTAACTTTTATTTTGTTGATTTATTTCAACAAAACTTATTATTTATCCCGCGTTCTCTTTATTTCATGGTACTCAGCGAATATTTGCTAATTGTTGTAACTAAAAATGAAGACGTTTTCTATTCTATTATATTATCATCATCGATGACATGTAAGTAAATGAGACCAATTCAAGCATCCAAACTCTCGAATGCTTTAGATAACATAGCAAGAGCAATATGCTATTGGTATGGTCCTTAAACTTTCAAGTTGCCATAGCGCTAAAACTAGAAGAAAACTTCAAAAAGTGTTGTGAACTTTTTTCAATGAAAATCATATTATTCAAAATCCTGTATGCTTTAGATAACATCTAAAGTATACTAAGGGCATATTTTTCCTAAACTTTCAAGATGTCATAGCGCTGAAACTAGAAGAAAAAAATCAATAAGTTTTGTGTAGTTTTTTCAGTAGTTCAAAGCCTCGTATGATTGACATCTGAAGTATAACAAGAGAAATTTTTTCCCAAACGTTCAAGTAGTCATAACGTTGAAACTAGAAGAAATCTCCAAAAAGTTTTTTGTAGTTTCTTCAATGAAAATTATATACCTTGTAGAAAATCTAGTATGCTTTAGTTAGATAACATCTAAAGTATACCAAGAGCAACTTTTCCCTAAATTTCCAAGGTGTTTTAGCGCTTAAACTTGAAGAAAACTCCAAAAAGTTTTGTGTAGTTTTTCAATGAAAATTATATGGTTCAAAATCTCGTGTGCTTCAGATAACATCTAAAGTATACCAAGTGCACCTTTTCTCTAAACTTTCAAGGTGTCATAGCGCTAAAACTAGAAGAAAACTCCAGAATTTTTTCTGAAGTTTTTCAAAGAAAATTATATGGTTCAAAATCTCGTATGCTTTAGAAAACATCTCAAGTATACCAAGAGCATCTTATCCCTAAACTTTCAAGGTGTCATAGCGCTTGAACCACGAGAAATCTCCAAAAAGTTTGGTGTTGTTTTCCATTGAATATAATGTGGTTCCACATCTCGTATGATTCAGATAACATCTGAAGTATACCAAGAGCACCTTTTCCCTGAACTTTTAAGGTGTCATAGCGCTTCAACTAGAAGAAAACTCCAAAAACTTTTGTGTAGTTTTCTCAATGAAAATTATATAGTTCGAAATCTCGTATGCTTAAGCATACCAAGGGAAAATTTTACCTAAACTTCCAAGTTGCCATAGAAGACTAGACAGAAAAACTAGAAGAAATCTGGAAAAAGTTTTGTGTAGTTTTTCAATTAAAATTATATAGCTAACTCATCTTCAATAATTTCATACTTGAACGAATTACTCTGCTAAAACTGATACGAATAACATAATGTACACTTATACTATGTATTTTCTCACCATTTCTCGATTTTCGGTATACGATCTAAAACAATTCTTCTCGTCCAAACTGCTAAAAAATCCCACTTGCTTTCTAATCGACGCTATGAAATACACTTTTTTCCAATCCATCTCCTTATTTTTCCCCACAGCGTTTCTTCGGAAACTTCCTCTGATCGAACCGTTCCTTGACCTCGAGAAAACTTCACCGTTTTCCTGATTCGCATCTTTCTTCTGATTCTTCGCCGGTCTGGATTTTCTCAACGCGTTTTCCCACGACGCGTCCTCCGTGTCGAAGATGTCCAAGTGACGCATCTTGGCCTCCGACGCCTTGGTACCGCTGGTGAATAGTCTGCTGCACACGTCGTTGGAAAATCGAGATTTTCCGTCGTCGAAGTTTTTCACCGAATCCAGCGAGTCGCTCTCGCTGGCGCCCTCCGAGTTCGCGTTTTTCGGCGAGTTTTCCGACTTCTTCTCGAGCTTTTCGCCCTTTCGCGAATTTCTCACGGAGCCGTTTCTCTGGAAAGGGGACGTCGGCGGGTTTTTCTCTTTGGGAGTGTAGTTGCCGTATCCGTGGAAATTCCCCTTGCAGCACATGTGATTTTTGGGATCTTTCGTATCCAAGGGGATGGTGTCCCTGCCTCTAAGCGAGTTTTCGAAGATGTTGGCACGCGTAAACATGTTAATCGATTATGTCCTTTATCTGTATTATATATTCACAAACACTACACAGTAGAGTCACTAATATTTCGAAAAAAAGTTCATATAATTAACTTTTATGCAGTGATTGAAATATTCAAGGTTAATAAAGGTCAAGTGGCAAAAATGAAGATTCTGTCATAATAAAACGGAGATAAGAGATGATAATATATTTTTTTAAAGAGTATATATATATATATATATATATATATATATATATATATATATATATATATATATATATAGATATATATATATATATATATATATATATATATATATATATATATAGATATAGATATATATATATATATATATATATATATATATATATATATATATATATATATATTTAATCTACTTCATATCCAGGAAAATTATGTAAAAAAATAGAAGTTTTTCGTATAATTCCTCTGTAGGAGTTAAGCGGAATGTTGAAAAAATCAATATAGCCACCGTCAAAGATTCAAGTGATAGACAGGCTGTTTGGGTCTTACAAGATACTCGTCACTATCATATATCGATCGATTGCAATGACCAAACAAATATATCCAACGCTTAACAATAAAAATCTGTCGAAGACTACATATAGTTTTCACACATTTCCAGATGAAAACAACACAAAATGTCGACCAGCTCCATCTAAGATACACTCAATTTTCAAAGCTGTACTAAACAAGGCGATATTGATCAATATCTATTCCACATACGTAGTCCAATCCTACGAGAAGACCTCCACTAAATTTCGTGAGCTGGGCTTTCAATATAATCTGTTAATAATTAAGAAAGTCTTCATAGTTAATTTTGTTCAAGCCTTGAAATATTGTGATTTTCTGTCAAATTCAAAGGGAAGAAGAATCATGACTTTCAGTCTGAAACATAACATATCAAATGGCGTAGTTAAAATGTAAATTGTCTTTAATGTGAAATGACCAACGATCGTTTGGGGCAAGTTATCACACCCTCACAGGGGAAACGTTATCATCGTGACAACATGCGCTGCAGCAAAGCCATTTTATGTGCGTCACAGTTGCGATTGAGGTAACTATTGATAGACGAATTTTGGTTACATTTAGGGATTATTTTTTTATAATGTTATCTTTCTGAGTCTGTTCTCTTTATTGTTTAATTGACTCGTGACAACTTAGCCCGATCCGTGTGATAATATGCCACCATAGGAGGTGTTGTCACACTATACATTACTTCAACAAATATACAAATGAAAATACAACCCGACGAATATTTACGTTTCGTCTACCTATTCATTATAGCTCTAGGTTTGCCAATGGCCCTTCATATATGGCTATACGGATTTTTCACCTATTGCCCAGGTGTATGCGGTTAACTGAGAGTATTGAGGTCTTAAAAAAGCATCTTTATAAATAGCTTATTGATTGTGAACCATATACTATAAATGAATATGAATATAATATTTAGAGCTTTTCTTTTTCAATAATCAAACCTTTTTCTTTGTATTAGTTCTATTTTGACTTGTTTCATTTGTATTGAGAGTACTTATTGGGATGAATAAATTGTATTGTATTGTGAACAGAAAACTTGAATTTACCACGTTTATTATCACAAAAATACTTTGAAAAATATCGCGGTTTTATATTTTTCAAAGTATTTTTGTGATAATAAACGTAGTAAATTCAAGTTTTGTTTTTGTTCATCATGTTAAATTATCACGTAGTAACGACGGATTCCATCAACTAGTATTGCCCTATATAAGCCCTCACAAAATCTTGGTTCGTGAAAGAAATGCACATATATTATCCAGCTACTTTTTTCAGTATAATCCTTAATGATTATTGGTACCCTCATAAAAATAACAGGATGGACAAACGAATAATTGTCACGTGAAAAAAATTATTTGTCTTTTTGTGATAAGTCTACCCAATTCCAGACATAACGTACAGTTTTTAATATATTACTGAAAACTGTCCGAAGTGTGTTTTTAATTGGTTTTACGCTAGCAAGACTTATTTATCGATCCTTGAAAAAAAAACGTACAACTCATTCCCATTAAGACGATTTTTCGTTCTCAATTCGCGCGATACTAGCTACCGAGACATGCGAATTATATATCAATGCTGCAGCCTTTATCTCGCTAATTTCTCCCATTCATAAATCACGCCGAACAATTTAATTTTCTACAAACACAGTCGGTACTCGCGTAATTATGCCAGTATCGCCTGGCAAACAAGTTACCATATCGTTTTCGCGGAACGCGTAACAAATATATTATAAATAGATGAAATCAACCTTGACTAAATACCCGCGGATTAAGTCTTAGGTACCTAATACTCGGCAAGAATAAGTCTCTGTATTATGATAATATGCTAATTCAACTGTCACGCCTTTGTATTCCACTTAACGAGTAATACATTTATGCAACGGGCAAACTCAAACAATGCCGATGGATTTTTTCGATATTCAAATCCGAGAGAGTAGGTGGTAATGGAGAAACAAGAAGAATAGCTAAATGAGGTTAGGAAATCGATAGTGCAATTAGCATACGTATTTGTGTGCGCGAGTAATTACAATGTTGAGATGTCCAGTATTGTCTCGATCTTGCGTTCTCGATACGTAAGCGTGAGAAGGAGAGCTCTCGATACGAGAGGAAGAAAACGCGTGAGAAGCAGAGCTCTCGATACGAGAGGAAGAAAACGCGTAAGGAGCAGAGCTCTCGATACGAGAGGAAGAAAACGCGTAAGCAGCAGAGCTCTCGATACAAGAGGAAGAAAACGCGTAAGGAGCAGAGCTCTCGATACGAGAGGAAGAAAACGCGTAAGCAGCAGAGCTCTCGATACGAGAGGAAGAAAACGCGTGAGAAGCAGAGCTCTCGATACAAGAGGAAGAAAACGCGTAAGGAGCAGAGCTCTCGATACGAGAGGAAGAAAACTCGTAAGCAGCAGAGCTCTCGATACGAGAGGAAGAAAACGCGTGAGAAGTAGAGCTCTCGATACATGGGGAAGAAAACGCCTAAGGAGCAGAGCTCTCGATACGAGAGGAAGAAAACGCGTAAGCAGCAGAGCTCTCGATACAAGAGAAACAAAACGCTTTAGAAGCAGAGCTCTCGATACTTTACCCAATCCTCGTAAACAACAACCCACCAACTAAATTTGGAGGAGCTGCGGAGGAGAGCAAATCCTTAAAAACTAAGAAAATTCTTCATTAAAATGACGCCGTTCGAAGAAAAGAGATTCTTTCTTAACATCAATTCAGTCCACGTACTAATTTCAACCGCCTTAATCTGCTGCAGCTGTAGAACCACTAATGGTTTCGTGAGACCAAAAGACTAGTCTTGGTCTTGGCACCAAGACCAAGACTTGAAAAATAACCTCAAGACCAAGACCAAGACTGGTCATTCCTATTCTAGCGAAGCTCCAAATCTGCGAACTGATTTCAACCCCCTAACTCAATCTGCAGAATCTGCGGAGGTGCTCAAAACATCAAAAATCATTAAATAACAAGAAATTATTACATTAAAATAGAAGCTGTTGATACTGACAAAGGGCAACTTTCCTAACATAAACACAAATTCATTGGGGAAGGTTCGATGATGTAGAAGTCCTTAAAATACCAGCTACCTAAAGAGCTAAATCTCGGATATGATGTTCATAATCAATTCCTCCACCGGTTTGAAAAGTTTCCGCTCGTGCACCTCCCTCTTAAAAAGTTGAGGAAATTTTGTCCGACTTTACCCGAAGTTTTATGGTTTTGTTCTGCCTTAATAACAAAAAAAAAACCCAGATACCTGATTTCAGCTCATGGGGACTGCTGGAGCCAAATATCTATGTGTGTACATTTTGGTTACAGTTGTCCCCATGTGCTGAAATTTGGCATCTGTAATTATTCTTTAGTTCTTAAGGCAGAACCAAACCATGAGTGTACCAAGTGTGTTACCCTCGGATGGTAACATTCGGCCCGAGGGATGAATGTTGCCCGATGGGCGTTAGGATCTAGTAACGCACGTGGTGCATACAAGATTTTATTTTTCACGAAAAAATTATTTTATCATAATGAAAAATCGATTTTAAAAGCGGTTCATTGCTCCTATACTTTCCATTTTCCTTCTCATAGTAGGCATGTCATTTGTTGATATTTTGACGTTTGAGAATATTTTTGTCATCATATTTAGTGAATGTCATTGCTGCTTTCTTTGTTTAGTCTTATAGAAATAATGGAAATGAAAATGAATTTACCCAAGAATAGCATAGAAAATGCAACCAAAGCTACGAATAATTCATTGCCGGAGAAATCCAGAGTCGTATACGACAAGGATTATGAAGTATTTAATCAATGGAAGTTCATTTCTCCTCGTACAATTAGGGGGCTTTATGATCCATTATGCCCGCTCATTACGCCCTAGGGCATAATGAGTGTATTTATAGCGACCGTATCTAAGGTAAACTCAGCAAATAATATACGAGTGAAAAATAAAAATATATACATAAACAATTGAATTATTCTTGTCTCATAACAAAACTCAAAAATCGTGGTCCATGAAGGCTTATTTCTTATTGATTAATCAATCCAATGAAGAGCTACTTTGCGAGAGTCGGGCAAAAAAGATTGAAAAAGGAAATATCGAATATATTTTAGATTATAACTATCACAAATTGAATATAGACTTAATGGCTGCTCTCAAGGCAACAAGGAGGTTGACAAAAGATTACTGAATATTCTGAACAGCGATAATGTGTAAGTATGCCAGTTGGGTTGGAATATTCAAGAGAGGACATTCCGTTCAATACCAGATGACGCTTCAAGTATTTCTACAATTTCCACGAAAACAATTTAGATAAAACTTCGAAAATTAAAATATTTATTTCATTTCGTCGTTCTACAAGTCAAAAGTCTAAAGACATATTAAGTATCAATTGAAACAAGACTTTTGTTTTGCGAAATGTCGGAACTCATATAGCCAGTTTCGTAGGAAGATCATTAGTTCATTATTTTCGTTCAGCCAGTATATCTTAGTATATTTTACTGAATTCTCGAAGAAATTAATGAAGCTCTATTCAGAATAAAATTATAATTTGAATATTAGATTATTATCAGGAATTAACTCCGAAATTATTCACACGCTTATGCTAATTTTTAATTAGAACATTAAAGAACCGATAATTTCTTGAATGTACTGTTGAATAAGAGTGTGATTTTCGTTTCGCCATATCAAAACTCAATAAATAAAATATTTAGACGTAGATATACGCTTACCTAAGGAAATAAATTATGAGGTTAATGTTTGAAAGTGTTTCGTGATTATCCGAAACGCTTTAGGTTATTAATTAGAATTTTCACTGAAGATTGACCGAATATGCCCAGCACAATATCAGATTTTATCACTATACGTCTCAACAATGAATTATTATTTATACAGGGTGTCCCAAACGAAACTTTAAACCTGAAAATTTCGTTTACCGTGTAGTACTCTTATGAACTGTTTTGGCAATCTTCGTTTAGAAAATTAAAATATTGCAATAATTGGTTATAAAGAAAAAAAATTACGAACTTTTCAAATTTCGTAGTTTTAATTATTAATTATAGTTTTTTGAAATCGAAATTTCATCAATCTGTGTACCCAGTTGTTTCTTGCAAATACTATGCTCTATGCTCCGAAATTTTCGGTTTTACTGGCAAAAAACTCTAACTTCAAAATTGCCCAAAACAAAAACTCGATTCGACTTAAATCGGGAAACCGAGCTGGCTCGGATGAAACAATTTCATATTTAAAACCTTCCTGAAACAGCCTATCGTTAGATTCAAATTTTTTTAAACGAATAAAGACTCCGTATCAAAAGTGCTGTCATACCATGCATCACCTATAGATCAGCGTTTTCTAACTTCTTCAACCATATAGCTACTTATACAAGAGCAGGAAATGCCTTTTCACACAGGAATTTTCTTCTGGGACACCTATAAAATTAGCTTAGTTCGAGAATAAAAATATATCCCAGAAATGTTTTCTAATAGATGACGTATTCAAACGTCCTTAAACAGAACAATGAAATCTATTTAATCTATAAACAAGGTACGAAAAACGTGTACACTGCCAAAGATAACGAAGAGTCTAAGGTACGCTTTTAAAGTTATTGAACATCAAATATTAAAAAAACAAACAGGAATCGTATCAAACATAGATGGGAACGTCTCAAACGAACAAAAGTGGACAAATATTAAACTTGG
This sequence comes from Cynegetis impunctata, assembly GCA_030704885.1. Classification (NCBI taxonomy): domain Eukaryota; kingdom Metazoa; phylum Arthropoda; class Insecta; order Coleoptera; family Coccinellidae; genus Cynegetis; species Cynegetis impunctata. The sequence continues at coordinate 47,119 of JARQZK010005139.1, read as the reverse complement.
GAATGCGATCCATTAAAAACGACCAAAATATCCAATCTAATATGTAAATTAGATTATCCAAATTGCTAATGTTCATTCGCGTCTCGATGAATTATGTCGTTTTTGTAAACGAAACGTGGGTTTATCGAAAGTTGTTTCCATCATTTTGTCTTGTTTAATTGAATCGTTTTACTCGATCAAGGCGGTGCAAAAAACGATCTAATAACCGCGTTGGGTATTTAATAACGTTCATTATGGATATGATAAGTATACATTAAATGTCGCAATTCAATTGTGCGGGCCATTAAGTTATGATTCATATTTTTTTCTTGACCATAAATGTATCTACCAGTAGCTATTTGTTAATAGGGACCTGTTGAACTATCGATTATATATTTTTAGAGGGATATGATGGACTAGAGAATCGACATCAGTCTTACGAAGTCCTAAGAAGTCATATCTACTCAAAAAACAATCTACTGAACTAACATCACGACCTTTTGAATGATTAATCATATCAAGTCATGAAAAACATACTTGTCGACCATGGTCAATTTCATACATTACATAAAGTGAACAAGGAAAATTCTTCAATAATTTAAAGAATTATATATTTTAAGACGATAATAAAGGACTTGAGAATCTACATCAGACTAACCAAGTCCTAAGAAGTCTTATCTATGCATTAAAGAATTTATTGAACTTTCATCAAGGCCTGTTGAATAAATAATTATATATTTTAAGATGATTATAAAGGACTTGAGAATCCACATCAGACTTACTAAGTCCTAAGAAGTCATATCGACGCATTGAAGAATTTACTGAACTTCCATCGCGGCCTGTTGAATGATTAATTATATATTTTGAAATGATTATAAAGGACTTGAGAATCTACGTCAGACCTACTAAGTCCTTGGAAGTCATATCTACGCATTGAAGAATTTAATGAACTTCCATCACGGCCTGTTGAATAAATAATAATATATTTTAAAATGATTATAAAGGACTTGAGAATTTACATCGGACTTACTAAGTCCTAAGCAGTCATATCTACGCATTAAAGAATTTATTTAATTAAAATTACGACCTTTTGAATAATTAATTATATATTTTAAGATGATTATGAAGGACTTGAGAATCTACATCAGACTTACTAAGTCCAAAGCAGTCATACCTACGCATTAAATAATTTATTGAACTTACATTACGACCTGTTGAATACTTAATTATATATTTTAAGATGATTATAAAGGACTTGAGAATCTACATCAGACTCACTAAGTCCAAAGCAGTCATACCTACGCATTAAAGAATTTATTGAACTTACATCACATCAATTATATATTTTGAAAATAATATAAAGGACTTGAGAATCAACATGAAAGAGGAATTTCGAGATAATTGCTATATAATAGGAGTACTGGGGCGAAAACCCAATTCAAGTTCGTAATTTTTAATGTGATCGTTATTCTGTTACATTATTGTAAGATCACACAGCGTATGTTACAACCCAACTTCCAAACAGGGCATATAAAAAAAAATTTATAACTAAAAAACATCGAATAGCTCTTCAAAGAGGCACAATATATACACTTAGGTAGTACTGATTGGTCAAATCTCCCATTGTTCCCTACTCACGTTTCCAATATCGAAACAGATTTAATCGATTAAGTAAAAGCTACAACAGATAACAAAATATACGGAAAGCCCATCAAATAAGAATGACAGGTAACAACAACTTGGTGACAGGTAATTGAAAATTTTCTTTGAAAACATTCCAATGAAGTTGAATTTCACAAAAAATCGACACACAAAATTTTCACGAAATTTTCCTGGAATTTCCAATTTGATATTTAAGATGGTTATCGACGATTCTGTATCGCGAAAATTTAATTCGCGATAAGGAAGTAATTAAGGGTAATTATCACTCAATCAACCACACGAACGAAGGAAATATTCGTAGCTCGAAACTCCGAAGAATTTTCCGACCGAGAAAAACAGACCAAGCGGAAGGGGCGCATCTGAAATTCCATTCGGTACCTGTATGAGTAAACTGCACTTTAACAACTCGAATTTTCCCCGGGGGAAATTACGTAACGCAACTGTAAATTATCCACTTAAACGAATTAACACCTCTGCACTTTTCCACGCCGAAAATGAGCGTGATATATCAACAACGAGCGCTGGCATATCACGGGTAACCGTACCCAATCGACGCTGCGACACTAGCGACTAAAAGTACTACCTTCGTCGAGGTACCAGCGAAGTATATGTGCTGGTGGTACCAGCGCGCACTTTTGCCGCTGCTTTGAATATCGAAATGCGTGTATGACAGAAGCATCTGACACCTTGTGTATGAAAGGATAAAGAGAATTCAATGTATAAATGATTATTTGAATGGAAAATTAAGTTTTATTGTACATTTCCGACGATCATATACTATAAAATAGCTCAGTACATTTTAATTTTAATATCACTCGAAGTGAGCGAGGAAAATTCTTCAATTATTTAAAATTATTAAAAAATCTTCCATGGGATATTATATGTATTCCGCGACGCGTAATCTCCATTCACAGTGAATTATAGAAAATATCAAGTTGCCCCGATTCAAGATCTGCATACCGACGTTTCGATCTTATTAAATATCTTCAGTGCAGCTTATTTGACTCTGAGTGAATTGACACATTTCTTATTCTTCCCCAATACAAATTGCGACCGAAGTACTATATGGATAAAAATCTATAGCGCCCTCTGCCGAAGATATTTGACAATAATTACAAAAAGTTTCAAACTTTATTGTAGGTTCCGGAAAGAGGTAAAAACAGACTATGATATTTTGCAACGTTTTCCGAATTCCGGAACATTGTTAAAATTGCAATAATTTTGAATTTTGCCTTGTGAAAAAAATTTCAAAAGTTCTGCAAACTTGGCAGATACTTCGGGGAAATATACCGAACAGTTGTATCAATTTGAACAGGAACATGTTTATTTATAATTTTTTAATTCGTGGTAATTTTTTCGAGCAAGTTGGTTCTACAGAAGAAGAACCTTGTACGCGGTCCGGAACATTATGCAATTTTCAAAAATATAAAAATCCAAAAATCATATTTTTGCGAATTGCATAAGGTTCCGGACCGCGTACAAGGTTCTTCTTCTGTAGAAATGTTCCAATAGACTGACCCTTTTTCATTTCATTGAATTAAAATAAATGAACATTCATTGAGAATAAGAAAGTGAATTTTTTTTTTAAATTCAAGAACGCAAAATTAATTTTAATCTATCAAAAACTTTGAGAAATTCACGAATTTCGTGACGAGCCACTAACAATTTGATAAAGTTACAATCCAACAAAAGCAAGAATAAATCGAAATATATATATACCTATATATATATATATATATATATATATATATATATATATATATATATATATATATATATATATATATATATATATATATATATATATATATATATATATATATATATATATATATATATATATATATTTATATATATATATATATATATATAGATATATATATATATATATATATATATATATATATATATATATATATATATATATATATATATATATATAGATATATTTGAATTGTTGTTGCCTGTGATCTATTTTTAATCTCTTGATAATTATTAGCAATAACAGGCTGCTTGAATCTTAAAAAACTCGATTTTATTAAAAAGTTGACGTTTCACTACGATATTCGAAAAAATTGAAATTTCTCTGACATCTACTGATTCGAAAAAATTTTTAATAGAACAGACGACTTGTCTTGTTAAAATTTTTTTCGGATGTGGTTGTTCTTTGTTATTTATTATGTGCTATTCAGTCTAATATCAACATTCAAAATATTTATCTTTAACATAGAAATTTCAATTTTTTCGAATATCGTAGTGAAACGTCATCTTTTTAATAAAATCGAGTTTTTTAAGATTCAAGCAGCCTGTTATTGCTAATAATTATCAAGAGATTATATATATATATATATATATATATATATATATATATATATATATATATATATATATATATATATATATATATATATATATAAATATATAAATATATATATATATATATATATATATATATATATATATATATATATATATATATATATATATATATATATATATATATATATATATATATATATATATATATATATATATATATATATATATATATATATATATATATATATATATATAGTAAAGTGATCAGGGTTTGGAACGGATAAAGGCCTTTTTTTAAATTACGTATACTTCATTTATTTCTGTCAACGTTTCGACTACCTCTTTGTAGTCTTCATCGGGACACTGCAATTATGATCTTGATGTTATACTATTCTAAAAAATATATATATAGCTGTCTCAAACTTACCAAACAGTTGAGGTTAACAACTAAGCAGTATGGAAAGGAACAGAAACATCGTTACAATTGTTTCAAAAACTTGTCAAACATTTAAGAATAATACAATTATGGAAAACAACTTGAGTAGACAAAAAACCACGAAAAATTACTTTAAATTTGGTCATAATTGCAGTGTCCCGATGAAGACTACAAAGAGGTAGTCGAAACGTTGACAGAAATAAATGAAGTATACGTAATTTAAAAAAGGCCTTTATCCGTTCCAAACCCTGATCACTTCACTATATCATCAAAACAGGTATTCTGGTCAATGAAAAAAAAAAAAAAATATATATATATATTGAAAACAAACATTCATTCAATTATTTTCAATGCATATAAGTACATCAAGTGATATTGAATATTCAATTTTTTTTTTCATTTATGTATTCAACTTGAACAAAACTAGTGTTTTTTCAACATTCTCACATCAAACGGTACTACCACAGCTTATATTTGACGAAGCTAAAGCACAATTGAAAGAATTGTGTGATTGTGTCTCTTTAGAAAATTCCCCACAGTTCAGTATAATATACAACCTGCTTCAAAAAAACGACATACTTTTAAGTCAAATTCAGGTAGATCGATCAATTTATTCGCCCGAAACGGCGTTTTCGAACTGAAAAATCCACGAAATACAACCAATCGTTCCTTCTATTTTCAACATCCGATATTACGGGTTGACTTTGTACTCCGAATTGAGGTAGCAACTTACCGAAGCAGAATTAATTCCATCAGCGATTTTTCTACCTGCGTGAATTTTTTTAAGAGAACCTTGAAAATCCCACGTGCTATCTCTCAATTTCATCCGATTTCAACCTACATCGTAACACGTAAATGCCATAAATAGCGTCGAATATGTTATACCCAAGTGTCCGCTGAGATGTTATCATCGTCTAACCAAAGGACGCGGTCTCGTTGTAATCTACATGACGAATCCTGAAAAAGGCAATTCTTGAGTCTATTCCAGAATTATAATGTCCTACTGGTGTATTATTTGACAAAAAATGACATTATGTCAAAGTTAGTTAAAAACGAAATATCATCCTATGTCGTAATTGTCGAAAAAACCGCCCTAGGGCCTAGGATATTCATTTAATTTGAATATTATACAGCACGTAAAAATAATATTGCGATTCACACATAAAAATGTTCTAAGCAGAAGGAAATACCAATCTCCCAAAAGATATTCTAGCAGGATCCTTTTTCTCAATTTGTTTCAGAAACTGTTGGAGAGAAATCAACTTTTCATTGCATCTTATCTTCTTATGAACTAATAGTTCCTTACGTAATAGAGCAAGATCCTAGAGCCGCCAGACATTACTTATTTTCTCAGCAATAATATTTGTGGGATGAAGTAGTGCTCCTATGTACTTTCAGTGTACGGATACCTACTACCGAGTGTCGACGGCCAATTTCCATACCTTCTACAAGCAGCCAGACCGATCGTATGGGCCAAACATCCCACCAGACACAAATAAAGTCTCCCTATGAGTATGACAGTATGAGCGAAATGCCATGATTTTCTCATCTAAGTACAATAGTGATTATCTATGCGCGTCGATCTCCCTTCTATACTTAGTCTCATGACATTTCGCTCATACTGTCATAATCATAGCGACACTTTATTTGTTTCTGGTGGGATGTTTGGCCCATACGATCGGTCTGGCAGCTTGCATAAGGTATTGAAATAGTTCCCTAAGTATCATATATTAAAATCAAGAGTGAGAAAATAAGAAGAGTTAGTTGAGTTTTTTCCATCTTTAGCACCTGGTACCCGGAAATTGGCCGTCGGCACAAGGTAGCAGGTATCCATACACTGGAAGTACATACGAACACTACTTCATCCCACACATATTATTACTGAGAAAATAAGTAACGTCTGGTGGCTCTAGAATCTTACTCTATAAGAAGAAGGAAATACCAATCTCCCACAAGATATTTTAGTGGAAGTAACCAGAGTTGTTGATGAGCTTGTGCCAGAGAAAACTAGGTGGATCATTTTTCTCAATTTGTTTTAGGAATTGTTGCAGAAAAATCAACTTTTCATTATTTCTTATCTTCTTATGAACTAATAGTTTTTTACGTAACACTTAGAACTTTGTCCAAAGGGAATTTGGAGAATATAATTCTGACAAATCTTGTAATTTAACCATCAAAATGGTTTCGTGGACATGGTACACTAAGAGTTTCGTCAGCCAGGCCTTAAAATGGAGATATTTTTTCTCGTAAATCCTCCTTGTTTTTTCTAGCACACTCGCATCTACAGCTGTAGCAAATTCTACTAAAATATCTTGGCGGAGATTGGTTTTTCTACTTCGGACGTTTTTATTCGTGAAGCGCAAATTTATTTTTATGTGCTGTCTTATTGACAAAAAACAACTTACAATCATAGTTACCGTCATTACCTTATGACTATTTCTTCAGGTAAACGGTAGAATTTGCCTAATTTGATTTGAATTAGATTTTTCTCGAATTAAAATCATTTTAAAAAATGGGATTATGAGGATAACGCTTTCCGCCAACGCACCATATACCTCAAGCAATAATTATAGCGATTTTTCTGTCTGAATTTTTTCAAAAGAAAACCATGAAAACTTCACTTTTTATCTCCTAATTCCATCCTATTTAAACCTACATCGTAACACGTAAGTACCATAAACAGCGTCGAATATGTTATAGGTACCAAAGTGTCCGCTCAGATGTTATCATCGTACAAAGGACGCGGTCTCGTTCTAATCTACATGACGAATCCTGAAGAAGGCAATATTTCGCCTATTCGAGAATTTTAATTTTAACGACCGGTCATTATGTCCGATGTGACACACGATGTAGACAACCTATGAACCTTATACGACCGTTAGATATACTGATACGCCGTTCGAGAACAGTTCGAATTTTTAGCGAGCGATATGGTACCGGTTTATCAAGTTGGGACATTTTGGCTATTCGATTTTTTTGTCGTGAAAACCGCCTGATTATACTTAAGAGGAATTCGACAGGGTGTGATGGTATATGAGAGCCGTTTTAAATTTGTCGATATTGACCGCGAACCGGCATCATCGAGAACGTTCCTGAAAATAGTCTAGAAAATTTCGAAAACACGGAAGAGTATTGAAAAATTTAATTTTACAATAAATTGAACACGTGATCATCAATATAAATTCAGCTCAACTTGAAGGAACCGATCGATTTTATATATAAATAAAGGAAAATGAAAAAAGCGTGAGTAACGGATATATATATATATATATATATATATATATATATATATATATATATATATATATATATATATATATATATATATGTATATATATATATATATATATTATTACTTATATACGGGGTGTTTTTTGATTAAATGTGAATAATTTAGGGGATGAATTTTTGGACCATTTTAAGTAGAAAACTTCATATAAACGCATGTCCTAAACGTCGTAGTTTTTTAAATACAGGAAGGTCAAGCTTCAGAAAATAAATCATTTTTTTTAAAGCACACAAAATATTCAAAAAAATTAAAGAAAAAAATACAAAAAAAATCAAATTAATTTGTTTGTTCGATGCACAAATTTTTCTTTAACAAAAATCTATTTCCTGCAATGTGAATGTTATGGTTATGCAGAGAATTAGTTTGAATTTTTTCAAGCGAAAACCATGCGTCGCTCGAAGGAAACTCAAATCCATAATTTGTTCAAAATAGGATATACATTTCAAGAATAATTTCAGTATTAAGAAAAATCAGTGGCGTACCATAAATGTTTGCTGAAGTATGCAGGGCAAATTCTGCATGAACGCCACTGGTAGAAAATTTGAAACCTGTATTGCATAAAAAATGCACATTGATGAGTAATTGCATACCAAATTTGATTGAAATATTTGGTGTGGTTTTAAAGTTATAAATAAAAAATGATTTATTTTCTGAAGTTTTACCACCCTGTATCTCAAAAACTAGGACGTTTAGGACATACGTTAATATGAAGTTTTCGTCTTAAAATGGGCCCAAAATTCACCCCCTAAATTATTTACATTCAATTAAAAAATAGCCTATATATATATATATATATATATATATATATATATATATATATATATATATATATATATATATATATATATATACAGGGTGTCCCGTAAATAACACGCCAGAGTGACACTGGAATTAGATTGGCTTCAGGTCAATCAGATAACATCAACATGACCTCAGTAAAAGCTTTCTGGTTTTCGAGATATTGCCACTTTTATGTTTTTTTCAAAAATCTATACTTTGTGGTCATTTTCTCGCCTGTTTTGAATATAAATAAGTTCTAACTCATGGTTTTTTTTTCTTGTGCTATCATCAATATATGATTGAGACAATCGACCTATCATTTCACTAAAAACTAGCTCGCTAACCTCAAAAAAAAATTAAGTTGTTTCAATTTAATTTAAATCCGAAAACCTTATAAGTAAAGTTTGACTATTTACTGTGAAAAAATATTGTACCTGACAGAATCAGCAAATGATCTTAAAAACTAGCCTATTTAATGCTCTTTCGAAAGCGGTATAACATTTGTGGTTTTTTTCTTTCAAGAGTCTAAAAATTTCAATTTTTGTCATTGAAGTCGTGCTACTTGCGAAATACACTGCGCCGCAAATTTAACGTATAGCTTATATATTTCCTAAGTTTTGACTGAATATTTTCTCAGGCGGTGATCCGATTTGAATGAATTTTTCACCAAATAGTAGCTCTTTGAGAAAATGTAATAGTTATAAGATGATCAAAAAAAATGAATAAACTTATTGTATAGGGTGTTTGAATAGCGACATGTTTTCTTCGTCCAAGTTTACATCCTTCTGCGGGCAATATCGGGTAGTTCAGACTTGTAGTATGGAGAGATATACAAAATCAAATAAACAAAGTTTCTACTTGTAAAGAAATTTTGAATACACAGCCTTCTTCGCAAATTAACAAAAAAGTTTTAGAAAATTTCGTTTGAAAAGTGTGAGAATTATAAAAACATGAATATCTTTCGAGTGGCTCAAGATAAACAGACAATTGAAAAAACAAATTACTCAGAAGTCATGCGATTATTTTGCTATATTTTGCTATTTTTTTTCTGCCTGAGCTACCCGATATTGCCCGCAGAAGGATGTAAACTTGGACGAAGAAAAAAGATCGCTATTCAAACACCCTGTACAATAAGTTTATTCATTTTTTTTGATCATCTTATAACTATTGCTTTTTCTCAAAGAACGGAGCTACAATTTGGTGAATAATTTATTCATATCGGATCACCGCCTGAGAAAATATTCAGTCAGTAGCACGACTCCAATGACAAAAATTGGAATTTTAAGACTTTTGAAAGAAAAAAACCACAAATGTTATAATGTTTTCGAAAGAGCATTAAATAGGCTAGTTTTTAAGATCATTTGCTGATTCTGTCTGGTACAATATTTTTTCTCAGTAAATAGTCAAACTTTTGTTAAGGTTTTCGGATTTAAATAAAATTGAAACAACTTGATTTTTTTTTTGAGGTTAGCGAGCTAGTTTTTGATTAAATGATAGGTCGATTGTCTCAACCATATATTGATGATAGCACAAGAAAAAAAAAACCATGAGTTAGAACTTATTTATATTCAAAACAGGCAAGAAAATGACCAAAAAGTATAGATTTTTGAAAAAAACATAGGAGTGACAATATCTCGAAAACCAGAAAACTTTTACTGAGGTCATGTTGATGTTATCTGATTGACCTGAAGCCAATCTACCTCCAGTGTCACTCTGGCGTGTTATTTACGGGACACCCTGTATATATATATATATATATATATATATATATATATATATATATATATATATATATATATATATATTATATATGAATATATATATGTATATATATATATATATATATATTATATATATATATATATATATATATATATATATATATATCAAATTGCTAGGACACATAGATACCAGAAGAAGTTACTAGAAGAGGTCAAAATAAGTCGATTGGACCCAATTCATTTATATACCAAATGTACAGGGTGTCCCATTTTGGGTACTTTTGAATGGTATCTCCGTTATTTTTGAAGATAGAGGGTTGCGGTTTCCGCGACACTGTGCTACATTTTCGTGAAACTGAAGATGCCGTCAACAGTATTTTAATAGCCCTTTTAGATTTTAAGATACAGGGCATTTTTAAAATGTTGCATTTTGGCCGTTATCCTTCATCTTATCGAAAAGGTAATATAACATTCTTATAGATTTTTTTCCGTAGAATGCAGTGGTGTAGATAATTTTTGTTACATATTTACTAATATATGAAAGTATAAACTTTTCCTCAGAAACGCGCAAATAAACGAAAATTTTCTGAAATTAAATGCATAATTTAATAGTAGGCCATGGATATTGTGACAAGAAACAAAATAAATGTCAAACCAATATCATCGGTTTTTAGATCGACTTTTGATTTATAAGAGCGTTTATTTTCGTTCTTTTGGTATTATTATTTAATTGATATCAATCAATGTCTTCGAATTCGTACGGAAATGATGAAAAATATGACATGCTGGTATGTTTTATACAGAGTAATGAAAATTCTGAAGAAGCTTCGGAATTATATTTCCTGAGGTAAGTAAGCTATAATGGCTATGAAGATCTCTATTATCATTTTAATTCTTTTCTTGTTAGATATCCAGAAAGAAGGCAACCGTTTTTTGAGATATTTGCTCGTTTAAGACTTTTAAGAGCAAATTTAGTTGGGCACGGAACATTTGTTCACCCGCGTGCTAAAATATACAACAAAACGAACAGGGAAAGAAAAGAGATGGATACTTTGAAATATATTTTTTATTACCTTGTTTTATATTGTTTACTTCTTATATTTTTCGTTTGATGTATTTTTATTTCTATGTTTTTACATTGTTTAGTTCTTATATTTTCGGTTTGTCAATAAATTTTCAAGATTTTAAAGACAATAATGCATATTTTGATTGATGATAAATAACCAATTCTAACTTCAATATAAAATTTGTCAAGCTTATGACGGGAAATAATTTTAATATCATCTTCAATTGATAAATTATTTCAATTTCTTCGCGGTGGTCTAATAGCGGCCGATTGCCAGCCATCCCCGCCTAGAAACGGCGGATCCCAGAATTCCCTGAAGAGTTACGCAAACGACGCCGAAACTCGACCAGCCGAAAAAACCTTTTCCGCCTCGTATATAAAACAAAAATTTCGAAATTACGGCCCACGCCCGTTCCCTGTTGCCCATCGGACAGGTGCAACGTCGACTGAAATAGCAAAGATTGAGAAAGAGAGAACGTAAACTCTCACGGCATAACTCAATTATTCTGAAGATATACAATAACATTCGACATATATGACATGTAAATTTTCCAATCGTGACTGTTGAAAACGTCGAGGAATCTTGTAAACAAATCGTTCGTCTACCGGGTGTTCGTAAAACTTTATACGGCGTGTCTTCGTAAGTTGGCTACATACGAAAACTTTTTTATTATGAGTTTCATCAAAAATATGCATTCTTCATGAAAAGTTCTGCATATTCTAAAACTCAGAATTCAACTATCAGATATCAAATTGTGCCACTCCTATACGAGGTGCGTCAAAAAAATTAATTTTGATCAAGAGTAAAGCAGGTATCTTAATTTTTCACCATATCGAAATATTTTATAGGGAAGACATGATAAGGATAATTTTCAAGTAGGTATTCGATATTGTTTATTTACATAAAAAAAATTTCCCTGCGATAACACATAAAGTTTAAGTTTGAACATCAATACATAATTAAACAAGTAGCATTGATGTTCAAATTTAAGCTTTCAGTGTAATCATAGAGAACAATTTTTTCTTGTAAATAAACAATATTGAATATTTGAGCAATATTTTTCAATTTTTAACATCTATTCCCTATACAAATTTACGATATGTTTCAAGATGAAGGTACTTTACTCTTGATCAAAAATCATTTTTTTGACGAACCTCGTATACGAATGATACAATTTAATTTCTCATATTAGAATTTCGAGTTCTAGAACATGCAGAATTGTTCATAAAGAATACATTTTTTCGTTCGAACTAATAATGAAAAAGTTTTCCATATAGGATCACCTGGATGATCGTTCTTAGCTATAGTTTGATCCAGTAGGTGGCGCTGTCGTCGAGATCAAGAATTTTTTTCTCAATTTACCGACCAAATTTTTTTCAATATATTTTTTGGATTTCTCACAAGGAAAAATATATATTCTCAAATTTTCAGCCTCCCTGCACCTCTCAGTTGCTTTTAATTCAATAATTTTTCTATATTCATGTATTATATAATTACATTGATTTATTTGAGTTATTTGAATTATAGTGAATAAAAAAAGTTTCATTTCAAGAAACCTATTTTGCTAGCGAGTTCTGCAGCAGGAAGAAGTCTAATATAAAGCTCTTCAATAAGCTTGCCAGTAGTGTAGCGAAACATACTGTCTAGTGTTTCTCCAACTTGTGTGAAACCGGTGTCGAATTTTCCAACATTCTCCCTTGAAGGATGAATGGGAATAACATCTCGTCAAATCTCATGAAACTATCAAAATTTGAAATGAATTTACCAACGTATTATTTTCTTTATCATGGACTATATATATATATATATATATATATATATATATATATATATATATATATATATATATATATATATATATATATATCTATATATATATATATATATATATATATATATATATATATATATATATATATATATATATATATATATATATATGTAAATATACGTTAAGTTAAAGGTCCAACTTAAAAGGACACTTAATAAATCATTCCCAATATTGTCTCTCCCAAAAAATGGAAATATAATAGGAGAAATTGAACATCACACGGAATCTTAACTTAAATAGTCCACCTTGGTTTTTGATACGTGTAAATTAGAAAATTCTACCGATAATGTGTTAACTACCTTGTCTTGCCTGAGTGAACAATGCATCATCTCTGACGTTAACTCAAATAACTGATTATAATATGGATAAACAATAACATAATATGAAGTCACTATCTCAACCGTTTGAAAACTGAGATGTTTATTGAAGATTATGGAGTATCACAAAAACTTATTGAATATATGGAAATTTTTCATTATTTGTTTTATAAATAAATATCATCAAAGCATTATGCACTTATCACGAATCAAATCACCAACAATTTTACATTACGCTAAGGCCGATGAAAAAAATTCTCAAAAAGTTTAAATAACTTTCAACGTAACGAGTGTGTACGGATACAACATATAAAAAATAATATAATATTATAATACAATAAATTCACAACATAAAAATCGTTCTTAAATCATTATTCAGTCTGGTCACTTTTCATTGGGGCAATTAAACATGTCAAAGAATGAAGTAATGAAATGATATTTAGTCAACTAGTTTACTTGAGATATTCGGTCACTTTTATAATAACTATAAGAAATGATTTTTAACCAATTAGTGTACATGAGACATTAGGTCAATTTTATAATAATTAAATATAATTATAAGGCAGAAATGAGGCTGTTTTTGTCTAGAAGTGAACATTTTTCAGCGAACCATTCCATATTTTTTCGCAAGAATTATTTGATAATGTCACCTCTAACAATCGAAAGTTTCAGAAGACTTTTTAAACCGGTGGTTCCAACATCTAATTCGAATAAGCAGAAATTTTATATTTTTATTGATCAGTTAATAGCTTCAGAATTGTACTGTAACTGGCCAACGATATTATTTTTGTCACTTTTAACGTTCACAGTTTCTGATAAATGATGACATCGCCCATCGGTGCAGCTTGAATTTCAAATGGATAGAGAAACAATTTTATTTGGTCACTTTTTATATATAACAGAGTTTTAGAGATTTCCATGACGAGTTTTTGTTTATTTTTGTAACTTTTAACGTTCATAGTTTCTGATAAATGATGAAATCGGTGCAGCTTAAACTTTGAATGTCGTCTTGAGGAACAAGTTTATTTGGTCACTTTTAATAACAACAGAGTTTAAAAGTTTTCCTATACAATGTATTGTTTATTTCAGTCACTTTTATCGTTCATAGTTTCTGATGAATGATCATATCGGTGCAGGTTAAACTTTGAATGTGTAGTAACTTTCGTCTTGAATAACCATTTTATTTGGTCACCTTCAGTATATAACAGAGTATTGAAGCTCCCCTTTACAATGTAATGTTTATTTTTGTCACATTCAACGCTCATAGTTTCTGATGAATGATGATATCGGCGCAGCTTAATATTTTAATGGATAGCAACTTTCGTATTGAGGAACCATTTCATTTGGTCATTTTTGATATATATTAGAGTTTCAGTGCTTTCTTTTACAAGGTATTGTTTAATTTTGTCACTTTCAACGTTCACAGTTTCTGATGAACGATGATATCGGCGCATCTAAAAACGGATAGTAACTTTCGTCTCGAGGAACAATTTTATTTAGCCACTTTTAATATAACAGAGTTTCAGAGTTTTCCTTCACAAAGTATTGTTTATTTTTTTCATTTTTATCGTCTATCGTTTCAGATGAATGATTACTTTGGTGCAGCTTAAACTTTGAATGAATAGTAATTTTCGTGTTGAAGAACCATTTTATTTGACCCCTTTTAATATATAAAAGAGTTTCAGTGCTTTCTTTAGAAGGTATTGTTTAATTTTGTCACTTTTAACGTTCATAGTTTCTAATAAATGATAATATCCATGCAGCAAAAAAATTGAATGGATAGAACCTTTCGTCTTGAGGAACCATTTCATTTGGTCACTTTTAATATATAACAGAGTATCATCATTTGATTTAGTCACTTTTAACAACCGAAAATATGACCGTCGCTGCAAAATGAAATGTTACGATATAAATTAGAAATTTTAACAGGAGATCATCATATAACTGAATCTAGGTAGTAGGAAGAATAAAATTATCTGAATATATATGTTTATTTTGCCGGAAGGAATTATTCAGCTTTATGATACCAAGTATCACGTTGAGGTATACTCGAATCGCATTTCGACGACTGCCAGAGTGCTACAAATGCAAGAAGCGATTCTAACGCCCGTCTCGTATACACTCGAACTGCTGTTTTGCATATAAATTTGGTAATGTTTGCGGTAAGGAATGGATATTACGAAGTACTCTCAGGCGGCGTGTCTGTCAGTTAATGGAGAGCGCAACGATAGAATCCCTTCGGGAAAAATCACGACGCAAGTCAGTGGCGGCGCAAAAAACCAAATATGTGAATCCGTCGCTACTAAGCGATAATTTAACATGATGAACAAAAACAAAACTTGAATTTACTATGTTTATTATCACAAAAATACTTTGAAAAATATAACACTGCGATTGCAATTTTTGTCACTAGACCATCATCGGGTAGATTGAGTTAAGAACTAAATATATAGTAATGATTTGACGCTTATGGATGGGGAAGAATTATTACAGGTATGTAAATAGACAAGAGGAACAAATTTCCAGAAGGGCTAATCGAAGTGTGTTTCCCAAATTGTTACAATAAAATGTTCTTAGAACGATCATTATTGTTTGAATGAACTAAATAAAGGAGAATATATCAAGTTACTCTGGTCGTTCAGCAAGATATCGTCTTTTGCATTATGATTGAGTTTGAATATTTCCAATGATTCTAAGTGAGTTGGTTTGGTCCCTTTCGGTAATTTGTGCATAATTTGGAGGTTATCTATTTGTGAAAGCGGGTGGTGGTTTTCACGGTAATGATTTGAAAACGTTGAATCCGTTTTATTTTCCAAAAAAGATTGTTGTTGTTCTTCAAATCTTGTCTTGAACGATCGACCAGTCTGACCTATAAACACTCCTTTACATACAGGACAAATCAATTTATAAACTCCTAAACTTTCAAATTTTGAAGTGGTATCTTTGACATTGCATATCCTCAATCAAAAGTAGAAAAATAGGAAAAATTCACATCTTTAACATATTTTGGTCTTCTAACAGAAAAAGTTGCCAATGTTATAACTAAATGTAATACTAAAATTGCTTTAAAACCAAAGACAAAACTCTCAGGATTTTTATTCAATTCCAAATGTCAAGTTTCCCTGCCTGGTAGCAGAAGGATGGCCAGGAAGAGAACCATCTCAAAATGGCAGGAAAGATGGTTGGGAGGGAGGGAAGTAGCAGCGTGGACGAAACGGCTGATCAGGGACGTGAGAACCTGGTACAGCTGCAACCACAGAAGAACAAATTATTACTTCTCGCAGTTCCTGAGCGGTCATGGCTCTTTCGGAACTTACACGCTGAGGATAGGGAAGACAGACGGTGACTTGTGTGGGGAGTGCGGTACCCAGGACAGCCCTGAGCATGTGATTTGGCGGTGCGCCAGATGGAGTCGTAGACGAGCCCGGATGATTGAAGGTCTCGGGGCCATGCCCGCGGTCGATGACATCATACAGGAAATGATAGATGATGAGAAGACATGGAATGTCATTTTCGAGGGCATCACGGATATTATGAGGGCTAAGGAGGAGGAGGATAGGCGTGCCGAAAACCATGACTGAGGGAAAGGGTTTGTACATACATTTGTACATTCAGTCACGTTCTAGGTTTTGTGTATTAGTTTAGGATTTTATGTTATTTAGATAGTTACTTGTGAGTTCGTTTCTGTATGTGTGTTTGAAACTTCCTTCGCCGCTCCTGATGCGCCTGGACAAACATGTCTATTTTCCGGGAGTGGTACAGATAGGAAAACCCCCTCCTAGAACATCCGCGGGAGGGTATTAACCGTCGCGGAGAGGTTTTTAGTGGGTGATACAAAATTAGCCATAAGATCTGCCTTGTGAGCCCCACACTCCCCCCCAGCCCAGAACACATCCCGCTGGGGCAGTGCGTAAATGCATTTTCCTCTCCGAAAAAAAAAATGTCAAGTTTCAAAATTTGAAAGTTCAGGAGTTTACAAGTCGATTTGTCCTGTATATAAAGGAGTATATATAGGTTAGACTGGTCGATCGTTCAAGACATGATTCGAAGAACACCAACAATCTTTTTTGAAACATAAAACGGATTCAACATTTTCAAATCATCGCCGTGAAACCACCACCCGTTTCCACGAATAGATAACTTCCAAATTATGCACAAATTACCGAAAGGAACCAAACTAACTTACTTAGAATCATTGGAAATTTACAAACACAATCATAATGCAGAAGATATCTTGCTGACCAGATTGACTTGATATATTCTCCTCCATTTAGTGTATTCAAACAATAATGATTTCCTGAGAGCATTTTATCGTACTAGTTGGGAAACTGACTTCGATTAGCCCTTCTTGAAATATGCTCCTCTTGTCTATTTAGGTACCTGTAATAATTCTTCCCCACCCGTAAGCGCAAATCTATAATTATGTTTAACAAAACTAAATTTGAATTTACTACGTTTATTATCACAAAATATTTTGAAAAATATAACACTGCGATTGCAATTTCGGTCACTAGACCATCATCGGGCAGATTGAGTTAAGAACTGAATACAAAATAATTATAGATTTGCGCTTACGGGTGGGAAAGGATTATTGCAGGTACCTAAATAGTCAAGAGAAACATATTTCAAGAAGGGCTAATCGAGTGAATTTCACAAATTGGTACAATACAATGTTCTTAGAAAAGTCATTATTGTTTAAATACACTAAATATAGGAGAATATATAAAGTCAATCTGGTCGTTCAGCAAGATATCTTTTGCATTATTATTGAGTTTAAAAATTTTTAATGATTCTAAGTAAGTAAGTTTGGTTCCTTTCGGTAATTTGTGCATGATTTGAAAATTATCTATTTGTGGAAATGGGTGGTGGTTTTCACGGCAATGATTTGAAAACGTTGAATCCGTTTTATTTTTCAAAAAAGATTGTTGGTGTTCTTTAAATCTTGTCTTGAACGATCGACCAGTCTGACCTATATATACTCCTTTACATACAGGACAAATCAAATTATAAACTCCTGAACTTTCAAATTTTGAAGTGATATCTTTGGCATTGAATAAAAATCCTGAGAGTTTTGTCTTAGGTTTGAAAGCAATTTTAATATTACAGTTAGGTATGACATTACTATAATTATGTATTCAGTTCTTAACTCAGTCTGCCCGATGATGGTCTAGTGACCGAAATTGCAATCGCAGTTTTATATTTTTCGAAGTATTTTTGTGATAATAAACGTACAAAATTCAAGTTTTGTTTTTATAAATCATGTTAAATTATCACGTAGTAACGACGGATTCCATCAACTCTTAATATTTCGTTGAATTAGACTCTTCAAACTAGAATGTCACTCTTGTCGATGTATCCAATGTTGAGTAATAAATATACCATTAACCAATTTATACAGAAAATAATCACGGCTCAATTTTGAATAATACAGTATTCTCATACGATTATACTGAATCTTGGTATCCACATTTATAGGGTGACCAGATGGCTGAAGTGGAAAAAACTGACACCTCTCCCGTTACCCCCTCCCCCCTCACATACGGTTCACCATGTATCCAAGTAGACAGCGACACGATTCACAGTAAAAAATTAGACTAAGCCTCGCTAATTTTGAACACTAAGCTCAGCCTAGAGATTTTACGAAAATCTCGCTAAATTCTTCGAGCTTTAATGAAAATCTATACGCTAAACCTAGTAATTTTCATCCAAATTTGTATGAAAATCACTGGAAGCTAGAAGTTTTACCAAGAGCTGGTGAAATTCACGAAGATTGTAAAATCTCCAGGTTTAGCCTAGTGTTTAAAATTGGCGAGGCTGAGCCTGGAGATTTTACTAGCAGCCAGTGAATTTCAGGGAAGAGCTCAAAATTTTTGGAATTTATGTAATAATTTTATAATTAATAGAAGCAATTATGTCGCATATTTCTAGGGAATTTTATCGTATTATGCGTGCTAAACTTATTGCGCATCCTTTATACGTGTCGAGACAAACTGCGAGCGCGGGCGCTTTTGAATGTGAAGTTTGGAAACTTATTTCGGCAAAATTATAGGCGCAACCTATTTTTTCGTCAAAAACGCGAAAAATACGGACATTTTCCAAAAAAAACGGACTAACGGACACAGAGCTGAAAAAACGGACATGTCCGTATTAAAACGGACGTCTGCGGGTCTATCCTCGAATTTTGAACGAAATATGTCGAATTCGACATATGTCGATAGAAATTGTCGCACAACGTGACTGTGTGGTATTCTCGATTGGTTTCGACTTCAAACTCGCATGGGACTCATTTTGTCGAATTACATGAGCTGGCAACGCCGAATTAAGGATTCTCGAATGTGTTCTATGCGCATATGTCAATTTGTTGATGTTATAATAGACGTTAATATTGAAATGATAAATTGATAAATGATGGCAGTTGATCTGAAAAAAACTTATTGCACTCAATCTCAAAAAGAAACACTCATTAATTTGATGCAAGAAAAAGAGAATGAGCCACTTTTATCTGGCAAATTTTCTGCACACTTTTCTTTTAAGGATGCTAAGTGTAAGTGGCAAAATATTGCCTCAATTTTGAATTCAGCCCCAGGTGCCTCTAAAGATTGGAAGCAATGGAAAAAGGTAATAACAATAACTATTCAATTATTGACAGATGAAATATAAATTTTTCACTTCCAGACATGGCAAGATCTTAGATCTAAAACAAAAAAAAGAAGTCAGAACAAGTAAAACATGCCAGAGGTACTGGAGGTGGGCTACCACTTGAATTCAAATTTGATAAAACAGATGAACTCATATTGAGCACAATTGCACCCACTGCAATAACTGGTGATATGAATGTGAATGAGACATTCATAGATTTTCACTTGCCATCTAATAATACAATGGATGAATCTCTAGGAGAACCAACTGGCATGAGTCAAGAAATTGTCTTGCAAGGTGAAGCTCTCTCGAGGTAGTTGATTATTTTCTTGGTTTTCTAAGTTTTCAATAGCTATCAATAAAGCTGCCATTCTAAATTAATGAGTAATGATAATAAACCATTTGACATAATAATTCTGTCAAATATTTCATCTCGCTTTCGACATTAAATTGTCGACCGCTCAAGACCACTCTACAATGTAGGTATCTACCGAAAATTCTCGAATGCGACATTCGAGAATTGGAAATTACGATTTTTGTTCGACAATGTAAAAATCACGCATGCGACAAACTATGTCATCGTTTGAGAATAGACCCCCGGTCACCCTACCCACATGCAAATGATCAACTTAACGAAGTTCAGTTTCACAAATTACAAAAGAATATTTTTGCTTTGTTTTCTGTTCATCGTGTTAAATTATCAAGTAGTAACGACGGATTCCACCATCTATCTGAAGTTTACTTTTCTCCAATTTTCGATTTACATATGCGCAGTACCTGCCACTGTATCCAGTACAAAAAATCGCCACAACCGGTAATATTATATATATGTTACTCGTGCTCGACCTACACACTAGATCACCCGTATATCTGTATTATTTTTAATGAATTTAAATCGCCTCTTAACACAGAACCCAGGCCTTAGGCCGTTTCTATTGCACGCGAATAAATCGGTATTATACCGATTGTTTGGATTAGTTCATTTATACGCGTTCTCTATCACTCATTCCTGAAATGTTCCACGGAATTGCGAATAACAATGAACTTCGCGTCCAAGTGAATAAGATAGAAGCCTACTATGGCAAATAATTAGACGTACGAAGGTGATGCTCCAAATATGTATAACCATGAGACTAGGGTTGCCATCCGTCCGGGTTTCCCCGGATTTGTCCTAGTTTAGGGGGCGTCCGGGGGTCGTCCGGACGGGGCCTTCAATATTTGTCCGGGTAAAACCCGGACAAATTTTGTGTCCGGGGAATCCCGATCGATTTTAAGATGAGCAATATATTAAAAGAAATCATAGTCAAAAATTAATTTATAATCGTAAGCCGTATACAAGCTAAATCCAGAGAGAAACTTGCTAAATACACATACCGTTTCTCCTCTGACCAAAATAAAGGATAATTTTAAAGATTTGAGTTGTTTTCTCCTTTAAAAACTCCCGATGGATAAGAAAGACACTTTGGCAGAAATTGGTGAGTCTGAAAAATATCAAGTTAAGTTAGTAAGAAGAACTTGACATCGTTAAAATTTAAATTTGTTACTTACTTTTAGTTTATAGTTAATACATAATTTAGGCTTTTGGTTACCTAACCTATCTAACCGAACTAGATTACCTATCTTATAATTTGTTGTTACAATGTAGAATGTAGTCTTTTTGATCTACCAAAACTTATCATTATAAGTTGTTTTTTTTACCACATTATTTCAAAAAGAGAAAACTGTAAACTGTGTTATATTAGTAGATATTTTATTTGTTTTTGTTGTTTGTTTATATCGCAAACAAGCGGTTTGAAGTTTGAATCAATGAAAAATTAAAATATAAACGATGTTTTATCTTAAAATTTTTTGTCCGGCGTCAGCAATTTAGTAGATGGCAACCCTACATGAGACGTCCATTTGCTCCAAATCGAAAACGGCAACAATGCAGAACGAGAAATAACGAGAATATTTCATTAATTGTTCGTATATCTATTCCTGGAAAGTCTTGACAATGAAATTTTTCGTAACTGTTGAAGTAATTGTTGAACTATCAATTCATGTAAAATATTGTTGTTGACCATAGTCAACTTCATATATCACATGATAGCCCGGGAGCCAGGTAAAAATTTGTGCTATTAGTTCCTCTAGAACGATGAAAATTGGGGAGCCAACCCTGAAATGTTGAGAAACGGTGCCCTAATGGCAATGTCTCAAAATAACGCTTTATAGTAGGGGAGCCCAATCGGGGATTTTGGGATTTACTCCAGCGCGGCAGAATAAAATATTGGGGGAAACCTTGCACCCTGTTAAGTATCCCCGCCATACATGAACCCTTAATATGGGGGCGTTCGTCTAGGACAGCCGATCAGATTAGTACAAAAAAAATCGGTCGTTCGAAAAACTCGAGCGCGTCAGATTAAGGCAAGGTGAGTTAATTACATGCAGAAGAGTATGCATTTCACTAATCTGACGATTCGCACGTGGCATAAGGAAATAGGAGACTAAAAAATGCGAAAAGAAAACGTCACCTTGATATTCTCGAACGCGGTTAAATTTTATTTTTATTTTGAAGGAAATGTCACGATTTTTTTTGCATTTTTGAATATCGGCGATTAGTTTTGGTCTCGTACGGTCGCCCCCACCATGCAAACCGGCAGATTAACCTACCTTCGTTATCAGAGACGATGTGGGGTGTATAAACTATTAATATCTGACGCGCTCGAGTATTTCTATATAACGATTTTTTTTATATTTTTGAAGATCTGCATATAGTCTTAGAGCCAGCTTAAATCTGACAACACATATTTCACGGTAGCTGAAATTTTGCCCAGCGAGACTGCTAACATACTAAACAAGCAATGGGTACTAGCTAACCCCGGTCGCGGTAGGTTTTGGGTCCCTCAGGTGGGACAGGTATGAAAATTAAGTAAATTTTTAAAGTATTTTACGACGACTGCCATTTTAATATATCATCATATACCTCCACTAGAACTGAAAAATAACAATGGCTACCGATTTTAGCGGTTGTAAAATCACGGCAGACTTTTTTGAAAATTCGAAAAAAAGAATTTTTTTTTCAAACTTTCTTCAGAAAATAAAATCATTTTTTTCCAAGGCACAAATCACACACTTTAAATCATTAACCATAATGATAAACTAACGGACAAAAATTAATAATTAATAAATGAAAACTTGGATTCAAAATATTCTGTCTCAATAATTTCAATATTATTAAATTTGATTAATGGTGACATGTGGGTAATTGATCATGATTGATGTGACAGGTATTATATTGTAGCGAGTACCCCCTCCATCGTTTATAATGTCTATGGTAGATTGTCGCTTACCATAATAATTTAACATTTGCTATAGCACCTTATAATGGACCTATTTTCCTTATTCTGCGCATTTATAGTAATACATGTGTTTGTTCATTTGTCTCATTAAAAGACCTTTCACATCTACTCGAGTAATTTTAGTGTTATAAAGATTCTACGAATGTAAAATTTAGAACTATGAATAAGTATATCCACGGGCTGCAGGTATGGTTTCGCTGTCAGCCGGATATTTACAACCGGAGAAAATGGCAGCCATTTTCAATATAAGCTCAAAATGGTTTGATAAGTAACATATATAAATTTCAAAAGTCGTAAAACACTTTAAAAAAATTTTTTCTCTAATTTCAAAGGCGTCTGCCGTGAGTTTACAACCGCTAAAATCGGCAGCCATTGTTATTTTTCAGTTCGAGTGGAGGTATATGATGACATATTAAAATGGCAGTAGCCCTAAAATACGTTGAAAAATTTTCTTTTCGAATTTTCAAAGGTGTCTGCCGTGAATTTACAACCGCTAAAATCGGCAGCCATTGTTATTTTTCAGTTCGAGTGGAGGTATATTATGACATGTTAAAATGGCGGTAGCCGTAAAATACTTAAAAAAATTTTTTTTCGAATTTTCAAAGGTGTCTGCCGTGAATTTACAACCGCTAAAATCGGCAACCATTGTTATCTTTCAGTTCGAGTGGAGGTATATGATGACATATTAAAATGGCAGTAGCCCTAAAATACTTTGAAAAATTTTCTTTTCGAATTTTCAAAGGTGTCTGCCGTGAATTTACAACCGCTAAAATCGGCAGCTATTGTTATTTTTCAGTTCGAGTGGAGGTATATGATGACATATTAAAATGGCAGTAGCCCTAAAATACGTTGAAAAATTTTCTTTTCGAATTTTCAAAGGTGTCTGCCGTGAATTTACAACCGCTAAAATCGGCAGCCATTGTTAATTTTCAGTTCGAGTGGAGGTATATGATGACATATTAAAATGGCAGTAGCCCTAAAATACGTTGAAAAATTTTCTTTTCGAATTTTCAAAGGTGTCTGCCGTGAATTTACAACCGTTAAAATCGGCAGCCATTGTTATTTTTCAGTTCGAGTGGAGGTATATTATGACATGTTAAAATGGCGGTAGCCGTAAAATACTTAAAAAAATTTTTTTTCGAATTTTCAAAGGTGTCTGCCGTGAATTTACAACCGCTAAAATCGGCAACCATTGTTATCTTTCAGTTCGAGTGGAGGTATATGATGACATATTAAAATGGCAGTAGCCCTAAAATACTTTGAAAAATTTTCTTTTCGAATTTTCAAAGGTGTCTGCCGTGAATTTACAACCGCTAAAATCGGCAGCCATTGTTATTTTTCAGTTCGAGTGGAGGTATATGATGACATATTAAAATGGCAGTAGCCCTAAAATACTTTGAAAAATTTTCTTTTCGAATTTTCAAAGGTGTCTGCCGTGAATTTACAACCGCTAAAATCGGCAGCCATTGTTAATTTTCAGTTCGAGTGGAGGTATATGATGACATATTAAAATGGCAGTAGCCCTAAAATACGTTGAAAAATTTTCTTTTCGAATTTTCAAAGGTGTCTGCCGTGAATTTACAACCGTTAAAATCGGCAGCCATTGTTATTTTTCAGTTCGAGTGGAGGTATATTATGACATGTTAAAATGGCGGTAGCCGTAAAATACTTAAAAAATTTTTTTTTCGAATTTTCAAAGTTGTATGCCGTGAATTTACAACCGCTAAAATCGGCAACCATTGTTATCTTTCAGTTCGAGTGGAGGTATATGATGACATATTAAAATGGCAGTAGCCCTAAAATACTTTGAAAAATTTTCTTTTCGAATTTTCAAAGGTGTCTGCCGTGAATTTACAACCGCTAAAATCGGCAGCCATTGTTATTTTTCAGTTCGAGTGGAGGTATATGATGACATATTAAAATGGCAGTAGCCCTAAAATACGTTGAAAAATTTTCTTTTCGAATTTTCAAAGGTGTCTGCCGTGAATTTAAAACCGATAAAATCGGCAGCCATTGTTATTTTTCAGTTCGAGTGGAGGTATATTATGACATGTTAAAATGGCAGTAGCCGTAAAATACTTGAAAAAATTTTTTTTTCGAATTTTCAAAGGTGTCTGCCGTGAATTTACAACCGCTAAAATCGGCAGCCATTGTTATCTTTCAGTTCGAGTGGAGGTATATTATGACATGTTAAAATGGCAGTAGCCGTAAAATACTAAAAAAAAATTTTTTTCGAATTTTCAAAGGTGTCTGCCGTGAATTTACAACCGCTAAAATCGGCAGCCATTGTTATTTTTCAGTTCGAGTGGAGGTATATTATGACATGTTAAAATGGCAGTAGCCGTAAAATACTTAAAAAAATTTTTTTCGAATTTTCAAAGGTGTCTGCCGTGAATTTACAACCGCTAAAATCGGCAGCCATTGTTATTTTTCAGTTCGAGTGGAGGTATATTATGACATGTTAAAATGGCAGTAGCCGTAAAATACTTAAAAAAAATTTTTTCGAATTTTCAAAGGTGTCTGCCGTGAATTTACAACCGCTAAAATCGGCAGCCATTGTTATTTTTCAGTTCGAGTGGAGGTATATTATGACATGTTAAAATGGCAGTAGCCGTAAAATACTTAAAACTTTTTTTTTCGAATTTTCAAAGGTGTCTGCCGTGAATTTACAACCGCTAAAATCGGCAGCCATTGTTATTTTTCAGTTCGAGTGGAGGTATATTATGACATGTTAAAATGGCAGTCGCCGTAAAATACTTTAAAAATTTACCTAATTTTCATACCTGTCCCACCTGAGGGACCCAAAACCTACCGCGACCGGGCTTAGCTAGTACCCATCGCTTGTTTAGTATGTATAGCAGTCTCGCTGGACAAAGCTTCAGCTACCGTAAAATATGTGTTGTCAGATTTGAGCTGGCTCTTAGACTAATACGTTTTCTCCTCCAGTGAAATGGCATACATCATACGACCTTTTTTTTGTTTTAGCATCTAATCTTCACAACGCTCGAGTAAACCCCCTTTAGCATCTCGGGCTTCCCTACTATAACGAAAACAGATATAATAGTGAGTATCCACCGAAATTTTTGGAAACTTTAGTGTTTCCAACTGTCTTTAACTCTCCAGAAGTCGCCAACTTTTGTTTCCACTGTGTCTACACCGAGTTGAAAATAATTTGAGAAACGTTTCAGTTGACAACAAGCTGTCTCCACCATCGGCAATGTCTCCGACCTACGATAATATGTTTCTCCTTGTTGCCAAGGGTAGAAACTTATGGCAACATAGGGAGCGTTCAAGTATTACGTAACGCAATTTGGGGGGTGGGGGGGTCTTGCAAAACGTTACGATGCGTTACATGGGCGGGAGGGGGGTTCGAACAACGCGTTACGTAACATTGTTTTCTTATTGAAATAAAAAAAGGGAACTTAAATCACCCAAGTTGGGAACCCTTTTCATTCATGTTTTACGGGAATCCCTCGATTGTATTGTACGTCAGTTTTATTCTGTTCTCCCAAGTTCGCAACCCTATCCGTTAATGTTTTATGGGATACCTCGACTGTATTCGTCGTAATTTTTTTTTTGTTCCCGTTGTCAGTTTTGGTTTAGTGTTTTAAACACGTAATACACAGAAGCACATTGCTGTAGCCAGTGTTGTAGAAGTGAGTTCATACTGTAATGTTCTCAAAAGAGGGAGATTTGCATCATCAGCTGTTTTTGCCCTAGAAAAGCTCTCATGCTGACTTGTGTGCCAAGTGTGCCATAAACTGCCAACGAAATTTAAAAAATGGCTAAAGAAAAACTAAAACTGGTATAGCGCTCACGTCCGTGACTCGAAATATTTTTTGCAAGTAATTAAATGCGCTTACAAATCCTGCTGTTCCATCTTAAGGAGTGCATTGAAATCATTCTTTCCGAATAATACTTTCTTGCCGCCAACCTACCGATGCCAAATCCTTTATACCTCAAGCAAGCTCTCGGTACCTAGTCAGCTAAACAAATAATCATGCAAGTTTTCACTACTTCTTGTGAGGTTGCCCGTTGATCTGTCGTCTCCTCAAGCAGATGCCGTGCGATTTCTTTTCATGACTTTTTATGATATATATGCGATTTCTTTTGACCATCAGTACAATTACTATATATATATATATATATATATATATATATATATATATATATATATATATATATATATATATATAGTAATTGTACTGATGGTCAAAAGAAATCGCATATATATCATAAAAAGTCATGAAACGAAAAAATATCTTGGTCCTAGGTCCAACTTTGCTAATCGCACTGATTTTAATAAGCAGGTTCCCAAAGTGAAAATCTGCTAATAAGCTGAAATCTTATAATGGTTGAAAAAAATAATGGTGGCTGAAGCTAAAAGTCAGGAAAACGGCATAATTAAATGAAGATTAGCAATAGAAGTTTATTAGGACGAATTTGAGCCCATTTCAACATTTTACAATATGTATGATTATTTATTAAAAAACAATAAAATAAAAAATACAAGCATGTATTGCGAGTGAGAATACTCTTTGTTTTGTTTATTATTAACGAAAACGCCATTTAAACAATAACATAGGTAGGTATTTTAGGGAGTTTCAGGTACTTTGCGCAACATATTTGTGACTTTAAGTTAAAAATGTCCATTTGGGTGTTACGTAACGTTTAGGGAGGGGGAGGGAGGGTTCATGAAAACGTTACGGCGCGTTACATAGGGGGGAGGGAGGGTCAAAAATCTTCAAAAATTGCGTTACGTAATACTTGAACGCCCCCATACTTACATTTCTTGTTTCCACCGAAGCAACTGAAATTGTCAATAGTTGCATATTGATTAGTAGAAACAATCAACATTTGTTGCCGAAAAATAAAGACATTTTAAGGAACGTTCGGAAACATTTTCGGAAACACGCAACAGCAACAAAAATGTTCCACAATGGAACTGTAGCTTTATAAACGTTACATTTCCTATAATCACAAAATTTATTTGTTACTAAGAAAATGAGGAAATATACTCTATTCTTGTTAACCTCGCGTCTAGATTCCAATGAGGAAGCAAATAATTTCATATGGAATATATGCGTTGGAAATATAAACGTGGGTACGTGGGCATGAATATTAATATCATCAAATTCTATACTGCACTCAGTATTCAACGCAGGTGACTTAATTCCTATTAGATGTACAGTACAACTTCAGTAATCCGGACACATATCGATCCGGTCAATGCCGGATTATCGAGGTATCCGGACTACTGGGACTATTTATTTTTTGATTAAAAATCGCAAATTTGCATACAAAATTACCTTTACTTCAATCAAATCATGAAAAACATACTAGTCGACCATGGTCAATTTCATACATTACATAAAGTGAACAAGGAAAATTCTTTAATAATTTAAAAAAATTATCAAACAACTTTCCAAGGAAGCTGGTTATACGTATTCAGCAACGCAAAATCTGCATTCACAATCGAACGGTGAATTATAGAAATTGTCAAGTCACCCCGACTCAAAATCTGCATACAGCTGTTTCGATCTTATTAGATCTCATCAGTGCAGCTCATTTGACTCGGAGTGAATTAACAAATCTCTAATTGTTCCCCAATACAAATCGTGGTCAGTAACACTGGCTGGATAACAATCCAGAGCGCCATCCCACCAAAGATATTGGGAAACAAAAATTCACCGCTTAGACTGAAAATGCAGAAATTCGTCGCTTAAACACGTACCTCCTGATATGAAGATATCTACTCTACAACAGTGGTGTATATGATTCCAAGGCACACTAACATAGTGATTTAAAACCTTAGGATATACTCACGAGAGCGCGCTCCGAATATTCTAGTCGCTTAATACGCAAAATACAACAATCAAATCATGAATTTGCGTTGCTGAATACGTATAACCAGCTTCCTTGGAAAGTTGTTTGATAATTTTTTAAAATTATTAAAGAATTTTCCTTGTTCACTTTATGTTACCTTTATTTCGTGAAAGCTTATATAAAAAAAAGTAAAAACTTAAAAAATCATTCCAATGTTAAAAAACTATAAAACTACAGTATATGTACCTATGTAGGTATAACTTAAACTGTGTAAGTTTCTGCATTTTTTTTGGGAATGCTCCTGTTTTTGGCTTGTTCAAATGCTTTTTCTTTTAGTCTTTTGAGTAGCAATATGTCTTGCATTGGAAAATCATTTTCCTCTGCCCATTGAATGTATAATGATAATGACCTCGCAGCTTCCTTGATATGATTTTGACACAAAGTTTCTCATTTTGTCCTTATTTTTCTTTATGTCAAAAATCTTGGATCTAGGCACTCCAAAATTAGCTGCCGTTTGACGGATACTTCCGGATTTATCTAGACTGTCTAATATTTCATCACATTTGTTGCTGAGCGTTAATGTTTTGTGGGGCCCTTTATTTGGAGCCATCCCCAACAAAAAGGATAACTATGTTCTTACGTACGACTCGGAATAAAATGAATGCAAAAATGCCCACAATCTTTAAATCGCGTCAAACTTATTAATACAGGAAAATTATTGCTATGGTGCTATGGTTTTTTTGCATAACGTCTTAACGTCCGGTTTAGAGAGGTAAAACTTTGAAAATGTCCGGTTTACAGAGCAATCCGGATTACTGGAGTGTCCGTTTTAGCGAGTGTCCGAACTACTGAAGTTGTACTGTAGTTCCAGTTACCGGCGTTGATGATTCATACACAAAAGAGATTCAACGGCACCTATTAATTGAAGTTGAAACTCGATGTAGTAAACCATTGTATACGCAATCCGTGAAACAACAAGGTGAATCTCTGGTTGCATCAAGAAACAGTGAACTTTACGGAATACACAACTGTATGTATATGCAACTCGCGGAACAACAAGCTGAATCTCTGGTTGCATAAACATATATTGTAATCTACTAAATAGCTCAAAGCTTTGTAATGAACGTAAGTGAAGCTTTTCCAAAAACGAAAGAGTTTAATAATTCGAAATATATTACAGTATCGAGAACGTAAAGAAAAAGAGCACAACATATTAAATTTAGAGCAACATGCAAAAATGTAATTCCCGAAACGACCGTAATAAAATTGTCCATTTGTTAATGAAAAATTTTGTTATTGAAAATTTATTTTACTCAAATGATCGTTCAAATTCAGTAAATTTCTCATCTTTTTCTTGGAGAATACTCATCTCGTTGATTTTTATAAATAGTTACTAATCCATTGATAAGAGTATTAATATATCGGAAGTTCTTATCAGCAGTTCTCAGCGATAACAGGCTTTTATTAAAATTGGCTAATTTCATTGAAAAACTGGAAACGCACATTTAGAGACCTTCAACCGAATTTGGAATGATACGTCTTCAAAATATCAAAGCTTTACCATGTAACTTGAAGGCTGCCAAAAAATTGGAAATCCAACCTAATTCTTTTTTTTATTATAGTGTTTCATCCCTTTTAAAAATTTTCAACGGATTCCATTCGACATCTGTAGACCGAGAGATACTGGAAGGATCGAAAAGTCATTTCTTACAGTATGGCGCTTTTAGGGGGGTTCATATACGTAATAAATCGAAGAAAAATGATGTTCTTACCGGTGGTGAACCGGTGAAATTGCTCGAGAATCCGAAGGTGTCAAACAATTTCTTTCACAAAATTTCTTCAACTAATCGGTATTTTAACAAAAAAAAATTCGACGCTCGCTATATGCCATACTTCTCCGGTGGATGTTCAGGCCCGCCATACTTTTTTGAAAATGTTTATTTTTTTATTTTTTCTAAATTCATTTCTTACAGGCTGATTTTTCTTTAAAACAATTATTTTTTATAAATCTTGTACGAAAATCACCACGCCATACCATTCCGACGGTCCAAAATACCCGCCATACCCCCTCAAACATGTAATTTTTTAAAATTCGAAAAACAATTTCTTTCACCTTGAAATTTGGTCTAGTAGTTGTTTTTATGATAAGAAACATAATTGTTATAATGCCATACCTATAGAGTCGGTGATATACGTACAATATAATTAAATAATTGTAAGATTTTATGCAACGTTTGAACAGTTTAGTATTTATTTTTATGGTAGTGAGATTTTGAGGGGAATGTGTAGCCAAGTATCTCATATTATGTAAATCGGAGTACCATATTGTCAGTGGATGGTGATTTGTTGTATTTTTTTGTATTCTGTAGTAGCCCTGAAGAAGATCCCAATTTTTGACCCGAAACGTTGATGTAATAACGAAGAGTTCACAAATGTTTAGTCCTTTGAGCCGTTTTACCCAATAACTTAATGTGTGTGTGTACATGTGTATATACACAAGAAAGAATATTTTCAACATAATAAATGAACATAAGAACGTTCCTTCATTTCATCGGAGCCTGTGGCTGATCTTCTTATCTATATCTATACTCATCGAACCTTCCCAATTAACGGAATAGCCAACGGATTGCTTCAAAAATCATCACATAGACATCACGAGGGCCCTCAATCGAAATCAACTCGACGTCGTACATTTTCCCATATCTCGTTCGTACGTTGCCCCATCTCGACGTTTTCCCCCCCGTATAATAATTTCGATAATTAGCGCGAGTTCGTCTCAATTACCGACTCTTTATTCGACCGGCTCTCTCAACGAGAACAAAGGACGCGGCAGCTGACTCCGCGTCGAATATATTTCACAGAGAACGGTTATCGAAAAATGCCGACCGTGAAGCGTTCACTCCGGACGATTTAATTATTCGTATTAATTTCCATCGTCTCGCCTCCGTTAAATGCGAGAATCGTTACCGAAAGATTTAGATACGTTTCGAACGTGATACTTGTAATTTTATTTTATTTTATTTTTATTTTTATTCTTATTTTTATTTATTTTTATTTTTTTCATTTTTTATTTTTATTTTTTATCTCGAAAAAGTTCTAGATTTTTCCACAAACATGAAATAATTCAACGTTTCCCAACCTTCAGGATTCGCGGCACAATTTTCAATCAAATTCTTCAAAGCGCCCCCCGAATACAATAAAATGTATACAACAATAATGTATTTTGAGTTTTTCGGCTCTAAAGATACACAACGACCTTAATTTTGAATCTTACAAATTACATCTTATAAGTGGGTTAGGAACCCATTTCATAATATTCCTGAAGGGCTCTCAATTACCGAGGAAGCAACCTTCATAGAAAAAAAAATTTGTGATAAATCACTCTTTGAATTTTGGGCAGGAGTAGATCATGATTTTTCTGCACTACAACAAAAGACATTTCGCATTCTATTACCATTTTAACATACCAAATTTGTGAAACTGAATTTTCTGCGGTGGCTTCTTTGAAGACAAAATATAGATCTCGGCTAAATATAGAAAAAAAACTAAGATCGTCTATTTCTAATATTAAGCCTTCCTTCGAAAAACTTTACTCTGGCAGGTAGTCCCAAGGAAATCACTAATAATTAACAATTTTTTTAAATTCTGTAACTTGAAGGTTTTGATTTAGGGAGTTGTTCCAATTTAATAAGATAATTATTGAATATTGTGATGAAATGTATTCAACTTTGTTTTGTATGTGTGTGTGCTTTGCTTTCAATCAGTTAATCCATTTTTTTTTAAATTATTTTCTCTTGGATATGCTCTATTCCTTTCAGTGTACTCGCGCCCTCCTAGGGGGGCACTTCCCACAAGTTCAAGCTGCTTTAATCGAAAATAATGACTCTTTAAAAATAATGCGCTAACATGACGGTATTAAATTTAAATCCACTTCACTCTAATCTAGAAAAAGCTTGAATAAACGATAATTTTACTGTTACAATGTTATTGTTTCATGAAGATTTTTTCGAAAGTGAAAACATTTCCATGAAATAACGACAAGAGTATTCAAACCTTACCTTCCAGTGACGTAAAATTTTGTTGAATAGAATCAATTTTCCTCTTCTACAAATACATCGAATTATTTCATATCAAGTTTCAGAACCGTTGAAATAAAAAAATTCTATTCTCCAATAACAACGTTTTCCATAAATTCAAAACGGAGTCATGTTCTTTTACTCCCAAAAAAGGACAATTTCAATTGGGTTTGAAATTACTATCATAACATCCAGATCATTTCCCAGACGTATCACGTTCAGTAGATTAAACCTGCAGTATATTTCCACGTGGCTAAATTGGAAAGCCAAATGATGTCATTTTATGCTATTTGTTGTTAACATTAGGTCATTGAAACCACAATGTGTACATACATATAAATGTTACAGCCTTGATGACTCAACTCATGAATTCACATCGCCGGAAACATGTATATTACCGAAAAGTCCCTCAAAATAACTGAGCAGGTTGAATAGGCGTAGTACAAAAAAAATGTGTGAAACAGAAAAACCTTACCGTCCCAGAATTCTTGAATCTACAGCTTCCGGACCTCCTCAAAGTTCCTCCCTTGATGTTAGAATCGTCGAGCACTATCTCTCCCCCGTCGTGTCCCGACCTCCTGCTCAATTCGCTAAGCTCCGCCACTGGTTGTACCTTCACATTGAAAAAAAAAAAACAAAATGATCGAACAATATATACACTGGTAGTCGGAAAATGCTCCTTAGAGATATATAAAATCGAAACTGTAGGATCGAGATGATGTCCGAGGATGAAGGTGTTCCCCAAGGACGCATGCTGAAGCCCAAAAAATATACGATTTTAAAAACAGAACATTTAGGCCGGATTCAAAGGTTGAATAATAATATCACATTTGTGGCTCCAAATTTATTAAGAGATTATGTTCTTTGGGCCAATCTATACATGATTCGTTTCAAAGAAATTTCCAGGTAGACTACTGGTACAACTTACATATAATTCACCCTTTGTTACATCATATTACGGATGTATAGCAACATACTTTTCCTAATCCTATTTAGCATTTTACAATAGTTGCCTTCACCTACCTTCAGAGTCACAAAATCTCCACTGGCCTTAATTTTATCAATGATATCCTCTCTCATCTTATCTTCCACGGAGATGCCGTTCACCTCGAGAAGTTTATCTCCTGGCAAAAGCCCAGTTTCGTTGACGTTCTGGACCATTGCTCCGGGTTCCGCAAATATTACAGCTCTCATGTTGACCACGCTGGCGGATCCGTCTTTGCCGGCAGGCACACGTTCGAGCACCATTGCTCGACGTAGGGAGAAGCCGAAGTCTGTTCTTGGCGGTTTCTGGCGGGGTATCGTTAGAGTCCGTGGCGGTGGTAACACGAGGGGCGCTATACTAGGAAGAGGTAGATTGAGGTCTTCGACATTAGGCGTCCTGTTCCACCTGGGATGAAAAAGTCTCTCAATGATGACAGTCTTTCGATTGAAATGAGAATGAGAAACTAGATTATGATGGCCCACCAGGTAACCTTACCTAAGTCCTTTCGATATTATTTAATGAAGAAATATGGCATCTACTAATTGAGAAGTTTTTACGCAGGTTACTCATGTAAATGTTGAATGAAGGGAAAATTAACTTAAAAATATTTTATTCAAAACTGCTATAAATATTAATGAATAAATAATTCAAAAGAATCTACTACCTAAAACATTCACATACTAATATATTCAAAAAGTTCTTAATGTAAACTAATTTTAATCAAGTACCGCTCTAATAAACTCTCATACAATAAGATTGTCATCTAAATAAATTTCTTGTATTATTTTGTGCATATGTATGATTTCAATCAAAAAGTTAGCGTATAAGATATATGATCACATTATTAGCAAGTTTGTAACTTTCACCATGAAGATAAGCCGGCTAGTTTACCAGGCTTGAATTATTGAGAATTCTTGTAGAACATGATAGTTGATTATGAGATTCTATTTATTAGAGAATTTTCTTATAACACATTAAGATGAAAAGTTCATCCAGAACAGCCGGCTAGATTACCAGACTTAAATTATTGAGAATTCTTCTGTACATGATAGCTGATTATGAGGATCTATTTATTAGAGAACTTTTCCTTGAAAACACTCTCCGATGAGGAGTTTATACAGAACAGCCGGTTAGATTACCAGACTTGAATTATTGAGAATTCTTTTATTACATGATAGCTGATTATGAGGATCTATTTAGTAGAGAACTTTCCATTAAAAACACTCTCAGACGAAAAGTTTATACACAACAGCCGGCTAGATTACCAGACTTGAATTATTGAGAATTCTTTTATTACATGATAGCTGATTATGAGGATCTATTTACAAGAGAACTTTCATATAAAAACACATTAAGATGAAAAGTAAATACAAAACAGCCGGCTAGATTACCAGACTTGAATTATTGAGAATTCTTCTATTACATGATAGCTGATTATGAGTATCTATTTATTAGAGAACTTTCTATTAAAACACTCTCAGATGAAAAGTTTATACAGAACAGCCATCTAGTTCACCAGATTTGAATTGATGAGAATTCTTCCATTA
This sequence comes from Cynegetis impunctata, assembly GCA_030704885.1. Taxonomy (NCBI): domain Eukaryota; kingdom Metazoa; phylum Arthropoda; class Insecta; order Coleoptera; family Coccinellidae; genus Cynegetis; species Cynegetis impunctata. The sequence goes on along the minus strand of JARQZK010005139.1, from coordinate 11,307 downwards.
CCTGTGAAACCCTTGCGACTCTCCAACGGGACTCATCGAGAACGGCGGCGTAGCGAAGCTGGAGTTCGTCGTGTCCGAGAACGAATCGCCGCTCGGAGACGTGGACGTGATCACCAGCAGGTGCTCCGAGACCTTGTTCCCGTTGATACCGCCGTTCCTCAGGTTCTGGTATTCGATCAGCTCGTTCTGCAACGTATTTCTGGCCAGCTCGGTGTGATCGAGCTCGTCGGCGGCCCCGTTCTCGCCCACCTTCGTCTTCGACGTCTTCAGTATGCCCCGCTTGGGCGGTTTGGGCGGCAGGGCGGGCGGCCCCCGGTGACTAGGATGGTTCAAGGAGTTCAGGCTGGTCTCCGAGCTGTCGCTCTGCGTGTAACCGTCCTGAAGGTGGGCCGGGTGGGTCGGCGAATCTTGGATCGTGTAAGAGTTGCGATCGTCCCTCTCGAGGCTGGCGAGGAAGTCGGCCGTGTAGTCGGCAGTGATGCCGGACGGAAGTTTTTCCTTTTCTTTTCTGCGGCCGATTTTGAGAGATTTCCTAACCTGAAAGATCAAGCTATTTTAGGAAATCTATTGTTTAGACTGGAAATTAAGGCAGCAGAAGTAGAAATAGAACTGAAGAGTGCTTTTGAAAGTGCAAAGTTTCTGCCATATTTATAAATCGCCTTTGAAATTTCGAAAGTCTGTGATTGCACAAATTGTTCATGAATAGTTCCTGAGTATCCTTATGAAAGATGATAGTATTATGATTAATATACACTTATCGAACGAAAATACGTTTTTCATACACGCCGTATGGTTTCCTTTAATCGCTCAATTACCTCATCTAATCTAAGTATTTCTTCGGTGGATAAACTGGCTCTGTCTCTCTTCTGCTTTTCTCTCTTCTCTTTCTTCTCCCTCTTCCTCCTCTCCTTATCATCCTTATCGTATGTGGCTCCAGTTCCTGCTTTTTTTATAAAACTGAACATTCTCTTCCTGCCTTATCTGAAATGAAAATTGAATCAATATAAAATGATCTATTGGGATCTGACATGGAGGCAGAGCTTAGGTGATAACGTCAAAACATGGCGTTTCAAAACCAACTTTGAACACGAGTTATATGAGAGATTTGAAAGTTTTTCGAGTTTTTCCTATAACAATGCTAGTTTCGATTCAAAGTGTTAAGCTTTATGTAGGTGTAAATTTACTCCAGCGAAAATACAGAGAAGGTTATAGGCTGGAAAGATCCAAATTCATAATACAGCGTGGAAAAAATTGAAAAGAATTCGAGGCCTGGTATCTTCAAATTTACTGCTCTTTGTATCTATTTTGATTTAATTTAATTTGATTTGTGAAATACCTAGTCTAAATCAACTGTACCTATTTGTTCAAGCGATATGTAACTATTAATGCGACCTTTTTCATGTAGGAAGTTTATAATCGGCCAGATATGATGGACAATTATCAATAAATATTTCAAAACTTTTCATTGATGGTTTTTTATCGAAGTCTCAAATTTTTTTTTTATTCGACATTTAATTAGGTATTTCTGAAAGAACTTTGGGCAAAATGTTTTCAAAATTTCACGAAAAACATTTGTTTAGTAGTATACATAGATTCAATGAGAAATCATTATGTTTCATATAATCAAATGTGGTTTTTATAATACAACACTATCAACCATAATGCAACTTGAGAAGTATTGATAATGAATATACAAAGAAAAACTTTTTAATTCCGTATATATTCTTATTATAACTAACTTCGATCTAATAAGCATCATATACATAAATTTTCATTATTTCACTTAATCTTCCATGAATCTGTCATCTTCTAAGATCGGAGAAGACATATTTATCATACCACATATCACTGTAAAAATGTCTTCTAATAATACCAGATTTCCAGGCAACACAGATCCAACAATTTTAAATATTTTGGCTGCAGCATCTGGAATTTTCATTAATATAGGGAACTAATCTAAGTTTTCAATCATAGGACTTAATTACCTGGAAGAATGCAATTTTTCTTCGTAAAACGCAAAAAACATACCATGATTCTCTTTCAGATTGATTTTCCATACCTTCAATAATTCAATGTTTTCCTTTTCTCCAAAATGATTTTCTCTCAAAACAAAATATTTGTTTATCTTCGGAAACCGATAAAGGCTAATACTTGCATTTGTATATGCTTTAGAATTACAATTTTTCAAGCAACAACACTCTCTAGACTTCCTGATTCTACGTTTGGCAAAATTAACACTTTCCATTATTCACCTTTTGCGACCTTATTTGTAAGAAATCAAAAACTTGTCATGCAATTCCATAATGTTGACGTTGGAAATAAAACCTTCATCCATCTGGCCGCCAGAGTTCGCCAGCTGACATCCCAATACGTGTGAGATCTTTGGGTGAGTTGATCATACTCGATTTTATATGTCACATTGAGTGAACAAGGAAAATTCTATAATTAAAAATTACAATCCTCCAATGGAGCTGGTAATACGTATTTGTGGAACCCAAAATATGCATTCACAATGCAACAGTGAATTATAGAAATAAAATTCTTCCTCAGAAACAAAAAGGAGAGGAACAAATCACTAAAGATCTATCAAACGTGAATTTAAAAACTCATTCACATCAAAAAATTACACCTAATCAAAAAATCTTTAATTTTATTTTTAAAATTTAGTAGAGACAAACCATGAAGTGAGGTGCGCAACTTATTATAAAGTCTTATTGACATATAAAAAGGGCCCCTCTGTGATAAGGTGAGTCCATGAAAATCACTCCTATTCTATTTCTGATGGAATATGCATGGCTACCTCCATTCAAAGAAAATTATTAGGTATCAATTAGATTTATTTTTATGGACAAAAAGGAAAAGTCAAAATGCCCATTTACCAAGTTAGGCCAAGCTACAGAGATTTGTAGGGAGCATTTTGTGTAAAAAGTGTTAGAAGAAAACCAGCTGCTCAATTGTTTGTAAAATAGTTCCATATGATATAGTGATATGTTTTTCACTCGACTTTATTATTTATAACTTTGTTATTAACAATTTTATGCATAAAATCGCGTTTTTTTGTTAGTTTTTTGCTTATAAAGTTGAAACTATCACAGTAATCGTGATGGCGTCCACAGACTAATTGTAGGAAATGAAAAGACGAAGAAAATGAGAGGTCGGACGACTCGATCAGACCCTTCGTTTAAGAAAAAACCAGCCAAAATGCAGTTTTTTCAAAAATTCTTAACTCGGTTTTATTTTGAGTTGTGCCGTAGATCCTCCGGCAAGTATTAGTTATTGATATAAGCTTCATTTGTGCGAAGATCAGGAACTGTCCGATGCATAGTTTTTGATCTGTGGCCATTTGATTATGTTACTATGCAATTTTCCAGCAGACCTGCATGCGACAGGTATGGTCCGATTTCAATTTACTAAAAAGATTTTGAAAGTAGAATTCTCATATTTCAAAACGTTCTTCTCATCTTGGTTTTCCATAAAAACGCTGAGAAATATGTTAAAAATAAAGCTGAACATGACGAAAAACGGCCGAGCGCGTGAGAGTAGTTGAAGAGTGGGGGTAGAGCAGCAGGCAAGGAGAAGTATGACATTCGAAAGCGTCGGCATTTTGAACATGACAGTAATTTCTAAACGTTGTCAGATAATAATTATAAACCCCCACTCTTCAACTATTCTCACGCGCTCGGCCGTTTTTTGTCATGTTCAGCTTTATTTTTAACATATTTCTCATCGTTTTTATGAAAAACCAAGATGAAGGTTTTGAATGAGAATTCTACTTTCAAAATATTTTTAGTAAATTGAAATCGGACCATACCTGTCGCATTCAGGTCTGCTGGAAAATTGCATAGTAACATAATCAAATGGCCACAGATCAAAAACTATGCATCGGACAGTTCCTGATCTTCGCACAAATGAAGTTTATATCAATAGCTAATACTGGCCCGAGGATCTACGCTACAACTCAAACAATAAGCTTAGAGTTAAGAATTTTTGAAAAAACTGCATTTTGGCCGGTTTTTTCCGATTTCCTCTAAAACTAAGGGTCTGATCGAGTCGTCCTACTTCTTATTTTCTTCGTCTTTTCACTTTCTACAATTGGTCTATTAACACTAACACTAACTATTAAAAATGCAATTTTTTGCATAAAATTGTTGATAACAAAGTTATAAATAATAAAGTCGAGTGAAAAACATATCACTATATCATATGGAACTATTTTACAAACAATGGCGCAGCTGGTTTTCTTCAAACACTTTTTACATGAAAAAATCTCTGTAGCTTGGCCTAAGTGTCTGCAGTGTAACGTGATATAAAAACTTCATTCCAATACTAAGTAATAATTGAAAATTGAAACGCAAGGAATGTTATAAACAAGTCACACCTTTCGGTGTTCGGAGTCGTTCGAGATTTGCACTAATAGGTTCGAGATTTGCGAAAGACTTGAATACAATATACGTTCAATTAGAATACAGATGTATGCGAATTATTACTTTCACGTGATATTATATCAACCGTATCTCCACATGAATTTATACCGGCAATTAACGGTTCTCTTGTTTTGAAAGCAACAACTCTTCAGGTAGAATCGTTAAAAACAATAAAACGAATAATCATATGAAAAAAACTCTATCGCAGCGAGCTGCATTAGAAAAGCAGGTTTTCATAACGTATCCAGTTTAAAAAATCAATAATGATTTTTGTTCCAAATCCGGAAAACAAAAATTGCGCCCCCTATCGTGTTAACAATATTTATTTCCTCCCCGGGGGTCAACCCCCAACAAATTCGCACCAAAACAAATCCCATCCAATATATCATACTTTCAACCCAATTGCATCAAAATTGCGCCCTTTATCGTGTAAACAACGCTAAAATACATAAGCACATACATATGAATATAATATATATATATATATATATATATATATATATATATATATTTATATATATATATATATTATATATACATATATATATAATATATATATATATATATATATATATATATATATATATATATATATATATATATATATCCGTTTACGTTTCTGAAAGTCTTCGATTTAATGTTTTTAATTGATCATAAGGGTAAAACGACTAATTTGTTGGTTGAATTTAAGTAAAACTCATTATTTTTTGCCAAGCTTTCGAATTTAATTTAATTCTTCTTCAGGGCTTCTGGACGTTGACGTTGCATAAGTCAGACACCAGAAAACATCACGAAAGATGTGCACTAGCCACACATGCGTTCAATTTAGATCTCAGGATGAATTATGAAGACTGTAACGTGTTACAAGTTGAACGAAATTACCATAAAAGATTAATCTTGGAAATGATTGAAATTAATAAACAAGAAAACTCCATAAACAAAAAAACAGACCCCAAAAATCTTAGTTCCATGTATAAATACCTATTGGAAAAATCGAAAGAAAACTCAAGATTCTATGATGGACCGATCGATGAATAGAGAACACAGAGTACAAGAATGAAAAGAAGTAGATGTCAAATAAAATGAAGGAAGAAAAATATCAAATTGAGATAATTGCTGATTAACCTTAAGTATTCATAAATAAAGTTAAATACTAGAAAAAATACATGTGATGTCCGAACTTAGTTACTTTAAATTAAAAATCGAAATCTGTTTTGAGCCTGGCAGAAATCCTACAAAATCTAGTTTATATTCGTACTCGAAATTACTCAATAACGAAATTTTTCCCGCCAAAAAAACACTTAAGATTTCACAACCAAAATCATTTAGGACGGAAATAGGTAGCCAACGAAATTGTTGCGAAAAAGGACCATTTTCGACATTGTCTATAAGTTTTGGAACCGCCGGTCCAACATTTTTCCTATACTTCGCAGTGTACCCTTCGTTTTGGACACCCCTATCGGAAGATGTGTAATGTAAATATAATAAAAGAATCCGGAGCGTTATCTCAATGTAAAGTTCAACGAGCCAACGCTTGAAGAAGCTAAATTCTTCGAATTATTAATCTAGGTAGATGTTTGAAGAAGACATAAGTTACACAGTGTGAAATAAATATTCTGTGCTGTATTTTTCTTCAACAAGTTATATCGGATATATTTCAATTGTAGTTAAAATCTATAAAATCTTCATTATATCGCTGAAATGTAACAATGAAATAGAAAATAAATATTAAGTAGTTTAAAAAAACTGAAATACCCGCTTTTGTAGATAACTTGTAGATAACCGAACTGAAAAATAGAAAATAAATAAGTTTGAAAAAACTAAAAAACATGCTCTGATAAAAAAGCGAACTAAAAAGTAGAGAATAATTTCCAATAAATTTAAATTAAGAATACTGTAATTATCAAAGATGGGAAGAGATCGCACAGGACAGAAATGAGTGGAGGAAAATTGTTGAGGCAGTCAAGACCCACCCCGGATTTTAGAGCCATGGATGGATGGAAGGTAATTATCCAAACAATTTATTTTATTGTAGAAAAACGTGGGGTGCTTGAAGTCAATTGTTATAATATTTTAATGACAGATATTAGTGAACGTAGAATCATTAAAGAAATATCTCAAAAAGCACACCACGCTTTTCTACAATAAAAGAAAAGTTTTCGTTATACACTATTGTTAATTTAAATTCATTGAAAATTATTTTCTACCTTTCAGTTCGCTTTTCTATTGAAACGTGTTTTTTAGTTTTTTTCAAACTATTATCTTTGAAGTTGTAGCACAGGCTCTTCACGAGCTAGTACGTCTTGATTAGTTATTAATGTACCAAGTGCGTTATATAGATCCTAACGCCCGATAGGCGTTAGGATCTAGTAACGCACGTGGTGCATACAAGATTTTATTTTTCACGAAATATTATTTCATTATAATGAAAAATCGATTTTAAAATCGGTTCATTGCTCCTATACTTTCCATTTTCCTTCTCATAGTAGGCATGTCATTCGTTGATATTTTGACGTTTGTGAATATTTTTATCATCATATTTAGTGAATGTCATTGCTGCTTTCTTTGTGTAGTCTTATAGAAATAATGGAAATGAAAATGATTTTACCCAAGAATATCACAGAAAATGCAGCCAAAGCTGCGAATAATTCATTGCCGGAGAAATCCAGAGTCGTATACGACAAGGATTATGAAGTATTTGATCAATGGAAGTTGCTTCATTTCTCCACGTACAATGAGCGGGCGTTATGATCCATAACGCCCGCTCATTACGCCCTAGGGCATAATGAGTGTATTTATAGCAACCGTATCTAAGATAAAATCAACAAATAATATACAAATGAAAAATAAAAAAAATTAACAAATGACAGTTGCGTATCCAAAACACGGCAGTACTATTTTCGTCGCGCAAAATTCTCTATAACTTGGCCTACTGGAGTAATAGCGATTCTCGCCCTACGTGAAAGTAGAAGGTGCTAAATACGCGAAACGTTGCAAAACTACGTATCGTGGTAACATTCCATTGTTCTCCGCTCCACGCTCTACTATGCCGTTTAGCATGAAAAAAGGAAAAAGAAAGATGGAACAATGTGATATTAATTACATTGCCGTTCATTGTTATGTAACGTTGTTTCTTCCGTTTGACACAGATATCACATTTAGCCGAGCGCAAGCGAATTACCTATCGCCGATTGGGTTTCCGACGAAAAACCGCTATTAGAAAAACCGGGGCTGGTACAGAGGACAATTAATTTCATTGTTGGTCACTAATGGATTCTGACAGGACCGGATCGAGCGGTTCACACTCAATCGTAATATAGTTATTAACGTAACAAGGCCGATATGTAGCAAATAACGGATGAGGTTGGATATTGTAATCCGAGGCGCAGCCGAGGATTATAACTAACCGAATCCGTTATTTGCTTATCGGTCATGTGTCGTTAAAAATGTTTCGTAATCCCGTTGAAAGATTATATTTTGATTCCGAAGAAAGAAATAACCCCGTACCTCGCAATTCTGAAGAAAATTCCCAACGTCGTGCACTCTGTTGTCATGGAACAGTTTGACAGTTTTATAAACAACGTCAGTTTTTTGTGTTCTCAAGTTCGCGACGACCATGGATGAAATTGAGGAACAAAATCAAATTCCTTTAGAAATATTGGGAGAATCATGTGCAGTGCAGCGAGTGTTGATTAACTGCCGAAAATAACTCAAGAGCGATATCAAAAAGAATATGAAAATTTTGAAATGTGGCGTAAAAGCAAGAATGTAAAGGTGGTTAATGAAGATGTATTATTAGCCTATGCGAAATGAAAATCAAAGGTTTATTCTCCCAACTCGCTGTGGACCAAGATTTCAATGTCGTTATTGTAAGCAGAATGATGTTTTAAAATAATTATTTCAAGTGATTTCTTAACGGCCGCCGGCCGTTATGAAATTATAACGGCCGGCGGCCGTTAACACTGACTTTTCAATTGTCATCTGAATACCGTTAAATCAAAATAACAGTATGGGATTACATAAATAATAATGATAAAAAACTCTATCGCAGCGAGCTGCATTAGAAAAGCAGGTTTTCGAAACGTATCCAAATTTATTCATTCAATTATTAGTACCAGTAATGACATATGGAATAGAAGTTCGAGAAGAAACAACTGAAACTAAAAGCATGCTTAGAGTGGCCGAAATGAGGACCTTAAGAACTATACTCGCAAAGACCAGAAGAGACCGAATCAGAAACACGGACATAAGAGAGCAATGCGAAGTACAGGACGTAATAAGATGGGGTAGACAGAGAAAAAGGCAATAGTATGCACATGTTAAACGCATGGGGGAGAACAGATTACCTCGCATAGTTCTCGAAGGAAAACCAGCAGGCAAGAGATTACCGGGAAGACCACCAAAAAGATGGAAGGACAGCTGGCAATCCACCTCCCAGGAATTAATACAGAGGCAACCTTGAAACTAACAGATCGCCAGATCTCAAAGAAGAAGAAGAAGAAGAAGATTCATTCAATTATAATTTTTGTTCCAAATCCAAAAAACAAAATCTGTGCCCCCTGTCGTGTAAACAATATTTATTTCCTCCTCCAGGGGGTCAACCCCCAACCAACTTATATCGAAATAAATATCATCGAAGTAAACATATGAAACTACCTACTTAAAAAGCTTCAACCCTATGGTCCCAAAATTGTGCCTTCTATCGTGTAAACAAGATTTATTTCCTCTCCTGGGGGGGTCAAGCCCCCAAGAAATTCGTACCAAAACCAATACCATCCAAGATATCTTACGAAACTACCTATTTACAAACTTTAAACCCTATTGCTTCAAAATTGCGGATTTTATCGTGTAAAAAAAATTTATTTCTTCCCCCAGGGGGTCAACCAATTCGAATCAAAACCAATCCTATTCAAGATATCATACAAAACTACCTAGATACAAACTCTCAATCCTATTGTTACAAAATTGAGCCGTTTATCGTGTAAACAAGATTTTTAAATAATTGAATAAATTGATATTTAAAACTTGATACGTTATTAAAACCTGCTTTTCTGATGCAGCTTGCTGCGATAGAGTTTAAGCATGTTCATATGTATGTATGTATGTATGTGCTTATGTATTTTAGCGTTGTTTACACGATAAATTGCTTTTGGTTCTAATTTGTTCTCCCCCCAGTTGACCCCCCTGGGGGGAGAATAAATCATGTTTACACGACAGAAGACACAATTTTGAAGCAATAGGGTTGAAAGTTTGTAAATAGGTAGTTTCGTAGGATATCTTAAATGGGATTCCTTTTGGTTCTAATTGGTTGGGGGTGGACTCCCCTGGGGGGAGAATAAATCATGTTTACACGACAGAAGGCGCAACTTTGTAGCAATAGGGTTGAAAGTATCTACGTAGTTCTGTATATTATCTTAAATGGGATTGGTTTTGGTTCGAATTGGTTGAGGGGTTGACCCCCTGGGGGAAGAAATAAATCTTGTTTAAATGATAAAGGGCTTCATTTTGGAGCAATTTGATTGAAAGTTTGTGAGTAGGTAGTTTCGTATGATATATATGCGAATTGGTTGGGGGGTTGACTCCCCAAGGGAGTAAATTATTCTTGTTTATACGATAGAAGGCGCAATTTTGGGACCATAGTGTTGGTGGTATTTATTTATATATGAATTGGTTGGGAGTAGAAATAGGGTTGAAAGTTTATAATTAGGTACGTATTTTCGTATAATATCTTGGATGTGCTTGGTTTTATTACCAATTGGTTGGGGGGATAACCCCCCGGGGAGGAAATAAATACTGTTTACACATTAGAGGGCGCAATATTTTTTTGGATTTGAAACAAGAATAATAATTTATAGTATATTATTCAACGAGTACAAAATGATTGCTATTTTTCACTAGGGTGAAGTTTGCGACACGAGCTGCAAGCGAGTGTCGCAGTTCACCCGAGTGAAAAATTGTAATTTTGTGCGAGTAGAATACTATACTTTGTCCACGACTTCCTCGGAAAAATTAGTAATAATCTGCATTTTCAACAATAAAAATAGTTATCAAAAGCGTTCACATAACATTTTCTGTGTTCATTGAAAACTGCATACTCACGTAAACGTCAACTATTTCACTTGACATCGATTCCATTCCTTTCTTTCACTCTGATAAAGATGAAATAGATAATTTATTAGAGTAAATATTCAATAAGTTGGGCATTACTTATATTAAATATTAGTTTAATAATTTGCCTAAAAGTTATCTTAGTTAAATAAAACCTAAAAATCTAATAACAATACTATCCTAACAATGTGAATGATAGTCTCAAGTTTGGACATACGTTTTGAGTGTGACGTCATGCAGTGTATAATAAACCATTATACACACTAGTGAATAATAGGTATAATTGTACTTCAGGAAGCACACGTATAATGAATGATTTATAGTACAGTCGTGGACAAACATATTTAATTGTACCTGCTATTTTATATAAACTATAACGATAAATATTAAATATATAGTACAAGGAACTGAAGTTTTAAACTTCATTGCGAGCATCAAACTGACGAAAAATCATTGATAAATAACTACACGCTTTTTCGCGGGAACAACCCGAGGAAAAAACTAACATAAACTCACCGCAATAAATTATATCGCAAAAACCGATCCAACGGTTTTTTTTTTCGAAAGAAAAGTATCGGTACGATTCGCTTACTAATCTCTCACAAGGATATCGAATTCGACTCACCTAGAAATCAAATCGGATTTCGCAGAAGAGGAACTGCTGCAATAACGGATACCGATATCAGTCTGATAACGGAATGAATACCAAAGTGGCTTGAAAAAGTTCAGTGTTGGGAATTGCGATGATGCACTTTCATTAAATCCGACATTTTAC